>VXAL01001496.1:332643-353132 GCA_013399475.1 Chauna torquata | reverse complement strand
TTACATAGAAAAAGTTTCACAGGTGCAAGTCGTTGCTTTGTAATAGTAAAGAAAAAAAAAGTACACACAAATACATTACTGGACAAATGAATTGAGTGTTCCTTTCTTTTTCTTAATTAGATAGATAATGCCCTAATCTGTTTGGTATTGTCTCATGTCTCTCTCAGNTGTAAAACTTTTCAACGTAAGGTATGACAGGCTGATAAAGTGTGTATTATTGAGCAGGACATATTTTAAATGTTAGGTATCAGCAGAAGACTACAGATGGCCTCCCTTCATCGGCTGCTGTGGAACTCTCACCCACTCTTGCTCACAATTACCACTCTGAGACAAAACTATTTGTCCTATGAAATTCTTTTGGTGAATGTTAGAGCTTTCTGATTTTCTTATATGGTAAATCTTATTGGTAAAACTATAATAAAAAAGGTAAGTTTTCTTCTGAGAAATCTAATTGCAAAAATAGGACTGCTTTCTCGCAAACTGGAGTTAAGAAAAAGAAGTCTTCCCACTTGATAGAATGAGGAAAAATGCAGTTAACTTTATTACAGAGTACTTTTTTTACTACTAAAAATACTTTTTTCAGTTATGCTTCCATATTATACATAAATCTCAAGTAAAAAAGCATAAAAAAAGTTTTATTAGTACAGTCTGTCATTTACGCGCTTGTATCTACTAATACGGAGACAGCATATCATAAATATATGTATCAATCACTAGAACCCTAGAATGTAAAATCCTTCACATTTTACAGAGTTGAAGATGATCCAGTGGTCTTGTGTCTCCCATCACTTGCACCTGGGTGGTTGCTGCTGCACTCAGAGGGGGTCTCATTTGTGAGTCCCAGGAAAGAACCAGCCCTTGATATCTCCATTCTTCACTTCTAGAAGCACTCAGAAGAAAACACTTTACCAGCATGAACATGATAAATTCAAAACACAGTGGGGTTAGATATGTATCTGTTATCAATTTTATCCATTTAAACATAGATTCAAAATACAAAATTAAAAATAGTTTATATTTGGTTATGAATACATCACAGCAAGAAACAGGAGTATATACTTAATCATAGTGGTATTTGCTGTCATGAGCAGAGGTAAATTGCAGAATGTGAGGTGAAGAAAGAGGTTTTTTTCTGGGAGGAATTTTGGTTGGCACCTTCCACAGTGGCACAGTGAAGGGATAATGCAATAAATAGTGATCGTTAATCTTTTCATTTTTGAAAGAGCAACAATCCTGGCATATGTACAGCACCATTAAATTGCTGTTGCAATGCTTGTCAAACAGTTGACTATGCAAAGCATCTTTTTACAGCTACCTGCTTCTCCAGCTGCCTCAGGTTTAAAGTAATTGCCCAGACACTCGAAGTACAGGGCATTTTTACTGTCCTTTGACACATGTAATACTGACACATCCTGAAATTCCTTCCAGACAGTATCAGCCACAGCATGTAATGCTGGCCTTTAGCTGGTTTCTCTTGCTATTTGACCTGGGATTTAAAGCCTTTGTATGTGGCATATCTCAGATTTAAAATAAGAGACCAGGATAGCACTCAGTGGGACTAGCAGTGGGGAAGAAAGCTGTTTACTGAGAAGTAATGTGTGCACTGGGATCCAAATTATGTCACTGTGATTCTGGATATAAAAAACTTCCAGTCCTAACTTAAACTGTCTGAATCATCCTTCCAGATCCAGGAGCCTAGTGTGCAGGTGTGGAAATTAAGCAGCTTGGTTCTTAAAATAGGATGTGTGAATATGGCCTAAGTGCCTTAAAGGCAACTCATTTTTGTTCATCACTGCTAATTGCTAAGTGAATTTTAAGGTTCTTCATTGTGTTAATTACAGGATACTAAGAAATCCCAGAATGAATCTCTGTGAATTCAGAGAGCGTTGCTATCGCTATATGCCTCAGTCTTTAATTATGATGAAATTACAATGGGATTGCCTAATTTTAAAACTTCAGTTTTTAAGGGGGAAGAAAATAGAGCCAGCTCCTGTCCCTTATGCAGCAGTAAAGAAAGCTCTTACTGTATGCCAGCATTATACCAGCCTGACTCATCCTTCAGATGATCAGCTTCATTACAGATGAGGACAGATGAATCCAGTATGGAGGTGGTGTTTGGCTCACGTAAGATTCCCCCATCTCTGAAAATCTTCTCTCTGTAGCTTACATCCACTGATGTACATAAATACATGACTAACTCATATTTCAGGATTAGCTTTACTGAAGTTGGAAAACACAAAATACTCTTCTCTGTTGCAAGAAGCAGACATTGAAGAAGAGTTTTGGAAGGGGATCTGCTTTGCATTAGGATGGAGGGAAGCATACATTTTGATTGCTGTGGAGGACTCAGTTCCAAGAATTCACAGAAAATGGTCTGTGGCCATTAGTTCCTGCAGGCACATGTGCAAATAGAATCAAGTAGGGTAAATAAAATGCCGACCAGCAATATTAGTGACCTTGCAAATGTTCTTCCAAGTCACACAGGGACCTTTCATATACAGAAATTCTCAGCTACATTTCTCAGTAAGTCTGTAGCCCTGTGAGTCAATTAAAATTATGTCGTTAAGTTAATGTGGCAAAGAAAAAAGATCACTGCAAAATAGAGCATATTCTAGCATATTCCGTGATAATAATGAGCCCTGATCTTTCTTCCCTCTTTTGTGCAGCTGAGTAATAAACCTTGTTGAGACTTCACTTGATTGATAGATGGCTTCTATCCAGTGACTCCAGATAAGACGGTAGAGAAAAAGCAACACAAAAACAAGAGGGAAAAAAATAAAACTGATCTCAGGCTGTTATGGTCTGATGGCTCAACGTGCTATTTGTGTCTGCCAGCATATTGATTCTTTGCATTTGATAGCACTAAACCAGCACTTCTACCAACTGGAAGGATAGGATCAGGAAAGACAGAGTGGAGGGAGTCAGTGCCTAGTTTCTGTAGCTTCAAGGCAGACAAATAGCATGGCAATGATTTACATTTGATAGGGATAAAAGAAACTGGTGAAGTTGACTGTTGGCTACTAACCTTACATTTTGCAGGAAAACGTTTAAATGATTTTCTCCTTATTTGGCTCTAGAGAAACATTGTAATGCAGAATGAACTTATAGGCTTCTCTATGCGAGTGTTACCAGCAAATTTACCAGATGTGTGTGTGCATGCGGTGGCGCTGGGCAAAGAAAAGTGTTGTAAACTAGTACTTCTATATAAAAATAAAATAAAATTAGCAATTTAATCTGTACAAAATAGTGACTATTTTTGAAAGACTGTAGGATAAAAATGATTAGTAGTTTTCTGAGTAAACCTTACAAATATTTACAGGGAGAATCTTGTTCACAGTTCTTCATGATTAATTTGGATTCAACCTTCCTATATATACAAACTCCTCTTCGAATCACTAGGTGTCCTATGCGTGGAGAGAGAACAGAATATTACTGAGAGGATCTGCCATGTAAATGACACATTGTTTTATGTGCAGGATTTGTAGAAGAAATGAGTGAAACTCTTGGATCACTTTATTTCGATTTGTGTTGTCTTTTTGTATGTTTTTCACTGGATGAATGTTGCTTGGAAAATTCATTTAGATGACATACTAAAAACTCTGCTGGATTATTTGCATTACTATTTTAAAAAAATGGATTTTGAAAGGAAATGTCTTCATCCTCTATTTAAACATAATGACTAATATACATGGTAAAGATCTTTGAATTCTTCCCAGCTTTCCCCATGAATAGTCTAGTCTGCTGCTTGGAAATGTATTATACTGTTGGACGTGTAGTTGTGGAAGATGTAATCAAGGCAGAGATACTTACATATGTCTGAAAAATACCATTCAGACAACATTCTTCAGATGTTGCAAATAGATTTTACTATAAGCAAACAATATCTAGCAGTGTGCAGGGAGTAATGTGGGAACATTACAGAAGTCTGTATTTCCTGTGTGTGGGTTAGTTAAAGATTTAATCCTTTATGTAAGATGAAAGGCACTGTAGGTTTCTGAAAGGGTGTATGCATTCACTAAGCCAGAGAATAATTATGGCACAGTGAGTTATAAAATTGATGTTTCTATGTTCAGTTTCATTGTCTTGCTGTAGCCTGTGTCTTAATGGATTAATTAGCCTTCCATTAGTGTGTTTACTCTGGGAGGTTGAGTAGTACCTGTTCTCATTTATCTAACTTGTTTTTTAACAATTTTATGAAACTTGGTTCTTATGCAATCATTTGATTGCAAAATTCATTCCTAAATGGGAAAAAAAAAAAGAAAAGAAAAGAAAAGAAAAGAAAAAAAATGAGGGCAGGAAGGAACAGATATATCATGGTATTTCAGGTTTGGTTTGTATCCAGTTTGCATTGATCAAGTCAGAGGTCAGATTTTTTGTGGAGTTGCTGATGTGGGTGTTTAGAGGTTAACTCACATTTTATTAAAATGAATTGATATATGTAAATTGATTTACATTTTTGCTACAAATGCTACCTTTGCTTGTCTTGCAATGTTCATTCTTTCCCTGACTCAAAGTCACCTAATGTTGCTCAAGACTACCAGCTTCAGGTTTTCATGGTGTTGATCTCAGCAAGTTGGTGTTAGATGTTTCAATCTATTTCTGCCTTGGAAACCTTTGAGGACTTTGGACCTTGTTGAGATGACTGCTTCACCCCTCTGTCTGTCCTTCCAGGAGAAATGCCATCAGAGTGAAATTATCAAAACAGCTGCCTGAGTATTGATTCAACAGATATACCTGAGGCTTCAAATGAGCTGTAAAAAGTAGCAGATGTAAAAGCCTGGAGTGTTGGTCTGCTTATACAGCACCATCTCCACTCCTTTTTCTCTATAAATACATGTGGTAGAAAGATGCAGAGAGTTGTAACCCCATTCCAGTTTATTCTCACTATTTCCTCCATTTCTTTGTACCTGCTCTTTCTGTTCCTTATTTCTGGTGGTTGGCTGTATTTAATATTGATGTCAAAGCCAGTCCGTGAATCATAAAATAACTAAAATTTCCTTTCCTACTTACAATGAGCTCTTGCTGTACTAGTTGCTTTAAACCAACTCTAGGTGTTCTGCAAGTGGTTCTAACATGCTGCACTGGCAACTTTAATAATATTGACATCAATATTGGTAGATTTCAGTTGCCTGCTAAAATGAGGGTTTTGATGTGAGACTAGATCATGTAAGGGATGATTACACAAGGAGGAACATTGCTTTCACAGGATTTCACTTCTGTCAGAGAGGGAATCTTCTGTACTTGCTGTACATCAGGGGTAGGGTTAGCTGTCCTGTGGACAGGTAATGTCCACTACACGGCTTTACTACACGCCTGGCAGAGCATAGAGTGGTGCCTCTTGCGCTTTTCAAGGCACTCCTTGGAGGAAAAGAAGAATTAGCTGGATTTCCTCCTGGGACTTTTCCTTCCTCCTATGCCCATCCCACCACTTTGTAAACACAGCCAGTGCACAATGTGAAGGATGCCGTGATATTGTATTTGATTTAATCATGTATCAATATTCCTCCTTTAAAACAGCCAAGCTGTTGATAAAGAAAGAAGCATACATTCCATTATTTCTTTAAATAACAAGAATGAACTCTTCAGCATAAGTGAAAGCAGACCATATGCCTTCCCTTTGGGTATCCCTTGGCACTAAGGTTCTGGCATCACACTCCTTCGTGTAGAAGCCAGCAAAAGATGTTTAATGGCTTTCAGACTCTGAAATGAGTTCTGCGGCCATGTGTGTCCCTCTCCAGTTGTCTGAGGAGATGAGCTTGAATTACAGCTCAGCCACTGCTGCCAAGCACTCTCCATTATTCCAGCAGACCAGGTTGCCAAGCAGGATTTATGGTCCTTTTAACTCAATATCAAGCATGGAGCAGCACTGTGTGATACAAACTGTATACCAGAGATTCTTATCAATGGAACAGGACTCTCTAAAATCAGGGAGATAATCAAGTCTGTAACTATCACATTGGTAATTGACACCACTCAGAACATAGTTAAACATAAAAATACAAACTAGGAATGCAGAAGAAATGACTCTGTTTTTGCTGTAGATTAAATGCACTATGCAGATTATACAAATTGCTTTCACATTAAGATTTTCTAACTTCTTTCCCTGCCCTTTGTCCGTGAAGTTTTGAATGTGTCTGCAATATAGTAGCTCTTGTGATTGGGTACAATCTTCATAATTACAATTGAATATTTTTTTTAATCAATTGTGATATGAGGCAAAGCAGGCTTGTCTGTTGCTAATAGCAATGAAACTCTGAATGTATTAAGCTTTATATTTCATTCCTACGAACAAAGAGATAGTTATGCTATAGAAGTAAACATTGTCATTCAGATCTAAAAGAACAATTGGTTTCTTCTGTGATATTAATAGTTTAAGATTCAGTTTTAGCATGAACCAGAAGTGTATCTTTTCAGTTATTTATAGCCAGGGAAAAAAAAATCAAATCATTCTGTGGTGATCTACATATATTTGCAGAAAAGATCATCTCTGTAACTGCCTATGCTTTTGTATCTCTACTAATTTGAATATAATGAGCAAACACTCACCTTGGAAGCATTAGGTCCTGGGGGTTAACATATTAGCTATTTCCAGTGCTATAAAAAATACCATTGCCATTCAACTAATTATACTAAATAGTTACACATATAAAATACATGGAAATAGTTGTTTAATAGGCAGAAAAATAAATGGCATAGCAGCTATAATTTTCTTGATTCTGTTTTTCTATTTTTTCCAAAATATTGCCAATTTGTAAGATTCTTTTGAATGCCTTTGCCAGTGCTACAAATGGCACTGTTGACCTTTTGTGTAAGCTCAGAAACAACAGCTGTAGGTAATGCAGGTAAATTAGAACATGGCTTATGTCAGTATAATTACAGTATCTTTGTACAACCCAATAAAAATAAGAAACAATAAAAGAAAGAGTAACATTTGCTCTTTACTTTTCAACATAAAGTTTTCAAGTATTCAAGCAAATCATTCTTCTGTGATAAATAACTGCTGGCGGATTTTACTGGGTGTTGGACTCAGCTTCAAAAAAGACTTTATCCAGTGAATCCTTTAAAATCATATCTCTTTTCCTGTGACTGTGCTAGACACAAGCACCAATAGCTTACATGTTATATGTGAATCTGCTCAGATTTTTTTGGTAAAAATTCCTTTTAGCTGCATATCTTGTCCTGACTGTTTTGAACGCGTATTTTTTTCCTCTTCTATTTCAGCTTGTTGTTTGAGAACAAAGGCATTGCATTTAGGTTACGAGGCAATCTAACTAATGGCTAAATTAGTGGTATTCAGAGGATACCAACTAAAGCTAAATTTGTATTGATGTTTACAGTTTCCATTAGACTTCTGGATGACTAAAGAAACCAATTATTAAGCTGAAATAATGAGACCTGATTTTCTCATGTTATTCTACCATCTAAAGGCTGTGCTGAGAGAAGCAGTACAGAAGTCACCTCAGGTTATTAAAAAAAATCCACAGAAAATATGCTTCCGACTGTACTAAACCCTTAGACAAATAAAACGTAACTTGAACAAGTCTATACTGGAAGCTCAACTGCTTTCTCACAGCAGTGTCTCTCAGTCCTCATAGTGTGTTCATGGTTTGCTAGTAACTCCATTTTAAAATTTGTTCCTTTGGTTGGCATTAGCTGGCTTTAAACATAAAGAAATCCTAAAATAACCTGAAAGGAAAGACCATTTTTTCTTCACTTTTTTAGGAAGGGACTCAAAGGTGCTCTTTTATCTCTGCATCATTCCCTGCACCAGTGATGAGTTACCACCTGTTAGGGTCAATTAGGCCTCCAGCTGTGACTGTAGGGAGCGGGCACCTTGGACATTTTCTGTGAAGAGTCTTTGTCCTTCCTAAATTGGATCCATTTGACTTATTTGTTCGTATTTTTATTTGAGGCAATGGAAAAATGAGGCTCTGGTAGTGTACGCTGTGGTTGAAAATGAATGTTTTCCCTCAGGAGGTCTTCTGGAGACTTGTCTAGTTTTGAGTGCACAGGATTTGTTCCTGTAGGGCAGCACTTCTCAGAGATGTGGGGCTTCATTTCTGTGTTCCACATAGCAGTTTGGATATTTTATGCTAGGTTTAATTTTTTCAATAGAGGTTTTAATGTAAGAAGCATACCATATTAAAGATGAACAGGTTGACCTGCCTCTAGATTTTGGAAAGCAATGATAATGAATTTCTGTCCGGTGTTTTTTTCTTGTTCCCCCTCCATCTTCCAGCACATGGAGTGCAGCTGCCTGGTGCACCTGTCAGTGTCCAGGGGATGGGTGTCCAGTGTGGGGCACCGCCGGGGACGGGAGAGCTCATCTGGTGGGAAATCTCTCCCTCCTAGTGCTAATTCACTGGCAGAGACCCTTACATGAGAGGATTCCCATCCCTAACACGGGCAGATCTGTGGGAACAATTAAGCCTGAGGAAATCTCTGGCTTTGTGCACACTATTCATTGTGCTCCTTTGACTTAAAGGCTGCTTTGGCTTGTGTAATTTTACAAGCTACTGAACCAGGACCTATTGATATTTAAAAAATGATTAAATCAGAGTATTGAGTATTAAAATGCTACCTTTATGCAGTATCTACTTTTCATATTACAGCATAAGATTTTCACTCTACTTTTGCTATTATGAATCCATTACATGTAAATGAATGAATACTATTGTTAATAACCATTTACAGCATACAGTGTAACAGCTCCAAAGGAGCTATTAGAGTTTACTGTATGCTGTGAATATATATGAAGAACAATACACAGACCTCAGCTAAACTGTAATGAGTGCATTGACATAACATCAGCTCTGAAAGAATCTAAGACTCCATAGCATGTGAACGGCAAAACAAAGAAATTCAAAGTCCAGATTCTCCTCCTTTAAATCACCCAGCTACAATGTTCTGTTATGGGTATCATTACTGCTAACGGTTCTGCAGTGTTCCTGGTAATGGAGAACCCAATGATTACCTCTTGTACTACAGAGGTCAGTGTTTACAGTGTCACCTGCTGCAGTGCTGGGATAGCCTTCACATTTGGGTTATCCTGTACATCAGCATGCAGTTTCCCTGTAGAAAAAGAAAAAAGAAAGTTTACAGAGAGATTCACACCTTTACATATTTGATTTTCAGTATTTTATGTAGAATACTGTCTAGGCTTTGTGTAGGTAGGTGCACTCTTCCCAGGACAGCGTTAGGAGAAAATGTTGGCTACATATGTTGCATGTGTCTATATTAAAGTTAGAGCTCTGGCAATACCTTCAGTACAGATTTTGAATAAATGCAAATATGTGATAGGTTTAATCCAAGCCACTGCAATATAAATTTATTCTGCTTCTAATATAAACCAGGAGGTAATTTTTTTGGAGGTAATTTTTTCAGAGGTAAGATACGTTTTTGTCTCCTTTCTAATTTGATTCTAACACTCCTGTGACAAACTTTACAGTCTGCTGCCTCATCATCGATGTGGTAAGTGACCATTCAGACACAACTCAATGTGTGCTCACAAATTGCTTCAGTTCCTACATCCATTAGGCTGACCAAGGACTTGCTTTTCCTACTTTTTCAATCATATTTTGTGTTTTAGTTTATTGCTTTTTATTGTAGCTTTAATCTGTTCTGGAGAAAAAGTACTGAAATTCTTCATGTTCATTGACCACATTTAGGAGTAGTGGAAATTGAAAATTAAATGGCTGTCCAAATTGGGTGCTAGTATTGATACCCTTGGCTTTTTATTTTCATTTTTAGGGCATTTCTTCATCATAATGTTCTACTGACTTCCCAAAACATGGCACAAATTATTGCTAGCTGCCACAGAGCTGCACAAGTAAGGTCACTAAGGTCATCCTCTAACTTCAGTTTCCTCTGAGCCAGCTGTAGCTCCTGAAACTTTCCTGAGGGCTAGATGTGCCCTCTAACAAGCAATCTTTGTGATGCCTGCTTTGCTGAAATGCATGTGGAGGCAAGGTAGAAAGCAAAGTTTTCATCTCAGGAGTCCAAACACAGCTCTCAAAAATGTAGTCAGCTCCAGATGATAGTGCTGCCCAGAGCTTTCTTCTACTGTCCATGGCTGTGCATCCTGCAGAACACAGTGCTGAGTTGTAGTTGGTCAGTGAAGTCAATGGCAAAATTACATTTGAAGCTTTAGATAGAGACAATTTTTCATCACATGGCAAAGGTGACATACAATTTAAATTGAACAATTTGATTTTGAACTGTTTAAGACAAAGAAAGGAACATAAAATGCGAAAAAAAAAACAAAAAAAAAAACCACCACCACCACCAAAAACCCCTCTGGTGCCAGGGATTAACCTCTTCAGGCCAGAACACGAGTGAAATGGAACTGTCCTGCAGCAAAATTCTTGGCACAGCCAAAACCACACTTTTCAGTTTTGGTTGTGATTGAAAAAAAAAAAAGGTAAAAAATGTGCAGGTAGATACTTACCCTACTGGGCATTTATTTCATATTTCTTGGAGGTATTGATAAAACATCCAGATAGTAAATTCATTGTAAATCTGTCCTGTGCATTTTCCTCTGATACAGCAAAGACTGTAACTTGCAGCTGCTCCTCCCTTCAGTATACGTTTCTGATGGGAAGGTATAAGCTCATGCCTGCATGTAGTGTTTGTAAAGTTTACATTTTTGACATGCACATAAGGATCGGCAGTCAGGAAGACTCTTACAGACCAAAAGCTAAATACACAGCGTTATGGAACTGTATTGTTTCCACGGCCTTTTCACCACTGCTAGTGTTGTACTGTGCTGCTATCAAGACAGTTTTAACAAGTGGGCTGTCTGGCAACACCAGAAAATCAGCACCATAAAAACTTATTCTCTGTCTTCATGGTTTCTCTTCTCTAATCCAAAACTAGTGGCCTGTTATTTTAATATCTGCTTTCTAAGCACGTCTCCATTAATTAGGTCCTGTACAGTTCTTAGATTTGTTTCATTGCCAATATTAAACTGTTTTCTGTATAGCAAGCAGATTCCAAGGCAGATGTCCAATCCTTTTGGATTTTGCTTACTGATTGTAACAAATTTATTCCTTCTTTCATGCAAACATAGAGCTAAATTCTTTTGTTGTGCAACAGACCTACACTGAGTATCTGTAAAACCACAGCAACACAGCAGGAGCTCAGAAGCATCAGTGGTAGTAGCTTCCTCTGGACGGCATTTCCATGCATTTTACTTCAGGTTTCTAATCCTTAGCTCTTCCATTTCTTTGGCCAAGAATTTGGCTCCCACTTGAACTTCACTTTGTTATATGCACCTTATTCTAAAAGGCCCAAAGTAAATTGTTCAAGAGGGTTCTCAAACGAACCAAACAACCAGGTCACTCAGTTTAGAGAGTAAATCAAATATATGTCAATAGACCATTAGAACTAGCAAAGCGAAGAGTATTTAAACAAATTTATTGTTAGATACATCAAAGATATACTTAAATATATTAAGAATTAGATTCATATCAATTTTTGGATTATTTTTGTATTCATATCTATTTTTGGAGGAAGCTGCTACTTTTCTAAACAGCTAGAAACACTGTGAAAATCAGCTGCAATTTATAACTTACTTAATGCGTAATAGGTCTGTACTGACTCTGTCAGACTAACTGCACATGCACAGAGTAGTTTCCAATGTATGAGCAGTGATTTGGCTAGCTTTGTTGCAGGCTGGAGAGACTCTGGAGCAGGGCTGTTCCCAGGGCCTCCAGACTCCTTAGCACTGACCATGCTTGAAGTGTTGTTCATTGTGCGAGTAAATATGCACACAAATTCAATGAGCCTACTTGAATGCATGAAGTTACATATGGGGTGAGCATTTACAACATTGGGACCATACTGGTTGCTTTGCTCTCAGGCAATTAATTCTCCAAAGGAAATAAAAAACAAACATTCCATTTAAGCCATTCTATATGTTGTTTGTAAGTACTGGAAAGGAGGACAAAACACACGCTCTTAACAACTAACAGGAAGAGTATTTTGTTTGTTTGTTTATTTTTTTTTCCTTTGTCCCTATTAAGACACTCTCAACATGCCAGAGCAGAGAACCTTTAATTTATCACCTTCCTGTGCTTGGGGCTTTATTGCACCCATTTTTTAAGCTAATGCAGGTGGTAGTGCCTTGCTTTGCAGCTGGTTCTGCTGTTACTGATGGCTGCAGTTTATGTTTTTTTGCTCTGCCCCTATTTCCTAGACATATAAATTGTTGCTTCAGTTTATTTCATTTGCATGTACCAGTTCTTTACTGTTTTATTGCCACTTCTCTGCTGTGACTCTAAAGGAAGAAAAGCATCTATTCCCTCTGCCCAGTGAGATTTAAAACTGATTCTCTGTGCTGCAGTTGTTCTTTGTTTCTTTATAATGCGACATCATCTATTGTTCACAGTGTATTTATGAGCAGCAGAGCCTTTGATGCCTTTTAGAACGAAATGCCTTCATTCCTTCTAAAAGTCTCCTTATGTTTTCGTAAAGCACTAAGTATCCTGGTGGTATTCCAAAAGAGGAACATGGTTATGAGCACGGAGGAGAGGAAGAAAACTGACAGTCTAAAAATGGTTCCTCTTACTCAGCAAATCCTCTCTCTCTCTGTATTCTGAATCATCTTCTGATGGCGGTGACACAGAAGGCTTATAGTAATCTTTATTACACCTGTTAGTACTGCGGAGTCAATAGAACTCTGAGAGCATAAGCTGTTTTTTGACTCACACATTTTTGTGTCTACAGCTTCAATCTGGAAAGAAACTTACATATGTTGGCTGCAACTTTAAGTATCAATTAAGTGATTTAGGGCCTCAGTGGTATTTTTAAGACTGACTTAGGTACCTCAGGAATGAAAATCTTGGCATTTTCACGTCAGTGGGATTTTACAGAATTTTTCTGTGAAGACATTGATCATATAGTCATTTGGCGAACTTATGTTGGTTCAAAAAAGTGCACTCAGGTTTGGGGCCAAGTTATCACCATAGCAGAAATTTGGTATTGGACATTAACAGGAAGGAATATGGTATAGATTCATGTTAAATTACATTAAATAAAGTAATACAAAGTTTAACCATTCTCATACAAGTAGTTGAAAGGTAAAATTTTATCAAAAATAATATGCTAATATGGAAATTAAGGTCATAAAATGAAAGGCAGTGTGAAGAAACAAAACACTCTAATTGATATTAATTTTTCTTTATACTGAAAGTTGCAGCTTGAAGACAGGGTTTTCTGGAGATGGAATGTGAGTTGCTTGCATTTTCATGAGGTCAACTTTAAAATAATGTCCTTCCTGATTAGCACAGTGAGCATCATTGCATTTAATTGGGTAATGACCTCTGCTTAGTGAATGTTATAAACTGGAGTAAAATTTGAAAAGAGGTACAATAGCAAGCTGCAGTAATCATGTTTCTATTGGTATTGCCAATTGAAGATCATGAATGATAAACATTAAACCACAACATGTAAACAGCTTTTTCCCTGCAGATTTTAGGCTCAGACTGATCACTTGTCTCTCTTAATATGATTTGTCCTGGCTATTGAAAACAAGGACTCCTCCCTCCCCCGATATCTCTTCTAATGTAATTAGCATCTAGTCAATAATGTTCAGCATTTCATTTTACCGCTTTAATTAACAAATTCAATTTGTTCAAACCACTGTGAAAACAAATTAAAAGCCCAGTAAATAAAAACCTCTAGTGCCAGAGATGTGTCTAAGGTGTTCACCTACACTTCCACTATTGAAAGACTTCTTGTATTTTTTTCCCATGTAAAAATGATTGGAATTGTCAAAACGTGTTCTGATTTATGTTCCACCATAGTAAATTCAGATTAATTAAGATGGGTTTGTCTGCAGTTTTAACAGTCAAAGAGATGGTTTCACACCCAAAAGCCAAGTCCAAGGAACAAAGTAAGGCATCCTTGTCATTCTGCATAAGCTGTGAATGTTGAGCTTTTACTTTTAAGCCTTTCCAAAGGTTCCTCATCGCTCTTCAGAGTGCCACTTGTGTGCCTCTCTCCCAGTCCACACCAACAAGTTGCAGCAGGCATTTTTGGTGCAAACACATCAGAGTCTGTACCAACCACAGCCGCTCCATAGCATCTTGTATGTGGCCAGGACAAAACTGCTGCCTTCTGCTTTAGCTTTCAGAAAGTGGAGTCTCCTGGGGCTGCAGCCACAGAGCCCCATGCTGATTTCACACCTCTCCCTGTGCACCATCCCCAGGAAGCCACCCAGCCTGCCAGGGCCTTGAGTCCAATATCATCATGCTTCAGTTTCATTTTTTTCCCCGTTTTCTATTGTAGATGAGAGCATTTACTATACAAACATTGGCAGAGCTCTAGAAAGGTTGAAACAATACAGATCAGGTTTAATAACTACTGTAAATGTCCTGCAAACTTGGTCAACAGACCAGCATGTATTTATATGCACGATAAACACAAACAGGCACACCCCCCACGCGGCTGTTGGAGGTCGGCCTTCCCTTCCCGAAGAAGGTCACTGGCAACTGTGGGCTTTCTGCCAACATTCAGCATTTAGCTTTGCAATATTCATGCAATGGGTTTTTAATATTTACAGCTTTAGATTTGACACAGCTCTCCTTATATATTCTGATTGCTTTGGCTTTTTCCAAGACCTTCCTGAGGTGGCTGTTCTAGAAACAAGTTTAAGAGAGTAAATGTTAGCTAGCGAGCAGAGCCAGGGTTGGAAACCAAGGCTGCTGAGGTGAGCATCACACCTCCAGCAGCCAGGGGGGCCTTAAGCAAGTTAGTTGGTTGATGTTGGCTTTGCAGGTAGGTGTGGAAGCAGTAGACTGTGCATGCCAACTGCCTGTGGCATTGCTTCGTTTGAGTGGTGTGGTGTGCAGCTCGTGAGTTTTCCCTCAGCTGGGGAACCAGTCTGAGTGTCTCTCTTTTATCTCTCTCTGCATAACCTGTCTACCTGCAATATCAATGAGATTCCTTGGAGAAATTTGGTTAATATTGCCTAGTGCGTATGGTGATACGGATGGGGACTGGCAGACTACAGGGGATTTTTACATAAACCTCACTTCTACAGGAAGAACGGCTGAAAATGACCCTCAGTTTGGTGTGTTTTCCTTTGTAGTACCCCGCAGGTGATTTCCCATGCCCAGATTTGAGAATGTGAGATTTGAGATTTGAATTGTTTGAGATTTAAATTGTGTACTCCATCAAGTTTTTCTCTAGTACCAAGTGCTCTGAAGTTTATGAAACTGCACATGAGCACTGACTGCATTTGAATTTTTATTAATGTGATCATTTCTAAAAGTGAAACTTGAACTTTATTTTTTTCATCACTGTACAAGACAAATGGTAGTATTTACTTCAAGTTGAAGTACAACAGGAAGTAAACCACTAAAACCTGAGATCTTAGGATGAAAGAGAATATGAAGTGAAAAGCATAATCATACTCATGTAAACAAATTTGAGATCTTCAGATGGGGGTGTTTTTAGAATCAATGTTCATATTATCCACTCTAATTTCCCTGCAGTGGAGTCACCAATCCCTATCTTTCATTTAAAGTTGCCATTATAATATTTAGAGACACATACTGGTGGTGTTGCCTGTGCAAATCTGTGTCTAAAATGCTTGAATCTCTGCTCAGATTTGTATAGTTCGTGTCTGTCTCAGTTTCTTTTCTTTCTTCTTCTCTTCTTTTTTTTTTTTCCAAATGTAGCCACATGCCAAATGGTATAAATTATCCAACCATCTGTCCTCCTTCTTCAAAACCCCAAGGGAAAATAGATCTGAAGTGTAGCTCATTTTCACCAAAAATTCCGGTTGTAATAGATCTTCACTTTTGCACCCCCTCAGCATGTAACTGATGGGAAATCCCAGAGCCTTAAAATTTTTGGTACCTAACTCAGACCCTTTAATTAGCAGGTGGCCATTTTTGCCTCTGTTCAGTGATGGCAGCAGCTCCTGGGCCTTCTGGCAGGTTTTCTGTCACCTCTGGCCAGTAGAGGAGCTCCCCCTGCCTGTTACTTCTACAGAATTTTTGAAAGGTGTCTGAACTGTTCACATTTTCCTGATATTTTCTTTCAGATTGAAATAATTTTATCTGATTATACATCCCCCCCTTAACTTTCTGTCTTGTAAAATAATAATAAGGAAACTGATTTTGCCACGAGTCAATTTGCAAATCAAGCAGCCTTTACATTATTTCCCTGTCTGCTGAGTTTCTGCACCGAGTATCGCTGTCTTGCATGTGTATTTCCCCCACTCTGTCTTTCTGACTTGTCAGCTGAAGCTGAAATGCTAATTGAAATCGAATCGGCTTGTCAGTGTGTTGCCACTGTGCTGCCACTGTGCTGCTCTCCCTCTGGTATGCTTAGCTGGTGTGTTCGCTAACTGGGAGTTAGGAGCCTTTACATTGAGGGATCGAAAGTGCAGGTGAGATACTCTTCTTACTGTTGCTATTGTATCACACAGTGAGCCAAACTTGTTGAACCTTATGGTCCTGTGTAAGCCTAGTGTACTGGAGGCAACCTCCAAAGTCATGTCTATAAACCCCTTCTTCTGCTTAACTGCTTGCAGATGCACATGATGAGCATGAGCAAAGGCAGCTGACTCTGGGACAGTTCTGAAGTCCTGGAAATTTCTTCTTTTTTTGCTCAAGTTGTTGTTAAATGGGGAACTCATCAGCTATGCTTCAACATTGCTCTCTAACATATTGCATGCTCAGCTGATCTGAAGAGATAAAGATAATCAGATTTTGAGATTAGGAGAGCTTCAAGTGCAAAGATCCTTCGAAGATATCTAGCCCTGGTGGCAAGATGATTTATATATTACCACTAGAGCTTTATGACTGAGCTGAAATGAAGTAGGTAGTCTTCCATACCTCATATATACATACGTACATGTATATATATATATAAACTTTATCTTTTGAAGGGATATATATGACTCTTATAGCAGTCTTTAAAATCTATAGAAGATTGAGAAGTTTGCCAACATTATATTTCTTCTGTCACTTTAGGAAGAAGGTAAAACAAATAATTTACTTCCACACATTAGTAATAATAAGCACAATACGGGAGAGCTTTTTTACTGGGCTTGTAGCCAATATGTCCTCATTGTTGTGTTAATTTTATGTAGCAGTACATGAATAATACACCAACAGCGGCATGCTCCCAGAAGCTGCTGTGGTCAGTAAGATCTGTCCTGGCTGAACCCAAGGGTCTTAATAAACCACGTAATTCTGGCTTGTCCCTAGGATATGCATCCAGACTGAATTTTCGTTAGTTGGAAGCTTACTTATTCACATTCCTGCATGACTACATTTATGCCTTTAGACATTGAGTGAAGAATTATTGCAGTTGTGCACAGGAATGCATACTCAGATTTTTGAAGTTCACTTCTGTTAAAGTGGCATTGTGATAGGAGCCCAGTCATGATAACGACAGGTATATAAGTAGCGTAGAGAAATTCCTATGCATTTTGGTATGTGACCCTCAGTTATCCTTTAAAAATATTTCTTTTTGGCTCTGTAGAAAGTAGGTTAGCTGGAACTGTTTACCTTGCTACAGAAAGAATTTCTGGATAGTTGTTTTTTTGTAAAACTGTGGTCTTCTAGCTTATCTCCATGTGACAGTTCTTCCATTTCAGACAGATTAAGATTTTTTCCAAAGTACGTTAGATTGGTGGCCATCCAAGCATATGTCATTAGGCAGAAATGAAGGATAGTTATTGAAAGATGTATTTTAGCACTCAGGTATTTGATGTTCTTTTCTAAGGGAGCAGTTCTGAAATAAATTTTGCTTATTAACTGAGCACACATCATTTTTCTATTAGCAGAACTATTTAACCCTGTTATCCTGCAGATCAGTGTCCACTAACCCCACCATGATAACCCCGATTCTTCCCCTCCCCCTAAAACCTGCTCCATGAGATCTAGTGGGTAGGAGAAAAGTCATCGCTTGTCCCGAACTCTATGTTCATGATGATTATCAGGCATTTTCACCAAACAACAGATACGAAAAATGTAGAACTCAATGTCAGAGGGACACTGTGTTGGATCTTTGCTTTCTCTACGCTCCAGACTTCAGGAGGAAATTAGCAATTATTGAGACTTATGTTCTTTCAAATGTTACTGACCATCAGGTTCAAAAGCAGCTTGGTATGCTCTGGCTTATAACGACAGATGAACTGATAATGTTGCCCTGACTCCTCCGAAGGCCTACTTTTCCTGCAAGGTCTATATTTGAAGCCTTCTCCAAGTGTTAGTCTAGCAAGATGTTTAGAATCTGTTTGCCTTCAGCTTGCTATCTGTAAAACAAAGATAACAGACCATCTCAAAGGGGTATAGTCAGGCTTAATCTATTAATTTTTACAAAGTTACTTTAGGCTTCTGAGATAGAAGGCACTAAAACAACACAATAGTATTAATCATACTATTATTATTTTATGAGTCATGCCAAGACATTTCCTCCTCATAAGGATTCCAACAAGATCTCGTTTCTTCATTGCACAGAGGTGGTCTTAAGTTTTCACATCTCCTCAGGAGCAAGCTAGTTTAAGTGACCAGTAGGTTTTTCAGACATGGGTTCAATGACCAGTTCCCTTTTTGTTCTTAACTATGTTGATATAATCTGACAGATGCACAGAGATTGATACCTTAGAGTTACCTGTGGTTTGTAATGTCAGCTTGATCATTTTGCATTTCTGCAAGCTCAGGTTAATAACCACTGTGCTGAAGCTAAATAATTTATGGATTTTTTGGTCTTCCAAGTTTGGAGAGAGCCTTAATAACACATTTTCAAAAAAAGGAGGACTGATTACCTCTAATTGCTGTTTTATGAAGGTATCCTTTCTAATAACATCAGCCTTGGTAGGAAACAAGACACAAACAGGTGTGGTAAACAGATAAACAAGGACAGATGAGGGGTTGTACGGGCACGATGATAATTCTGAAACAAATGCATTAGCATAAAAGCAGAAATCTTAGCTTGTTGCTTGCCTAACCAGTGCCAGATTGGAGTGACTTGTAGCTATCACTCAGAGGCAGAGGAAGGTGTTAAGAACATGTTTAAATGAGAAGATGATGGCAGCTCTACAAATTTTGACAGTCAGTTTATCTGAGGCACAAGTTCTTTGCTCTTTGTTCTTCACCAGTTCCCGAAGGACTTGATTTTCAGAAGGGCTGAGCACTTGCAGCTTCTATTGACTTCAAGTGGAGTTTTAAGTGTTCTGCACTTGTGAAAATCATGCCCAACTGGATTAGCACAAAGAGGTTTTTCTTTCAACATCAGCCAGAAATCTCTTTTCTTCCTACCTGACTTTTCCAGCAAAACACAGTTACTGTTTCCTAACACAGGCAAAATTGTATTATTCTATTATGTGTTTCAGTTACTTGGTGTCTTACTGAATATGTGTTGGACTTTATTATGCATTTCTACCATTTCTTACAGAGTCAAAGAAATAAGAGATGGAAAAGACCTGCTAGGTCAGCTACTCCATGTCTCCAGTAGTTCAGCATTGCTCCTTTCAGTATGTTTTCTTGCGTTTTGTCCCTCCAAAATACTGGAGACATTCTTGTTTAAGGTTGCAATGACAAAAGCTGAACAACATTTTATCTTTCCTTAAAAAATAATACACGTATGTGGAAGGAAAGGAAAACAAAATAGAGTTTTTTTAATCCTCCCTTGGAACTGAGAAAAATACTCCTTTTATTCTAAAGATGGTTCTTCTCTTATCATCACCAGAGCTGTTGCCATTAGAAAATAAAGGTGTAAATGTAGGATTCTCTGTAGATTATATTTTGGCATTAAAAAAAAAAAAAAAAAAGCAATACATAACAAGGGTGGTCTTTGTCTTTCTTTATTTCTGCTCTTTTGCTCTTTCATTGGTCTCTCTCTCATGATTTCTGGATGCTTCTCCACTTTGGCATGTGACCAGGGATGCAAAATACCCTTAAGACTACATCCAACAATGTGTTTTAGTTCCACGTTCAAATATATCTTTGGCCACCCTGTTCCGGACAAGTCATTGCAATAGACATAATGGGCCATAATTCTGCTATTAAATCCAGGCTGATGATAGGAAGAAGTGTAGCCATTCCAGTAATAAAAATGACTGCCCAGGACAATATAGGCTTTCTCCCTCCCCCATCTGCATTAAATATAGTTGTTGGAAGAACAATCTCTGGATACATTTAAATTAAATACTTTGCCATAGTACTGTTTTCTAGGGCAAACTAATTTGTTGTCTGTTCTAAAAGCCCTTATAAAACAGCTGTCTTTTGAAATCTTTATTATTTACATGATGAATCTCTCTAAAAATTTCTCATAGCAAGATAATATTTGCGTTCTTTAAATTTTTATTGTTATATCTATTTAACATATAATACTTGAAGATTTTTGCTTTTATTACTGTTAAAATGACTGACTAAAAACTGGAGGAGGAAGGTAACCTTTAATTTATGCTCCTGCTCAAGAAGAGGTCTTTTTATAGTTACATTCAGGCCTTTTTTTTTTTTTTTTTT
>VXAL01001496.1:309255-332636 GCA_013399475.1 Chauna torquata | reverse complement strand
TTTTTTCCTGTGGATCATCTATACTATTAAATGGTTTTTTATTCCAATTCAGGAGACATTTCATCTTTAAACCTGTACTTACATTAACTTTTGTACATGGTTGCCCAGGCAACAATGTAATTGCATGAAACAATGGCATTCTCCTATGTACCATTTATGGCAAGTTTGCATTTCAAAAAACTTCTTGTCTTATCATCAAAGCAGAATTTGTAACCTTCTGACAGCTAAAGGAATGTTCAGGGGCCTTGATTCATATTCATTTTCCCTTGTAATTTTAATGGGTACCGTCACCTTTCATTTTCAGGGTAGTTCTTTTTCCCCCTATGATACTTAGTGTTTTATATGAAAATTCTAGAGCAGGCAGAAGAAACTGATTAAAAAATAGCTCCAAGAAAAGGCTGCAAGTACCTTTCTTCTAGCTTGTAGCCTGTGAAATTGCCACTGTTTAATTGATCTTCTATAAGCTTATCTTTCCAGTGAGATGTACCATTATTGTACATTAATCAGTGCCTCCAGACATTATCACTGAGGTAACCAAGAGCTAATCAAGCAAGAATGGAGCTGGCAGACGCCAAGATGTCACGGATGCCTTGCTGTGTACGAAGTCTGTCAGAGTATCAGCTTCCAAAGGAACCTGTTTTTGCAGGGCTGCAGACTTTGTATAACCTTGTCATAGCAGTGGAAGAAGGGGCAAGCACCCTGAATGTCAAATAGGTGGGCCACGTGGGGAGCCAATGCTCCTAGAATCCTCTACATGGCAAACAACAAAGTGACACTGTAATAATAATAAAAAATGGTGCTATTTAAGAACAAACAAAATGTTGACATGTTGATTAGTTTTTACTAAATAACAGTTTCCAAGGGAAGAGAATCAAGCAAAGCAAATTTACAGTGGAAAAATTTCAAAATATATTAATCTGTCATTGCAAAGTGCCACTAGAAATTGCATTCCCTCTTTTTAATTGATTTTATTTTATACATGCTCATATAGGAAAAAAAAAAAAGAAAACCACCCCTCTGAATTTTCCTGAATATTATTTCTGGCAGCTAGATACCATCTTGGGAAAATAACAGAACAGAAAAACAATACAGAAGTGTACCAGGTTCATTTAATCAATTTAACTAAAGATATGCTTATTCTTGGAGAAAGATGTGTGACACTTTACTGTCAATTGACAGAATCTGTAATTTGGGGCAGAATGGAGCCTAGATTGTGAAGGGGAGCAGCTGAATCTTTGTGCTGTATGTTTTGTCATGTGAGATGACTTTCAACTGCTGGCATGTCTGGGCAGCCTGCTTTCTGGCATGTCGATGCCTCGATGGCATCCTTGAAATATTTTCTCCTACCATCTTTCTGGTGGCAGTAGAGAAGCAACTCCAGTGCTGGCATCAGCAAGGTGAAGCTGTAATGGGGCAAGCCTGTTCATCAGTCTGATAGTGACATTCATTTGTATAATTTATCCAAAAAGTATCCAAGGACGTGTGACCTACAAGTGTACTTGAATCGTACCCCTTACAAGATTCACAAATTATGCAGTGGAGCAAGAACAGGGCTTTCCCCTTAAGCAGGGGGTAAAACATATAGACTAAGGTTGAGACTGACATAGAGTTTGACTTTTGAGGCTTTTTTCTTCAGGTCTTAAAATGTCACTATATTTTGCATGCTGTGTTTTGTTTTCAGTTACCAAGAAATTATAAATTAAAGAAATATACTGCGAGAGCATTGATAAGCAGATTTTGCATAGTTTTCACTTTGTAATTCCACAGACTTCTGTTGATGTATTCCAAATATAAACAGGTAACAGATCAAAATTTGCCCAGTGAATACATATACAATAAATGTAAAACACTGAACCAAATTGCCTGCTGGCATATGTCCATTGACAAGAAGGAGTTTTGCCAAAAGGTATTTTGGCTCATTATAGCTAGTAATTTGATTATTAGTAAGTAGAAAAATAGTAGTAATAGTTGCTAAGCTTTATTGATAGCATTCTCAAAACTCTTTTACTTCCATGGAGTGAATCTTTCCGTACTGCTTTACAACTCTCTTTTTGACTCAATAAGGATCTTATATTCATGATGGTTTGCAAGACCAAGGCCATTAATGAAGATGTTTTCTGTTGGGTGGGAGGGAAACGGTGGTTTGTTTTTTTTTTTTAATTAAAAGAAACCATGAAATAGAAATACTGCAGAGGGATAAATGTTTCCCTTTCTGAATATAAACATCTTGGCATCACCTCAGTGTTTATTTTCAAAAACTGCATAAGTTTTGCTTCCATATTTATCTAACAGCAGGGGATCATTATCCTGTGACAAAGTTCTATTCCACTGACATTATATCTTAATTAGAATTCATCCTTTTCTAGTTCTACGTAGCTGGCCTGTAGTTCCCACAAGTCCCATAAAGCAATGTACATTTTTGGAGGGAGAGGGAAGAGGGAAGGTCTCGCAGACCATTAAGAGCTGTTTAATAAGCAGCCTGGTGTGGAAAAGGCTGCTTTTATTCTACATGTGCATATCTATGCAGAACTGCTGATGAGGCAGCCTCTGCCCTCCCTTACGTCATGCCAACCGACTTTCAGTGATGTGCCAGGCCAGAAGGGAGGGTATTGTCACAGCTGAGAAAATAAATTGCTTGTCTTCCCTAGGAGAAAAAAAGAAGAATCAGCTTATGGCTATCACCACACTACACTTGGAAGGTAGTGCCGCAGACAGAGGTAAAGAGCAACCTTGTAAGGTGCAGTGAATGTGCACCAGGATCATAGTCATGAACGGCATCATTTCTATTGCTAAGGTCAGTCACTCTAGTCTCCCATGACTCCTTTGTTAAAGATGAAGGCACTTGCATCTTTCTCTTCTCTCAGAAAGCATAAATAGCCTTATTCCGTTAACTCCTTCACAAACGCAGATAAGCAGCCTGACCCCAGAAGAATGTGTTTGGGTGTGTAAAATGAAAAACAATGAAAATCAATAATGTAGAGATGTTAAGGCCAGCGCCCTGCTCCTGCGTCATGACTTTTGGTAATCTATTGCAGTGAGCCTTACATCATCACTAAAAACATTTTGTCTGGGCAGTGAGCTCTCAGTGAGAATGTTAAAGTAGGAATCTTAAATAAATATTAATATGTCCATTTCCATGTCCCGAATTTCAGTGGGTAGAAATGTGAATAGTCCTTTCCACTGGTGCTTGGACACACCACCTCTTCAAAACTAATTAGCATCTCCTACCTAAGGTCTGCAGGCATGAATAAGAGAGCTGCATAGCTTGGCAAAGGCAGTGGAACATTCAGCAGCTGCTATATAACATCTTTTCCTTTACATAGTGCATTATACCAAACAAAACAGCAAACAGATGTAAATCTAAGAAAAATAATAATTATCCACAGGATAGCAAGAATAGTCCCTGCTACCTGAGTAATCCCTATATAAAGAATCCATTGTGAAACTCCAAGTCACCAGGTGTAACTGAGACCAAAAATACAGAAACACTTCCCTAAGATTAGATCCTTGAATACATATCAAGAAAAACTCAAGTTCTTTATTCTAACAAGTTTCAGACAATATTAAAACATATGCTTCAGCATTAAATTATTTCGTTTTAGGGATTAGGAACAGACCAAAGGGAGTAACCTTACCTGAACAGCTGTGTGAAGTAAGGCTTTGTGGCTTTTCCTCATTTTCTTCCAAAATACATGCTGTTAGATATTTTTAAAGAAAGAACAATGGAGAAGATTGGTCCATGAGATTCCTTAATTGTGGCAATTCCTACTTTGGCATGATTTTTTGGAATGGTTTCCTGATAACATTTTGCTATGAAGTAGCGTCTGAGGATAAAAGAAAATCCCCTTAGAAGTGCTTAGCCTGTAAATTAGCCCATGTATAATTTCACTTAATATTTTAAAGTGATGTTCCCAGTTCTACTTTTCACATTCTTATCATTTTCAGTTACACCCCGTAAATTCGTTCAGATGTTCAAACCCTTTCTCTGTCCAGAGATGCAAAGAAGAAAAACTGAGAAAGATACAAAAGCAAACTATTAGCAAGTTTATTAAATCCAAGGAAGTGGTGTCTAATTGAAAAGTTTGCCAAATTCATTTAATGATGTGGTGCTATTGAGAGCTATTATAACTTTATTTTATTGAATTATGCAATATCATACTCCATTGTCAAATGTTTCCTTGGTTCTCATGAAGGCTATGATTCATGCTAATATTATATTATTTAGGTTCCTCAAGCAGTGTTTTATTATTATTTGTTAATTTATGAAGCATAGTTTCAGTGTCTTGTGCTGCTTTACAATATTAAGGAAGTATAGAATATTAAACAATCAAATGCATGCAGATAGTCAGGGATAAGTCAGCTTCTGGGAGACAGTGTGTGTAAGAAGCAAAAGGAGATATACAACTTGCCCCTCAGGAAAATCTGACAGTTTTCCTAAATGGTGTCTTCCCTTTCACATGGCCTCACTTTTCTTACAGTTTTAACCTGTATTTCAATGGAAACTGATGAATTTATCTCCTTTCTGTAACAAAACAATGTGAATCAAGCATTTTAGGAAAACTTGTGTTGCCAAAGGTAGATTTGCTGCGCTCTTGGTTTTTGATGCTCATGTTCCGATCTTGAAATTTCTAAATTGCCTTTACTACTATTACTGGATTCAGTAAGTCTATATTTCTTTTTAAATTCCCTGCTATTATAAGCTATTCATGGAACACAGGTGTTGTGCTAGATGGATATGACCATGCGTTCACAACAAAAGTTCAGAACAAACCTTTCAGGGACCAGGTTAAGCGTAGGAGTGCACACAGTTTTCCACGTCTCTCCAGTATGGCTCCTGGGACTTGTGTCCAGTGTTCATTCTACAGGCTGAAAGGAGAAACTTTCTGCTGATCCGTTGGCTTCTCGTTTAGCTGTGTCCCACTCCCTGCTTGTCTTTCACTGCTACATAAGAACTTCTTGCACTCCTCACCTGGTGTGGTGGAGGGATTACATATGCCTTCAGTCTTCTCTCAGTCCATCTAACCTGCTAGAATTACAATGATTTCTCTGCTTTTTCCTTCCCCAGACGGACAGGTTTTCTTTTCACTTTTACACACTTGAGAGGAGAGAGAGAGTCTTAGGACTAAACAGGTCATCAAACCTCTGTCCAGTTCTTAAAAAATAATTAGACGTTGGAAAAAACATTAGTATTGACATCCTGACATAAATATCATCTGTTCTTTTGTTTCCTCTCATTGCTGTGTTTGCAATGCATTTTCTGTGTTACAGGAGGCATTTCTACACTCTTGTCTTCCAAAAGCCATTGGTATTGTTGGTGCTTATATTTAATGTGAGGGTTTGCATTTTCATTACAGATCTGTGAGACTCCCAGCCCCACTGGAAGGTACTACCTGCCTCTGAGGAGTGGGATCCTTTGATCCTGCACCTTTGAGAAATTTTTCAGCCATCCTAGGTCTTTGCTGTGGCTTCTTCACCAAATCAGTTTGCTGGGTTATGACTCTGAGTTGGACCACTCCAATTAACTCAGTTCTGGGTCTGACCCAGCGCGTTTGCTTGCAGAAAGAGCACGAGGGAGTGCAAGGGAAGACCTGGGCCTGATTTGACAGAGAGAAAAGCTTGGATGCTGAGGCACATGAAGTAGTTGGGTTCGTGGCACAGGAGCATGGTTCTCATCTCCTGGTGCTACTTCAGTGGCTGGAGAAAGCAAGGCCCTCCAAGTTCCTGATAGAGACACCCCTGGGCAGCCTAAAACTCCTCTGCCAGTTCTTTATTTCCACTGTTTTGTGGCTGAGAAAGATATCTGGAATGTGAAACTATTTGGTTATATTGGTGCATTTTCTGTGATCTCTGGAGGTATGAATTTCCTGATTGCAAACAGATAGGAAGTCACTTGCCTTCCTCTGCCAGTATCTTTCTCCATTTTCTCACTGAATTTAAATCAAGATACATTTTGAAGAAGAATAATTACAGAACAACATGTAACTTGGTCAAATTTTGGAAACAAAAAGAAATCTTATAAATAGAAGGAACCAGGTGATTTGAAACCCAACCACCTCACTGTCATGGAAATCTTCATATACTAGAATCATAGACTCAAAATGTTTGTTAAAATAATGTAGACAATAGTATAGCACAAAAACAGTTCTCACATATAGAAACTGAACTGTTCTTCTAAGAAAAGGTCTGAACCAACTTTGATTTTGTACGACGCATTTTGCTTTGATTTAAGGAGAGGAAATGTAAGTTTCCCAGCAAGTATCTGAGATCATTGACTGTGTACTCATCACATTATGCCAAATAGTAAAGTGCTTGCAAAAGTACTGCACTGAATGTAGTGATTTTTTTCTCCTTTCTAACACTGGCTGTTCTAAAATTCTTCCAATTTCATTTGCTGTGAAAGAGAAAAAGAGAAGTATTAAAAGCACAGATTTTTTTTTTTTTTTTCTGATTTCAAGTTCCCCATTAGTGGTCATTATTTTCCTCCTTTTGTCCTTTTTTTCTCCCTTGCAATTTTGCTGTGAGTGATTCTCTCTGTCATCTTGCCGTAAATTGATTAATACTGCCCACTGATGCAGTGCACCACATGGCTAATATATCAGTTAAATGGAAACAGCAAACACCACCTGCTCCTTCAGGCAAATGGCACTTTGGAAAATGGAATGTGTAATCAATAGAATTAAACCTTAAGCAAAGCACTGCAAACAAATCCAGGGGCAAGGTCTTTTTAACTCTGTGGTATGAAAGATTTTCCCTTTATTTTATTTTATTTTTTTTAATGATCTGTTTGGCTTTCTTTCAGTATATGAGTTATTTTGCTTGTGATATACAGCATTCACATCATAACTGTTCTCATACAGTTCTGTATTACTTAGATCAAAGGTGATATTTTTATATGAAAAATTTTAGGAGGGTCTGGTTCCCTTTACATGTTGGAGATTTACAGGACCAATGCTTGTCAATGGCAGTGATAGCTAATAGGATAAATCCGTCCCATTGATGGGGAGATAAATGCCGCTTGAATTTCACTTTCAAATCTGCTAGAGACTGCTTAGCATTAAGGCATTTGCCTTGTTTGTGAGCACTTTAAAGATTAAGGATTTGAAGAGCAGATGCAAAAGACACAGAGAACTTTTCAGCTGATGTCAGAAAGGTCTTCCCATAGTAAATTTTTAGAAATAACAAAACTAGTCAGCTTTGGTTCCCTGGTGAAAGAGTAAAATTTTGAAGCAAGTATTTAAAGGGAAGGGCAATAAATACAAGGGACTGAATAAGAGCAGAGGACTCTTGTAGTTTGCATACAATGAGAGAGCAAAGATAATCTGCACCCAAGGCCATTTGGAAGTAATGTTCGACTCCTTCAGGAAGGCAAAGCATGGCCTGGGAGACTTTGGGCTGCCTAACACGGAGTGTCTAGTAACTGGTTTGGCTCAGCAAGCAGTTAAGGAAAATGAACTGTGTCCCTATACACAGACTCCTATGGATCAGAGGAGGCTGTCAGAATACCTTCCACATTCAAGTAGCACTGATGGCTGCAGACGCTTCACAAATCTCTAGATGAAAGCTCATGTAAAACTCCTCTTACACTGTATTCCACACCTGTAAATTGTCAGATCCTTGAGTTTATTTAGAGCTATATTTTTGTCTCAGATAAAGCTTTCTGGGGGAAAAAAAAAAAAAAAAAGAAGCCAATCATTAGTGCATACCAAGTGACAAACAAGTAGTCAGCTACAGTCACAGGAAAATAGCCCGGGTCTATCTCACGGCTGCTTCTAACAACTCACAGCAGACTCCATTCTCTGTTTGTGGTGTACTAGTAATTACGTTCTCACTGGCAGGATTTAGAGTTTGGTTGCCAGGGCCCAAGCACCATGTAGCAAGTGTTTTGGTAATGAATAAAGACGGCAATCAGCAGCAACCTGAGAGCTAGCTGAATGAGACAATCTGGCGGGCACTGAGGGGGTCCTGCTGGCTTGCTCAGATGGGCAGCAGGCAGGGATGAGATAATTGATAGGAAAGGGTAATGAAAGGAAAGGAAGTGGGAGGGGGGGAGAGGAGAGAACAGATTTAGAAAATAGACAAAGATTTTGACCTTAAAGCTAATAGGCTACTTAGGATATTATTTTATAAAGATCAGGGTAAAATGAGCTGGCAGCTGAATGTCAGTACAAAACAATCCTTTGTGTATGTGTGTGTGCTTGTGTGCAGGCTCACGTGTGCGTGTGGTGGGCTGGGGATGGAGGAAATACCCACTTGCAGATTTTGGATGATTTCTAGGAAATAATAGAAAAGATATGAGTAGTTATTTGTAGTATTAATAGTATTGCAATGTTCTCTTACCTACATAGCCTGCTAAAATACATCAACCTGATTTTGAAGGCTGGAGCTTATAGGGGAGAAATTCAAGGTGACAAAGAAATACGACGTAGACAAACTCATGGAAATAAGGAAGGGTTTCATATTTTGGAAAACTGTGTTCTGGTATGAGGCTTCTTGAATTTAATAAAAGGAGTTCCACTGATTTTTAAAGACCTTGAACTATTCTGACTTTGAAAAACTAAGTGGATGTTTGTCTTATAATCATCAAAACTATGAAAATCCCTGTAAAAAGCAGCACATTTTCAGTTGTAGTACTTGGAAAAAGGGAAATTTTGGGGGTTACAAATGCAGTTGTATTTACATTTCTTGGCAGATAAATCATTTACTTAGACTGTCCTTTTACAAAATAATTGCTCCTTCAGACTTCACAGTCATAGGAAAAAAAAAGCACAGTTTAAATCCTTAGTCACAGAAATCAAACACCTCCCAAGACACAAGAGACAAGTTTTGTGGAAGGAATCTCTTTTCCTGTTACTCTGCATCCTTCTGACACAAGGCATGCTTGCTCGCAGCCTTGTGGACATAGGAAAGGATTAACTTTTTGCATTGCTGTGGTTTTTGTTTGTTTGTTTGTTTGTTTGTTTTTTATGTTTTTTTAAGAACGAGCACAGACAAATAGGTAGGAATATGGCAGTGTGAACCAAGTGGAGATGTTTTATAAGTGGTGATATGGTTTTGTTTGGATTCTCTTACATTTTTGATTAATATTGACAAGCCCATCAGAGTCACACCCCTAAAAATTTCTCTTCAGCAATATATTATTTCCTTGCTTATTATTCTTGCATATTTTTAAACACTTTACATATTTTAATACAGGTTATCTTCCCCAGACCTTCAGGTATTAGGAAAATTTCAAGAGGATTTTTGGTAGGTTTTATCTCTCTCTCTGGTAAAATACTATAGGAGCATGTGCTTTGCTGTGTCACCAGGGCTAGAATCTTTTCAGGTCTGATAAATCAGATTATCTTAATCTGTAGGAGTACTTTGATAGGAAACCTCAGTATTGCGTATGGATCTCAAAGGCCATATTCCTGGTGATTCAGTAATTAATGCTCCTCTTCTGAACTGGTCTTAAAAAAGTTGTTACAAAGTGCACAGCAGTGCTAGATGTTCTTGGTTTTGGACAGAGGTACACCAGCACTTTGGGATATATGCTATTGAAAATGTACTATGCTAGCTAGAACTTAGCCACAAATGCACTTTTTTCCTGCCCAAATTTCAAACAGAAAAGGTATTCTTCACTTTCTGGGATTTTGAAAAAATTCTTGCTGTGCTACTGTATAGAGTTCATCAGTGCACTGCTTTCTGAAAATTGTGGAAACATGGTAGTGATAAAAGAAGTTATTCCATGTAGAGTTTTACAAAGCACTTTGGGATTCTTTGAGATAAAAGTTACTATATCATACATTATGATAGGTAGTAGTTATTAATATCTGTCATGTTGTGACTTTCTCAATCACTTTTATTCTGCTTGGAGCAGTCTCAGGAAACTCTGTTTTACCCAATTTGCCATAATTGTGATGTGACCCATATTGTACCCTCTTTCTTTCCAAGACTTTTTGAAATATATTATAGATGCTCTCCACAACCTTTTCCTAAAAGCTTTTTAATTGAAATGTTGTCATGCAGCTTCCATATTTAAGATCATTTCATATTTTGATGGCTTTCAAACACAGGTTGAAAGTATATTACAAATAGGGAGGAGGGTAAAGGAGATGTTTTTTCTGGGGACCTCTTCCAGACACAGCAGTAAGTGCTCCATCTAGTGCTTCGCTGGATGTGTCATGACGCTGGATGGCCTGACGTGTCAGATTCATCTGCATCTTTCAGTTTTATAAAATAAATACTGAGGTTGTAATGACTTACTGCAAATGCTACTGCCCAAATTACACACACACAGAGGATGACTTGTTACCATAGAGTATTACCAAGTGTGTTTGTATTGACTACATCTTCAGCTTCTCTATCATGCTTAGATGGAGGGCTAATCTTTGCTCTGAGGAGTATGGTAGAGGCTGTGACTGGACTTAATTGGACTATTATTTTTCTGGGAAGGGATTGTCACCTAGGTTTACAATTGAGCAATGCTTAGTGTAGCAGAGTCCTGTCTTCTTGTTAGTAGATTATGGTACTATGAATTATTATTGTTGAAAATAATAATATTTTTGGCTTAGTAAAATGAGTTCTATGACTGAATTAAAACTATTCTCCAAATGTTATTATCTGGTTGACTGAAGGCCTGGGTAGAGGCTTTTGACCTGCAAAAACGCTTGTGTTATAAGCTCATAAACTATAAGGTATTTCGAATGTGTTTTCTTAGGAATGAAGATCAGTCAGGACTCCAGACTGGTTAACTCTGATTCAGACGAGAGGAGAGAAAGCTACACACTTAACAGTAACTGCATCTCAAAATAAACATACAACCTATTTCCTTTGACACATAATACAGAGAACTGTGAAATTTATCACAGTGAATAGGCAAGGTACAAAAGCGATTGTCACCTTTATTCTGAATTGTAAGTAGAAGCTTGCAGAATAATAAATTACAATATTGCTTCATAATGACAAAAATCCAAACATTCACTAAATTCAGAAAAGGATATTATTTATTCTGTTAGAGCACAATGCTGTATTACAGTTGAGGAGTGGATTTATTCATGCTACAGCTTTCTGTTTTATATTCTTCACATAGGGTTTCCACCAGTTTTATTTTTTGACCTTCCACATATGAAAAGGCATAGTATATGCAGCAAAGATCAGTCACTGCAGATATAAAATCTGCAATGTTGATTAGACAAGAGAATTATTCACTGGGCCAGATTCTCTGTGGTGTAATTTTACTTAGCTGTATTGAGTTCATTGACTGATCTTTATTGACCTTATTTCTTTGAGTTCATCATGGATATTCTAATCTGCATCAGATGAGAATCTGGATTTCAGTATTTAATGTGCACAATGAATGATAGAAAGTCTTTAGAAATGGAATCTGCAGTGTAATTAATAAGAACTGATGCTTAACATTGGATCCTTTCCCAATAGCCTGTTATGCGGCACTAAACATTATGGGCCAAGTGCTGATTTAACTTTTTGACGCCAAATTCCTATTGACCTCGACAGGAGCTTCATGTGAGAAATGATAGCAGGATATCTTCTATTATTTCTTGAAAAGGTCAGTGTTCTGGTAAAAGTGGATGAAGCTGTCTTTTTCATAGCTGTCAAGCTACTTGGCTTAATGTAGTCATGGAATCTCACCATGATAACAGAAATCTGGCAATCTGGCATGCTTGCCTTGGTATACCACATTGCAGCTATCCATGAGTCCTTTTCCTTGCTTTATATGATGGCTGAAATTCAGATGTTTTGAATCAGATATTAACAACTGGAAGTATGAATAGCTCCAGTTGGAGGAAAATGTATGTATCTCTCACCAACATGAATTAACCATTTATATTTAGATTAATTCAGTCCTGAATTCTTACTCCTGGATTTCATGTTCTGTGCATGAGGAAGGAAATTCTTTAGTAGATTTTTGGCTCTCAGATAACAGTAGAGTAATAACTACAATTCAGACACTGAACAGTATTAGCTTACAGAGAAAAATCAATCTGTTACTGGTCACTCAACACTTTTACCTCTGGCAAGGACTAATCAAAATATTCTTTAAATTTGCTATAGCTGTTATTTACCATTATTATAGTTCTGTGGCACCTCCATTTGTCTGTGATTTTTGCATGCCTCCTGATCTCCCAAATTGCTTTTTAAGTGTGCTCAGAATAAAGCTGTTTTGACTGTTTTCTGGTGTCCTGCAAGGAGACTGCTTGTCCCTATAAAACACCATAGGAGGGTAGAAGAATATAAAATAAGAGCCATAAAAAGATATTTTGTGGCACATTTTCCCCTGCAGAGTTGTTAAACGTGCCTGGAGCCAAGCTGGAAGGTCACTAGCCCCATCTACTCCATCCAGTCTTCTAGTTTCCTCTGCAGGAACAGATCTGAAGCTTGAACTCCCTGTCTGAGGCTCTATCCCCTTACTTTCCATTTTGCCCTTCAGCTGCCAGGCTGTCACCCTCTGAGCTTGTGCTCATTGCTTGTTCTCTCTGCTAATGAGCACTTGCAGGTTCTCCTCTTGCAGCAGCTGGTAAGAGCTCAGGCACTTTTGTCCTCATATGGTGTCTTTTTGGCCCAGTCTTTAGTACGACTCTGTATAAAAGACAACTTGTTTTTCTCAAGACACTTTTTCAAGCATGCTGTTAGGATGCACTTCATATGTTCCTTCTTGAGGTGTTTGATCTGCTTTCAGCTGAAGTGATTTTGTCCTTTACACCTTTCCTCTGTGTATTAAATACAGAAGGATTCCCTAACTCCATAGCATTCCCAGTAGCTTCCCAAATCCTGTTTTGGAAGACACTTCAGATGCTTCAGTCCTGATGATTCTTGGTCTCCTTTAATTGCTGTTTGAGCTTCAAAGCTTCTCTGCCGAGAAAAACCTCCACATGAGGTCTTGGGATAATGACATGCATATGGTGAAAAGGCTGTGGGGTACCTTCTATGGCATTTAGAATCCCTGCCTTCTCTAGGCAAAACTCNACCAAAAAAAAAAAAAAAAAAAAAAATAGTTTCATGCACTATATCTTGAAAGGTATAAGATATCCAGAAAGACAGGAAGGGTCAGATACCTACTAAAACTTGAACACATTATTTAAGTAGTTTGGTTTTGGTGGTTTGTTTTTTGTTGTTGTTGTTTTTTGTTTTTGTTGTTGTTGTTGTTGTTTGTTTTTTTTTCTCTGTGCTTGTTTTGGTTTGGTTTGTTTGTTTGTTTTAAAGTATGTATTCTGGGATGCAACAGATCACTTCTGGGGAAAAGACGTGATTAATCTCAGTATCTTGGCTTGAGAAATGTAGAAGTGGTAACCAATTTTGTAGATTGTTTTCTGAATAGGATTGACATTAGGTATTTTGTTGTGTTTGAACAGCAGATATATGCCACAAGCCCAGTTTCCTTGATAAAAGAGTCTGGTTGATGAGAAACCGCATCGTGGAATCCTGTACTTGGGCTCATCTTGTCCACATCACCAACACAATACTGACATCATTATACTGCGTAATATATTTCCCAGTTTGCCATTCACAGATGAAAAAATATGTATGGAAGTGGCTAACTGAGAGGCCTTCATGTGTTGGTATCATTTGAGATGGAAAAGGGAGTTGAGGTTTTGTTTTGTTTTTTGTTTCTTCTTGTCTTGCACTTTCATGAGTGATTTCAAGTCCTTTGCATACTTTGGCTTTCTTTACAGAACAGGCATTGATGCAAAGTGGGAGTACATGGTGTTAGTGATCTGTGATACCTACTGACTTTCTGGTTTGGGTTAAGGTATTGGTCTCCTTGTGTAAATGTCTACAGCCCTAACCGATCCTGTTTCAGCATTTTGCTGAGATTTGCTCCAAGCCAGGAGCTTGATCTTGGGATTTCTCAGTAATCAGTGAAGATAGAGACACTTCCAGAGTGAATTTGATCTTAGGTTAGCTCAAATGCTTTCTGGAGGTGTCTGTCTCTCCTCCTTAGCTGTATACGTTGCTTAGGGTGACTTTACTCCTAAATAAGATGTATCAATTCGATTACAAAAGAAAATGTTTCCTCCTTAACCTAATCTTGGAATGAGTGGATCTAAAGCAGTGTAAAAGAGAGGGAGCTGTTGCAGAATATTTCCTGTAAAGGAACCTTGATTTTGGAAAAGTCTTCTGTCATCTGAAACAACCTGGACTTTCTTTTTTTCCCCTTTGAGAGGTGTGTTCTAAGGCTGTGTGTGTCCCCAGGCTTTCTTAGGGAAATGAATGGAATGGCATGGATGTTTGAGGAGTGGTATTGTTTGGGTAAGACTTGATTTCTGACAAGCCATGGGACTTTGTAAGGTTATATTTCTTTACTATTATAAAAGCAGTGTAGTGAGTAGCATAGAGGCTTCGGTATGGACTTCCTTTTTGGGAAAAAATGATCCCATCAAATTGCCAGTATGACTCATGCTAAGTGTTTGAATCAGTTTTATTACACTGCTGATGATGGCTTGGAAGTCAAGTTTTTGGTCATCAATTTATTCTGCATCTTTTATATTGACTGACCCTTGTATATCAGAAACATGATCAGTTAGACATTTTTATGAGTTCAAGGAAAGATGTTCTGTGTAAATAACATCCAGTCAAGAATGAAAAGCAAAATGGGCACATATGACCTGATAATGTGTAAGTGTGATGGCTTTAAAGCTGTATTTGGTTTGTAGTGTACTAAATCAGAGAACTGGATAAAGAGATTACTCAACTGAAAGAAATACATGTTATGATGCTAAAGGTCTGAAAAGTTTTGTTTTTATGCAGAGCTAGCTAGGTTCTGAAACATAACTGAGAACTAAATGCTTCAGGGGAAAAAAAAAGTATAGTAAATAAAAACAAGCAGGCAAACCTCCCCCTCCTTTTTTCTATCTTTTCTGTTGTGCATTTGTTTTCCACATATTTCTGTCTTGGTTATACAGAAAGTTAGAAAAGAATAAGTATTCAATTAAATTATTTCAAATTAAGTTATTAATAGCCTGGCAGTGGTTATGTGTATACTGCATAGGTAGCATAGTTGCACTGTACTTTTCTAGGATTTATTTTCTTTGCCCTATATTGCAACTATTTAACACATCTCTCTGCAAGTCTGCTTCCTGGTTTCTCTTATAAGTCTCAGATACACTTCATAACTTGGTCATCCTTTACATTGAAGCCTCAGCCAAGGTTTGAAAATATTAAGCAAATATGGGTTTGGAAGCTGAACAAAAAACTGGGTGATTTCCCCCAATATTTTTTTTGCACACTCTTGTGTGACCTTGGCTTGGGCTGAACACCCCTTCACAGGTGAGGTGTAAACAAACAGCAGAAGTAGTGAAGGATTTGATGCCCCTGTCATCACTCTGATTTACAAATAATCCTGTTAAAGAGCAAAAAGTGGCAAAATTTGTGGGTTTAGACCTGAAGGTTCACAGAGCTGCCTTTGTGAAAGGATGCTGAAATATGTTATATTTAAATACTTCAGGTACACATATATAAATACTAGCTTCCAAATAGCTAGAAGCATTTCAGCCTTTTCATCTCACCATAAGCTAAATATCATGTCTGCGCTTTCTAATGAAGAAATGTTTTTTTTCACCTCAGTTGTATTTTAACCACTACATTAGACTGTATTTGAAAAACTCAGTAATATGCCTGAAGAAAAGCCCAAAGAAAAACCTTACCCTAGAGTCTGAGTACGTTTATCTTTTTTCATATTAGTTAAGGGTAAGTCTTGCATGTAGTTCCATTATAATCAGTGGGACTGCTCCCATTAGTATGGCAAGCAGGATTTGGCCCTTTGTTTGTGATTACACATTCTTTGCCTGGTCTTTTAGACTGAAGGGTATAATAAAACTAAACTATTGGATTAGAATGGTAATTTCCAAACACAAATCAGCAAGTGAACATGATTACATTCGGTCTTAGGGGATAAAGTGAAATGTTCTTATTTCTCTCTTGGTTTATGTAGGCTGCCTATTGGAAGTAATCATATGTCCAGACAAAAATGTGAAAAAATGCAGAAATATGGCCAGAAGAAAGTGTTCCTAAAAAGAAGTAAAAATAAAAAATAAAAAATGTTCTTTTGATTCTTCTTCACATTTAAATCAGTAACCACATCTGAAAACTACGAAAAATCATTAAGGCCTGCTCCTGAACAGATATTTTCTGTATGGGACTAGGAATAGCTTTTCCATATGAATAGCTCTCTTTATACAAATAAAAAAACGTGTTTTTCTTTTCTTGATGAACTAAAATAGTTACTATAACACAAGGCAATCTGGAAGGGGAAATGACTTCCAGTTTCAGTTAGGCTATAGTTGTTAGGGACTTAAGAGTTCATCCAACTCTGTGCATCTTCAAAAGACAACGAGAGCATGGTTTACAAAACAAATGTTACTATGCTGTGATTCACAGTTAAAGCTCATGTTCAGCAGTAAGAGCTGGCTTTTGCAGGGCATGAACCAAACTCTTGCAAATTATTGAAAATTGCGCTATTGAGTTATGTACATTTTGGATCCATCTCACAACAATTTGCATTTCAGCTTCTACAAAGTTCTTTGAAACATAACAAATTAGGCTTCTGTGTTTTTTTGTCAGGATAAATAGCATAAACCTCATTTAACAGACAGGCAGAACTAAGGCCACAAATGATTCATGCATTTCCATCTGCAGTTGGGTATCTACCACCCTTTTAGTCCTTCGAAAACCTTTTCCCTACCGTATTTCTGGTTTCCATTCCTCTCACCACCGCTCCCTGACATTTCAGTCTTTTGCATGGAAATAGACTCCGGCATACTTTCTTTGTAACCCCTAGAAACTTGTCAATGTTACTTTTCTTGCTCAACTTCCTTTTTTTTCTTTCTTTTTTCTTTTTTCTTTTTTTTTTAATGCCAAGTGCAATCAGTGCTTCTTTCAGAGCATATTCACTTTTCCAGAGCAATATGAAAACATCAGAAATGCCCTACTGACTCAGACCATAGTCTAACTGTGCACTGTCCCTCGCAGTGGCAGCAGGAGATGCTATCTAATGAGAGTGGATGAGCCTGGCCACTACCTGCAGTCGTTTCCCTCTCAACCCCTCAGCAGCCATGAGCACTGGATTACGGACATTAGAGAATACATCCCTGCCTATCCCCTTTAGGATTCATTTATGGACCTGTTGTCCCCGAATTTTCTAATCACTTTTCAAACTTGCCAATACTATCTAACTCCACAGCCCTCCGTGGCAATGAATTTCAGAAGCTCTGTGCTTGCTGTGTAAAAAATATACTTTTATCTGTTTTAAGCCACTGTTACACTAGTTTTTGTAAGAATGGTAGTACCTGATTTTAATTGTGAGATATGGTAAGTAACAGCTGTGTTATTCTGGATTCTGAATCCATCTTACGCACTACCTCCAGGATTTTGTAAAACTCAATCACATCTCACAGCCTTCTCTTCTCCAAGCGGGAAAGTCCCAGCAATTTCACAGTCTCCTCATTAGGCAGCTATTCATAATTTGTTTCTAGCCTTTCACAGTACCATTCTGTGTCTTCTCTCATTCTGCTATGTCCTTCTCAGGATGCAGAGACCAAGTACAGTATCAAAAGACGCACATTCACGAGGGTGTGTGTAGCAGCAAAATCATTCTGCCTTGTTTGCAACAGTTTGTTGTTGTTGTTGGTGGTGGTGGTGGTGGTTCCCAGCATCCTGTTGGGGATTTTTTGTCTGTCATTGTAGCAAATACAAGTGGGAAGTGAGTATATGACATAGTTCTTCTTAACCTGGATGGAGAGGAAGAAGTAGTTTACTTAACCTCTAAATTTTTCTGGACAGAGTCTTTAAATAACCATTTAAACACAAGCTGCAAACTGAACTATTTGACATTTTCCTTGTTTTTTACAGGTCGGGGATTTTCTCTGTTCACAGTTTAAGAAAGCAACAGAAGTGTAGTACCAGTGGTGATTAGGATGGTTTATGGTTAATGCCAGCAGTTTATGGTTAGGAAAAAACAATAGAGTAGATTATCTTAAAGAAGTCTGCTTCAAGTAGCTTCTGTGTGGTTTATTCTTGTTGTTTTTCACATTAACTGGTACTGAAATTAGACCAAGATTTAGGAAAGGGAACAGAGAACAGGCAGAAAATGTATACTCAGTTAAAATGATAACCAAATGTTTTAAATACTCTGTCATTCTAATGGTCTATGGAGGGCATATCAAACTCCTTGTAGACCAAATAAAATGATAAACAATTTCCCTTTGTCTGACATGCTGCAGCTGTTGCAGTCTTTTTTGTGTGATTTACTCTCAAGACATTTTGTTAAGGCAGATAGATACAGTAATTACTGGTGGATTAACTGGAGATGCGGGTGGAGCAAAGGGGACTGCACCAGCACTTGCGCAGACACCAAGTCAGGATCTGGCCAGGATGTTCCCCTGGATCTGCGAGATGCTGCTGGACCTTGCACAGAGATGTGCCCAGTGAGGGAAGAAGAGATCTGGGGTGCATTGCAGAGCACATACGCTGGCCTTGTTGCAATGACTGCAACTCATATTTTGCCTTGTCCCACAGGCAGCCCTAACTATTTGGCTGGTATTATGTTCACTCTCATACTTGTTGCCTGATTTAAACAAGCGGGATTAGGTGCAGTACAAACACAGACAAAAAGACAATCTTTGTCTCTCGGTAGCTTACAGCGCGTGTTAAATGGGATGACAATATTTTTCAACCTCTTAAATGACTGTGAAACAAGAATTGCCCAGGGATTCAGATACGGCTGCAATGGAGCTGTGTATGTACTGAAAAGGATGGATAGCTAGGTAGAAGCGACTGTTCTGGTCTCTGTTAAAAACCAAATTTTATGAACATAAAGAATACAGAAAGTAGACTTTAACAACCTAATATATGACTGAGAAAACGAAGGAGGACTATTCCAAAATATATTCATTTTCATGGCATCCCTTTTTAGATCATCAGGTGTCCTTGGGGAAAGCTGTATAATAGAGACATACAATTGTGTCCCACACTTGCTAATGACTCCCAGTGATATTCATCATTCAATTTCTTTGTCATTAAAAGAAGTGGGTAGGTACTAATTAAACACTTAAAAAAAAAAAGAAAGAAAGAAAGAAAGAAAGAAAAGAAAAAGAAAGGAAAATATTAATTAAGGATTAGGTGAAACCTGTGTAACTGAACACTTGAGTAATACTGTGGGAAGGAAAAGTACTTGCTATACAGGAAAGTATCCACAGAGTTTTCTGTACCGAACTCCAGCTTACCACAAGGGAGGGTGATGAAGTAAACATATAAGGCCCATCTAACAAGAAATCACCTGAAAGCCCTTAGAAATCAGTGGGTTTCATTCCCGTTAGGTCTCTGGCATTTACAATATCATCTTTTTTAACTACATAGTGATGAAACTTACAGTTTCATACACTGTATTAGGTTAAAAATTATATCATTACATTCAGGAAATGGAAGAGAGAGCTTGAAAGTCTTTTCAAAACATATTGAGAAGACATTTTGGTGTTGTACATCACAGCAGTTCAAGTACAGGCAACTGATTCAAATAGAATATAAGCCAGCTTTCTTTCCTTGCTATAACCCACAACATTCCTTAAGTTCTTCTGGGAAGAGAATCAACAATATTAAAGGAAATGTGTTTTCTTTTCATGACATCTGATATAGAAAAATTTAGAAATCTCTGCCACATTTTCAATGGCATGGCAATAATGTTCCAAGCAAGGAAGTATCCTCTGAGCCCCATTGCTATGTGTGGGTAGTTAGTGGCATGATGAAGCATTTTATTATGCTTGTCCACAGAGAAGAATATTTGCTCAGTTCAGTCTGACAAACAGACTTGGAAATGAAAATTGCCATGATACTTCAGTCCAGCCAGGCACCAGTGGAGTTAATGCGTTTCAGCTGCATAAACTGCAAATATATGTAACATGGTGTGTATAGAAAGGCCACTGAATCTTTAAAGGGAAACAGGCAGAGCTAATAGGTTTCTTTGAATATAAACATCAGTATATATTTTTGTGACTCAACTCAGCATATTCTATATGGGTTGTAATTTTAAAATTAGTGGTTGGAGGGAGAGATAAGCACCATCAATAAATTAAACTGTAACCCAGCGGTTTAGTCATGAAAGGTTAAAATAAACTTGCTTGATTGATTATGAATTTTAAACAGTTTTTCTTCAATGTAATCAGTGCTCTACCAATGTCATTGCTCATTAAAGAAAAGATTTTCATTCCAACATTTGATTGAGGATGTTTTTTCTCATTTGCATTTTGCTTTCTACCGAGTAAGCATCTTGCCTTCAGAATTATTAGATTTTTTCCCCCCTTGTCTGTCCATAAAAGCCGTAAAGTGGGATGGAGCAGTGATTTAGAGGGATACTACATAAAGATTGAATGAAGATATTGACTACCAGGCCCTAATGCAAACAGGACTGTCTGATGGACTGCCTTTGACAGAATGATGGAAGGGGGCCTTGTGGCCTACTTAGCTGCCCTTCTAATTGGCCTTTATGAATATTTAATGAAATCAAGATGAAATTCAATCAGAGCTTTTACCTGCTGAATCTTAGGGAAAAAAAAAAAGCAGGATATTATTAGATTTTCCTAGCCTTTGTATACAATAAGACTGTACTGAAATTTCTGTGTTAGTCAGGTGGCTGAGACGCTTTTTATCCAGGGACTTGGTTTCTTCCAAAGGAATTAACCTTTTTACCACAAAAAGCAGCATGATTTTCCATTTGCATGCATCACTGCTATTTTATTACTGGCATAGTATAATGTTTAAGCCATAAACAAGCAACAGCTATTCCCTTTGAAAACATACCCTTAGCAAATTCTTAGCCTGTGCCAATTTGAAGCCTTTTAGGGAACTTTGAGGTCATATAATAGTTCCAGAACTACATAATGTTGTAGCCTAATACTTTGTGCCACACTAGTTGATATATGAGAGAGAATTTGCACGATCTCATTTCTCAAACATAATCTAGGTTGCATCAATAACATTACATTATAGCAATGAGGTATAAAATGGTCTGACAGGCTCCTGCTGTAGTACACTCTTACATTCATTTAAATGTAGATTTTGTTTTTCTGAGTGGAATGCCAGAAAAGCTTTTCATAGAAGCACAATGGGCAGATTAATCTATAAATGGTAAATTCAACAGTGAAGAAGGTTTTCCCCATTTTTAGTATTGTGAATTTTATCTTTCTCCCCCAAGATAAGCTCTTTATTCACAGTATGTTGCTTTTATGCATTTTCAATATGGTTTTTTTTTTTTTTTTTTTTTTTTGGACAGAAAGGAGTTTGGTACTCAGAGATAAACACAGCATGTTAATTCTAAGCAATGCATGAGTAAAACCTTACAGATGTGACTAAATAAGAACAGTTCAATATTGCTATTTAAAGGCTTGATTTCTTTAAAAAAAAAAAACTTATGTGGGCATCAGTAATGCTCCCTTGGGTCTCTAATGCTGATGTCACTGTGTATAGAGCACATACTTGCACAACAAACAGGTGCAGGGTATTATTAGGTGGGGCAAGGGTGAATACTTAGCATCCTTCGAGATATGTTTAGATATGTGTGACTATCTCCTCCTTAACACATATGCTAATTAGTGCTGTGATTAGAATGATTTATACAGCACTGTGTATGAAGACTATGTGATAAGCTCCTGGATACTGTGAGATGCTTTTAGCCTGGTACTCTTACTTCCACGTGTCTGGCCAAATATTAGCATCCATAGTGAATAATGAAATAACATCCATTTGAGGGGAAACCACAGGTCTGTGTGTTCCAGCATCTGGCTCCAACAGCACCCAATGGCAAATATGCAAGAAGAAAGTTGTCTGAGTGGGTGCCTGATCCTAGTGGGCTTCCACCTCCTGAGCAAGTCACCCCAGTAGTTGCTCCAGTCTCCACCACTGGGAAGGGCTTCCTTAGAGCCTCCACAGGGCCTCTTTGGGTTGCTGGAGGAGCTAGAAATAGCCAGAACATAGAATAAAAAGAAAAAGAAGGATGGTGAATGTTAATGTGAAACTGAACAAACTAGCAGCACTGGGGTTTCTGTAGTTATTTCACTCAACTGCACCTGTATTTACTAAAGACTGACTCTAGTGTTACTGTGAAAACCCAGGCTGAGCTGTCAGTAAATGGGCTTGGCCACAAAAGATCCCCAGGGCCTTGAGGAAGCTGCTATGAAAGCATAAGATTAACAAAAAGGTGCCTGCACTTTCCTGTTGTGCTCTCTCACTGATGCATGCTTTGTCTTCTAATAGAATTTTTTTCTTCTCCCTTTCAACGGTGTATGATCTGTGAAACCTGGGAGTTGGGAATTCATAAGCAAAGTCTGAATTTGCACAGGAAAAGCAGTTCTCCCCAAGTTCCATTCCTTTAGGTAGCTCTTTACCCAAGGGATAGTCATCTAATGTAAACAACAGCCTACATCCTGATGACTAAAACCATTTTAGGAGCAAAGTAAATTAAGTTATTTATTTCAGTATATTTTCCTTTTTTTGAGTCTTTTCAATGTATATAGAAAATGGGAGGATGGGTAAGAGAGTGAACACTCATGCATGTATGTGCATGCATGAATGCTGACCTAAGAAAAATAAACATTTGATAGTCTTTTAGAGACTAAAGATTTTATACAATCAGGTGCAGAACTGGCAATGGAAGTATAAGGTTCTCCATGTCAATTTTAGTCTGGCTTTGCATGAACTGTATTCATGGATTAGGTATTTCAGCCTCTCTGCCCATTGGGAAAAGTAGTGTGTTCTTTGCATATCATAGAATCATTGAATCACAGAATATCCTGAGTTGGAAGGGACTCACAAGGATCATTGAGTCCAACACCCAGCTCCACACAGGACCACCCAAAAATCAGACCCTCTGTCTGAGTGTTGTCCAAACGCTTCTTGAGCTCCAACAGGCTTGGTGCTGTGACCACTTCCCTGGGGAGTCAGTTCCAGTGCCCAAACGCCCTCTCAGGGAAGAACCTTTCCCTAATATCCAGCCTGAACCTCCTCTGTTGCAGCTTCATGCTGTTATTATTGCCCAAAGTGCTTTTATAATCTATCCATATGGAAGGTGTAGATAGCACATATCTTTTCATACATCTGAGAAAAGAGTGCATATCAGACACTGAAACTGAAAAGTACCTTCTGCAGTATTCCTCACCAGCTACTCCAAGTATTTTGTGAAGCTTTGGTATTTTGTGAAGATTTGTTTAAATGGGCTGGGAATATTAATGTTACAGGTTTACTTTCTGTAGATTGAACATATCAGTTTGTCTTCAGACCAAACAGATATGCAGTGGATTTCCACATACAGCTTGGATTGATTACTTAAGCACAAGCTTTAACTGTGATAATTGAAAAAAAAAAATATTTAGGGTTTTGCATAAACATGGTAAAAAGAA
>VXAL01001496.1:282034-295334 GCA_013399475.1 Chauna torquata | reverse complement strand
TGCTTTTGCATGAGCAGAGGAGATGCTCTCTGCTTGTTGTGTCCTACACTGCTCATGGGAATGACCATGTCTTTCTGTAGCTCCTCTCCACTACGGAGTCTAAGGAGGAAAAAACCACAGCAGCACACATGGCTTACACTGCATCCTTCTTTTGGATTTTTATATTGTCTTATCCCAGCCTTCCTTTTAAGCTGCACACCTTTGGAGGAGAAATTTGTATTTGTCTTCTGCAGACCCAGGGATATTCTTTTTACTTACCAATTCATATGAGGTTTAAATACTGTACAGTTAGCAAAGTGAATGAAACATATAAGACTCCCTTATCTGTAAGGAACTGTTAGATGACAGGAATTTTACCCTGCTCTCTCCATGCAATGTACTCCGATGTGCAGAATGGAAAGGATAAGAGGGTGAAAGGAAGGAAAGAGCAGTAGAAGAGAGAAGAGGAGGTTAGGCAGGATCTACCCGTGGAATAGGCTATGGAAGAGACCTTGCAGTGCTCTTGCCAAGTGTCCCAGGAGGCAAGTGGTTACCTGTGCAGTTTGGGTGGAGATCGATTTCAGCCAAGCAAACACTTTGCAATAGTGTGAGTCAAGGACTGTCCCTTGTCCCAGACATCTGAGGGTTTTTATTTAACATTGTGGTATCTGAGCATCTTCCATGTGAAGTTAATGTCAGCAGCAACACCCATAATTTACCTGAGGAAAAAAGGGGATTTTCTCTTTTCAGGAAAAAGAAGTCTTTGTGAGTTAGGATGTTGGGGATGGTCTTATTTGTTTGTTTGTTTTAGTTTTATTGATGTTGTAGATTGGTGAAGAAGGTCATGGAATGCTTCACCTGCCGAAGGAGGCATCCAGGTCCTGGTATGAGGCTTCTCCTCTGAATAGGCCAAGGAAAACCTCACAAACCCAAAGCAGTACTGACAGTCCTAAGAAAGAGCTCTCTTCAAAGCCATCTGTGTTTTGTTCCTCTTGAATCTATAGAGAACCCCCTGAGGCTTCAAAAGAGAGAGGGCACTGGTACAGTTGTGAAAAACATCCCTCATCCTCCCCATCACTTGACTAACTCACAGTGTTATATAGAGAAAGAAGACTGCCTCGGGAAGAGGAGTGCTGGAAATCAATATTTGATCAGATCTGTTTGTGTTTATTGACATAAAAGAATATTTCATAGAATCACTGAAGTTGGAAGGGACCTTGGGAGATCGTCTAATGGATGCTTAATGTCAGTAAGTGTTTTCTAATCTGATTGGCCCTTTTTCATATACAGAAATGGTCAGAAGGTACTTCTGCCTCCAGGCAATGATACCAGCTACAGAGGAACTCATGATAGCTGCTTTCAGTGGCAGATGAGAGAGAAGCACTGGCTGGCAAACACAGTGCCCACACTCAGACTGGAATAACCATTTTTATAGCGCCGTTTCCTGGATGTTACATGATATTCTTGTAAGGTACACAGCAGCATTCTTCTGCCTTAATACCGGGGTTTGTCCTAACAGTTAGCAATGCAGAAAGAGATTGACCGTGTAATGAATCAAAGTGAAATATGAGGTTATACCTGTGATAAGTGAAATATTGGTAAAATGGGCACTGATCTTCAAGGTGGTTATTATCACATTAATTTAGTAAGACCTTTCTCCAACTCTGGAATTCATGTGCAGCCAGTTCACAAGGTTCACAGTTTACAAACATCCAGTTCTGTATCTGGACGTTTGATAAACATACTTTAGTCTTGCAGGAAATGATTTTCATCGTTTGTTTATTAATGACAACTGGAGATCTTGTTTCCCAAGTGAGATATGCACATGTCCCTCACCATGCTCACGTTATTTTGAAAGGTTTGTTGACATGCAGTTTGCAGATGACTTAACAGGTAACTCATGTGGAGTGTTTTTTTTTTTGTATCTCAAGCAAAGGCCAGTGGCTCCTAAACTGTTTTTGAGCTAGATCCCATTGCTGCAGTTTGACCTTGAATACTAGTGNAGTGCTTGTCATCACCGAGATATATATTTGGTTACAAATAATAGATAATTATAATAGATAGTAATAGGTAGTCCTTCTGTAATAGCTAGATTTCTCTATAAGTATATTGCACATTATTCCCTAAACATGTTTTCTGCAGCCAAAGCTGCACTGCCAGCTTAGATGGAAATATCCAGTCTACTCTTGAGTACATACCAACAGGAAAGTAGCTTGAGCTGGCTGGATTTCAGAACGGGTTGGAAAACTTGCAAAGACCAGTACAGCATTTCCTCCAGCACATTACAAATTGTAGTGTTCTTACACTGCTGAGAAAGCAGAAGAATACATCTCACAGAGCTATCGTTTAGTATTTGTTATCAAGTATTGCTATAGCTAGGCGATTTTCATAACCCTATTCAAACACCATGGAGTTGAAAACTAGTTTATCAGTGTATCTGTAATAAGTATGTGAATGCTGTGGAAAGGGGCAAAATGGGACAGCGCTGAAAACAAAGGGAAAAGAAAAAACAAATACTGTAGGCTTTGGATGGTAAAATGCCAAACGATAACAGAATATTACATGTTTTGTTAACAGTGTTGTTATATGAGTTGTTTAATATTGGGGAATGGAATAGATAAGCATAAGTGAGGGAGCAGGAATAAGCAAAAAAAATGAGAAGAAAAAAAGAACAGGTTTGAAGATCCAGAAAGTTGTTTGAGAACTGATTGTATAACGTATGTACAGATACCTTAAAAGATCAAAATGGCCGTTGAAAGTGAAGCTGTAAATAGGATCCTTTAAGAGAGGTCTTGTACATGTCCAATTTTTTCATGGCTGTTTTCTCCTTTGTGTGCCATGTTTTCTCCTTTCTGTGCCAATGCCTAGAAAAGGCTGTTGGGTGTCCGGGAGCTCTGATAGGGTTGCTGTTCATACACAGTAAATCCAAAATGTCTGACATGTATTGCTTTGACTGCACAGAAATAACTGTACATTACAGGCTGATTTGGAGGATGGGATTCCTTTTTTTTTTTTCTTCCCCAATTCATTGAACAAACGTGTTAAAGAATGAAAATGTGATGCTTTTCTGTTTCACCAAAACTGCAGAGAAATCACATTTTTTTCTTTTTCTTGTCATCAACACATTTTCTTTATTCATGTAACAGTAGGTGTCATTTTTCTTTAATTATGCCCAGCTATCATATGTTGCTTTTATTTGTTCAGGATGTTAGTTTCAGGGAAAATAATTTAGACAGTTCCATTTTTCAGGCAACAATACACTAAATCCTGTGCTTACAAATTGTAATTAGATAAGAATTCTTCTTTCCACAATCAAATGTGGCAGTTTCTTACTGGAAAGTAATGATGAATCAAACTTATAGTGTAAAATGGGAAGATCAAAGCATTCAAAGAAAATGTAATGAAGAAAATACACTTTTATGGCTTGGCATCTTAAACGTCCTCTGTTATATATCACCGTGGCAGCATACAATAGTATAAGCCTTTCTTTGGGAATGAATACAGATTAATGCAGCCTCATTTTCTGTGTCAGAATTTACTTCTTACTGTGATGATATTTCTTCCCAAACCCCCCACATACCCCTCTCTTCCCACCCCCAGAACTTAAAAGTACTTTAAACACATTTAGCCTGTCAACAAGCCTTTGCTAAAGGGTTTTGTAGCCTTTGGTAATGACTTCTAATTTATGTCACTAATTATCCCGGGATAAATAGAGATGAGGTGCTTTAGAATAAGGCTAATCTGCATGTCTGCTGGAAGCTTGAATAGTGCATTTTAGAAAGATACAAACCTCAGCAATTCAATGAAATTAAGGTTGTGACAAAAGGCAGGCAAATTCAAAATGAAGGCAAATGCTTCTCTTCATAAGCTGGCGCAGTTGAATGTGAGAAAGACACCAATGGCACGGCATAAAAAGAAATTATCAGCCCTGATTCTGGAATTTGTTTGGGTCTATACTGAAGCTTGAAGAGATTTTGCCTATACTGTTTGGATAGATACATTTACTTACTGAATTGTGTCATGATTGGCCTGACCCTAGCACCCATCTTGTTGTGAGTTGGTTGCCAACATAGTGCTCAGCTACCTATGACCACCTCACCCCTTATTTATGCCACAGTATGAACAATCAGCAATATATGTACTTATGCTTGTGCATACGGCAAAGGACAATCCCCACACAAAGAACTTGCAGTCTGAGGTCTCAACATTGCAATATGTTATCCCAGATAGAACAAACTTACACCTGAGGAAAAGAATGAAAGAAAGGAAGCATAACACCCTTTCTGCTGAGCAGAGAATTCCAGTTTTCAGAAGAGCTCTTGAATTTAGAGCTTGACCTTCATAATACTATGCAGAGCAATGTGTAAGGGGTTTAGGAAGTTTAGTCTCGTTTTCAAAAGTGATTTAAAGTCATAGACTGATAAAGATGCTTTTACAAAGTCAGTTGCTGATAGGTCTAACATTGCTGTGTGCTAGAAGGACTCAGTTCAGCTCCGTTCCGCAAAATGTGTAGCTTTGTTAGCAGCTACGTCCCATGCTCTCATTTCTGAATGATTTTACAACCACAGTTGGTTCTCACTTGTGAACTTGCAGGTGGGCAACACTAGACTGTACCTGATCATGTGGACATGCATTTAATTCTTACTATATTGGCTGTTAAGATCAGTACCTTTAAAAATGATAAGCTTCTTTAACCATCTCAGTTCTCTGTCTGAGACATGGAAAAAGCCCAGGCTTCCAGGATGTGCAAAATGGAAAAAAGTGGATTTGTGTTTAGGTATGCACCCAAAATGTTTTCTTATTGCTTGATTTACTTTTGAAAACATGAAGTCTAACTCCTTCAGGAGCCTACAGTTCAATGCTTAAGATATCTAGAGCTAACTTGCCCAGAGCAGGGAGAATGACAGATTACTCAATTCCCATTTCAATTACTTAACCACAGGATCATCATTCTACTTCACTCAAATTGTGGTATATTGATTTCTGTTGTGACTCAAAAGATTTTAATTTTTAATAAAAAGTTAGTGTGATATTCTCTTTATGTATATAAATCCAGAATAATCTGCCTTTTGCAGACAGGGTAGTTAAATTGAAAGACCCCATAATATCTATAGTGTTTATAAAGAGCTCTCCCTGAGTTCACTTATCCAGTACCCCCTTGCTTTGCTTCCCAATAGGACAGCACTAATGCAAAAGCCTTTGAGGCCTAGATGAGAGAATTGTAACATAATGAACTTATAAATTTCAACAACCCTTCACAGAAACTGTTAAAAAGCTCCCAAGGTATAGAATCAGAGTTTTAGAATATCAGATGATGTAAATTACAGGGAAGTAAAGGGAAGAAGTTCACCAAAGCCTTTCACTCTTTCCTATCCAAGGCCAAATTAATAGGTCTAGGTTTTTGGTGTTGGTAAATGCTAAGGAACTTGCCTTAAATTGTTTTTAGGCTCAACGTATCAACCCCAAACTCTTTTTCTGAGGAATGTGTTAACAACTCAGGTGAAGAGGTTTCCCTTGGAAATTCCAGCCCTCTGGTCAGCTGAGAAGCCAGGTGTAACAAGTTTGCTAATTCAACCAAGGTTCAGGGCACTGTGCCTTCCCAAGTGATCAGCATCTTAGAAACCCTGTGACCAGGTAAAAGCTTTTGTACCAGCAATCCCAATAGTAAAAAAAAAAAAAAAAAAAAAACAGTTTCTCAATGTGTTTTGGCTTGACGGCTTAACTATAACCTTGAGCTTTCATGGAAGAGCTATACAGTCTAAGCTGGCCTTTATATTTAAAGAAAATTTGTTGGGGACCCTCTGTGCTTACTGGCACACTTCCCAGGAAGGGACTAATTGGTGAAAAGCCACTTTCCACACTTGTTCTTTGGCCTTTCCTCTGTGACCTATTTTCTTGACTAATCATTTGTTTTTTATCCCAGTCAATCCTAAGTTCCATCTGTTTGTGGCTGCTTTTGACCAGCCCTATAGCTCTGAACCCCTAGTAAGATTTTGTTGGGGGAGTCTGGGATTTTGTGTGGTTTCTTGTGCTCTGAGGTTTTTGAAGAAGGGCCAGTATGAGCAACATCACAATGCAATAGCAGCAGCCTCCTCTGTGATGGTAAATGAAGATTTCTATGCAGGTGAGCTCTTCCCTAAAGCATAAGATACAGTAAGGTCAGTCTGTGTTAGTGATGCTGAGGTTTGTAGCCCTGAAAGCAAAGAACTTCTTGTGATGAGCTTTTTTACAGTGATGATCTGTGATGCTTTTCTTTTGTTGCCAAAAGAGGGAGCCCTCACAGAATTATATATGCTCTTAGCAACGTTTTTGCTTCTGTGATCTGCTCTTTAAAAAGGTCTGGATTTAGGACAGCATGCTTTTCTTACAAAGCTTATGGCCTTTTTGGTTTAGAAGAAAAGACGTTTGTGGCACAGGTAATGAGAGGTATGAGTTTTGCCCTTTTTGGATTCTCGATGACCTCAGGTCACAAAGGAAGAAAACGTACTTTTCATTTTCATGGTTATATGGCTGGCTGATATTATTAAGTATTTGATGTTGTTTACATTAAATATCATATTTTAGCATTCCAGTGCTGGAAGTAATGATCCTGCAAGATTGGACAATACTGGTTGGGCACTGGGCTTATTTGAAAAGACGTCATTTTATCTGTTCTAATGTTGGCCTCATCCTGCCTTCTGTTTATGTGAGCTGTAGGTATGCAACTGGTGCCCAACTCACCTCTCAGCCATCCCAAAATTATTCAGCCTGAAAGACAGGGCTTGAGAAGGGTGCATAGAATCTTTCCAGTTTTTCTGTTGATGTGAAAGGTAAATTAGCATTGGATTTATTTGTAATTGCTTGTAGGACCTCCTTCAATAAACTTTGGAGGGACTTTAGGAATGCAGTTTTTTACTGATTTTTACCAGTGGATTAGGTTCAAAGCAGTAAGAAAGTAGAGGCACTTTTATTACTGTTTATCTTTAGGGGAAAACCTTTGTCTTGGGTCTGCAACAGAAAACTGCATCAAATAACAAGCTTACCAGAGAGGCTCTGTAAGCGTTGATTCATAGTTCACCCTTACCTCTTTCAGAGCCTGAACTGGCTAAAGGGAATGCTGGCCAACACAAATTACAAGTATTTTAGGTGATCTCTGCCATCTTTTCTGAGCCTGTACTGGTCCCTAGACTAGTTCCCTTTTGAAGAATTTTTCAACCTGATGGCTCCTGTGACTCTATGGCTCAGATATCCCATTTAATATTTGTTTTGCACAGTAGCTCTCTTTTCCATTGGGATATAGTTTGAGTGGATATGACAGTCCAGCATTTCTTTTCTCCCCAAAATCAAAGACAAACTTGCAAAATAGCTTAACTTCATGGGTGTTCAAAGCCAATAATTGGGCAGTGGGATTTAAAAAAATATTTTTATCTGATCATTTGAGATATTTTGCTGTAATATTTTTACATGTAAATTCAAAGGCTCCAGCATGACTTGTCTTAGTGAGACTTAGATGCTTAGGACCAGACTCTAAAAAATATGTTAGCATATTTGGGTGCCTAATGCACTCCTAAGTCAGCTGTTCTTGAAAATGTCACTTTATATGCACCACTCTTGGCAAGACTGGAGCTTTATACAGCAGAATTGTTGCATCAGAGTAAAATCCAGTTTAGAAATGTGTATCAATGATTTGCTGTTAATAGGTATTGTCTGAAGATTGCTGTGTGATTGTTGTATTATAATAGCAGTAAGATTCAGAATGAGTGCACGGACTTGATTGGCTGAGATGGGAAGAATCACACTTAGGTGATAACTATTCTTTCGCTTTTCCATTATGCTCTTGTTGTCTTTTTGAGCACTATCAGTATTCTTGGTGCTGTAAAGAAACATACAGGAGACTTAGGGCAGGAGCTAAGTTGATTGCAATCAAACTACATGATAAAACAGAAAAATCAACCCAAAAATAATTTTATGCATTTTATTTAAAAGAAGAACATTCAAAGTTAAGACTGAAATGGCCAAAATGGGTGTTTCTGACATTTTGTGGATGTTCTGCATAGGTAGTGTGCCTCCAAATATTGGATGCTCCTATATACCATATGTGCTGCAATTCCTAAGCAATACAGCAGATGTTTTAGGTGATCAATTCAGAATTCACTGGCTTTGTTTAGTTCTCCCCATTCCCAATTTTATATGATGTGAATGTGCCTGTCATCATAAGTAGAGGAACAGTTCCATATTTAAAAATCTATGCATAATTCAAAGTTAACACAGTAGCAATACTAAAACACTCCCAACTTAGAAAATCTCATGTCCCTCAGAGCCCAAAACACCTAATCATGAAAAGCCTTGGCATGTAAAAATTAGCTTTGTGTGGCTTGAATCAAAACTTAACCTTTTTTATTTATTTTTTTTTTTTTTTTGAGTTTAGGTTTATTGTACAAGGTGGATGAAAGCTGACAGTTCTGATTTCTTTGCTGATCAGAGTGCTGGGTGAGCTGGTTTGCTTGCTTATTTGTTTTTAAGAAAAGTTTCATCTTATTTCTGAGTAATCTCCTCCAAAGTCAGCTTCCTAATGGCACCTTTTTACCTGCAGTTCTTCTCTTAATACTTGCTTCTCTGCAGCCTCTTTTTTGTGAAATGTTTTACCAGCTCTTAGTATAGAAAGTGCTTTTTCTGCCCTAAGATCTTTTGAACAACTTTTTTTTTTTTCTTTTTCCCCAAGGAGCTTTGTAACAGTAATCCTAAGTAATTTTACTTAGTTTTCTGATCGCCTAGGCTGGAAATCTGTTTAGGCCTAATTAGAAAGCTCTTTTGAAAATACTAGTTCCATTGTATCATCTGACTTGTTTTATCTATTCATTTGGGGTTATAAAAAAGACTTGAGCTCTCATATTTTCTCCAGTTGTAACAACACGGATACGTATCTGATGCCATGGCTAAGACAGTAGAGAGACTTTTCTTCTGGGGTGGTCGGGAAGGAATAAACTGGCCATCTGCTAACACTCATCCTCCATTGCAGAGGCTGGGACAGGTGAGCGCGAAACGTGCCACGCTCCCACGCAGGCCCCTTGGTTCCTCTGAAAACTGAACCCGCAGGGCTGCAGTGGAGCTACATTTCAAAAGAAAGTGTTCTCTGTCTTTGGTGCCCAAAAGAAAAATTTAAGCTCTCTAGGAGAAGAAATGAATTTGACATCTAATTTTGCCACTATAAATTGGAACATTTACATTTGCGTGGTTTTTCTTTAGTTTTATTTATCTATTTATTTATTTTTAAATAAATCCTGAAATGTAGCAGAGCTCAGGGAAAGAGCAAGGATAAATTTTCTTCACAGGCTTACCTATGGAAACTTTGCTCAGGTTTCCTGTAACTGTGAAATTGGTTTGAAATGATGGACTGATACTTCCTCATGAATTACTTTTGACATGCTTGAGCTCTTTTGCTAACTAAAAACAAATGTACTCTTTGGGAAGCCGAATATTTTTCCAAACACAGTGTGTAAATGTTGTTGCTGTTAATGTCTGGAGAACTAATTTTTAAGGCTAACGTTCAATGAATATTTGGAAACCTACCGGTTTTCTTCTAATAAATGAAGAACTTACATAACTGCAATGGAAGCAGTTTAAATGCAGAACTGTATTTTTCTGAGAAGTGGAAGTTTCAGAGTGACTAACAAATTATAAGTAAACATCCACATTTCAAGTTTTTCAGATAAATATATTTTCTGTGTAACCCAAAGAATGACTGCTTTGCAGTGGATTAATGGCCTATTTACTACATTCTTGGTTAAATGCTTGTTACTTGTGCATGAATAAATCTCAATTTTTGTCTTCTGGAGATGTGATTCTGAGGGATGTGGTCTGCCCTCAGTGACCATCTCAGCAAGCGGAATTGAGGAAATTCAGCTTTTGGTTGGACTGAGCCATGAAGCAACTGCACACTGAGGCAAACCTAGCAATTTTATATACAATTGATTAATATGTCATTTGGTTCCCTTCTGTCTTCCACAGAAGTCCCTGTGCTTTGGGTGCTTCTCAGAACAGGCTTAGATTTGTCAGTCACCGGGCAGACTTTTCACAAGTGCTTGTTCTGTGTTTTTGACCACTGTGAGATGTGTAGCAGGTCCCCAATGAATTGCTTATAGCACAACTGTAAAAGAGTGATAATTTGAAACAGCTAGCAACTAGGCTAATGAAAAGAGGATTTCAGTCCTCTTATCTCTGTTCGCTGTACAGGACAAATGTTCCTTATTTTATTAGCCAGAATAACTTGATGTGGACCAAAGAGAGGAACAAAATAGTAATATCTGGGTGGCCTCATTTTCTTGCACAGATCCATTCAAGGTTGCTCTCAGGCAAGCTAACTCAACTCAGTGACTTTGATGAACCAGAACTTCATTTTCTCCTTAAATATAACGTGGTGTATTATATAAGACATATAAAATTCTCTTCAACGGTTGTGAATAAAAGATGCCTCTGGAACGGTTTTCATGGATTAAAGTGCCCAGGAGATGGGTTTGGGCTAAAATGACAAATTTCAGAGGTGAGATCAAGAAGTTCAGATCTGGATGTCTAAGGCTAAATGCCACCCTAGTTCCAGTAGCCTCCATTTTATTGATTATACTAACAATTCCAAAGTTACCACCCATAGATTAAATGTGAATCATGCTGGATCCTGTACAAAGGCAGAGTGATCCTAGAAGTGGCTTTAAGGAGTCTCATTGCTCCCTGTTAATCTTTGGGAGTTTTGCTACAGGATGCAGCCTGAGTGTAATTTGATCCAGGTTCTGTTGTTCAAGACATTCAGATATAGAGATTTAACAATGATTTTAGCATATGCCATAGAAAACTCCCAAGAAATTGCTTTAGAAATGAATGTGAAAGTGTTGGGTCTGTTTGGAAAGTAAGGTTGTTTTTTTTTACTGCTGGGGTAGCAAGCACCCACTGCTGCCATTTGACTTCTCCAAATAGTGCTTTCAGTGCTGTAATTAAATAAGCAGTATTTAGAAGAATGACATTGGACTGCCCTGAATGGTTTATTAAGTGAATATCACAAGCAATGTTCTGGTTTATTAAAAAAAAAAAAAAAAAAAGTTATATATATTTAAACAATAGAGAAACCGACTGTGCCGTGGATTATGAAAGGAAACAGACTCAATCTGAAATTAGATGAAAAGCTTGAAATTAGATGATACTGCAGTATCTGGACATATGAATTTATACATTTGTCCATACACACTCGATAGATTCTAATTTAATTTTTCACTATTATTTTGATCATGTTGTCTTCACTTACATACAATAAACAAGGATCATTGTACAGTATGGGGGGAATATACTGCTAGACAAAGTAATCCTCCTAAATACCATGGGGAAACACACAGTTCTTTCTCTCCTCCCTCCTGCCTGTCCCTGTTGCAAAAAAGTCTTTGGCTACAAAGCTGCCTTGACAGCTGGAGAGGCACTTTGAGGAATGGAGTTAGTTGCCCCCATACTGCAAACCCAAAAATACTGATTTTGTCCAGCTATTGTGGAAGTCTTTGGAATCTGATATTTCTAGTCTACTGATTTACGTTCCCATACTATTACCAGTTTGAAAATGCAGGTGAAACTGGGCTATAGCACTTCAGCTGCCTGGAGGAAATGGGGGCGGGGGGGGGAGCAGAGAGGAATGAAAGAGGAAAAGTGAATATGATGGGAGTAGAGGGCCAGTGAAGTTAGAGCTGAAGATTAGAAACTGAAATCCTCGAGTCTGGTGCATTGAAAATTGGTTTCATTGACTCCCCTCATACAGATCTCCTATGGCTCCTCAAACGGATGCTTCTCTAGCTAGGCACACATGGCAGTTGTAAACTGCCATGTTTCTATCAGTGACAAAATGCTAGGTTGTTCCTTGGATAGGTGCGATAATCTCGAGTATTTCCCAGGTTTTTCTTCAGTATCTGCAATACATTGCCTATATCAATTCCTTGTCTGTAGGTAAGGTGTGTGTACACGGTTTTATGGACATTTACTCCTTTCTGAACAATGCAGAAGTGAACAGACACACTATGGTATATACACACACCTGCATGCAGATACATGAATGTTGATACATATCTGTCTGTGATTGTACATACATATACATATTTGTGTGTACATATATGTGATTGTAGTCATTGTAACTGCAGAAGGAACTTTCAAAACATAAGAAGCTCTGTCTTTCCTTTTGACTGCTTGGAGCTGTAGTTGTGAGATGGCTTTGAAACTGAATGGTGATAGGTCAAACAGAAATCACTAAAGAAGGATTTTGGAGGTGATATAGACTGTAGATCTCATGCATACCATTTGCCAGTTACAAACCTCTCCCAGTGTTCACTCTGCTTTTTTTCATTAAGAAAGCCTAGCTACTCGAGGCTTACAGGCAAAAGTTTGCTGTGCTTGTAGAGCTGAACTGTGCACTACTTTTTTGTTTGTTTGTTTTTTCTAAGTTTCTGAGATGCTTGAGTAGGAGATGCTAGAAATACAGCGTACTGTTGAGGCTTTCTTCTAAAATAAAATGGTATGTATTGCTATTGTGTATGAGTCAGCCTTTAAGTACTGGCATCTTTGAGTGGAAAAGGAATATATTTTGAGTGTTTGCAGAATACCTTCAACCGCTGAAACTATGATCTGGAAATTCCTGTGCTGTGTTCTCACACAGCTCAGCTGCATCTCAGGCAAACTCTAATACCTTAACAGAAAATAACGCCCAAGATGAACACAACCAGGCAATTCACACAAAATCAGAAGCAAAGGCAGGGAGCTCTTAGAGGAGGAAGACAGATGGGGCTCCGGGGAGTCAGAGAAAATGGCAGCTAGAGAAGCTGTGTTCTCTCATGTTTATTTTCACTCTGTTGCTGGATCATAGGGATTTCTTAACATATAATTCATAGGTTTTATGCATGAAAATGCAGCATTTTTTGGAAATTTTATATTCACAAGGAATTCTACTCTTATGCTGCATCTTTTATGTGTCTTTTTCTTCCTTCCATTTGTGTTGCTGTCCTTGTGGTGTGAAGTCACAGGAGGCCTGTTTCTTAAAAGTTTATCAAAGATGTTTCCTTTGACTGGGCCCAGGTGTATTAGGGATGGGATGCTGCCAGTGCTGTAATGCAGAGCTTTGCTGCTTGGTTATGCGCTGCCCTGAGCAGAATTCCAACACAGAGCAGAAGCCAGCCCAAGTGCAAATGCTGCTCCCCAGACAAGACAGTATTTAAGTTCTTCCAAAGCAGGAATCTTTTAATGAAAACTTCTTGTGTTTCAGAAAACTTCACAGTGACTCCCTCAGAGTTCTAGTTCTGCTTTTTTTTTTTTTTTTTTAATT
>VXAL01001496.1:209983-275093 GCA_013399475.1 Chauna torquata | reverse complement strand
TCTCCAAGGCCAGTTTGAATGCAGCATCAGGAAAAAAAGTTTCATTTTATTTTGTATTTTGTTTAGTCTGTTTTGTATGCTTTTATTTTCTTGCAGTATCAAGTTAAGCCGTTTAGGTTTTTATTTAATACTTATTCTAACCCTAGCTAATAGCCTTAGGTCAGGACTGGGGGCCACTTGTGCTACATGCATTTCTCTCTATTCAAAAACTCTACAGGTTGCAACCTTCTTTAAAGTAGGATATTTATATTCCACCTTTTTTCCCAGTAGAGAAGCTTTCATAGAGTATAGGTTTTGGATATATATTTTCTGCTCTAGCTGTTCATTAGATATACAGCATTTGGAGTTCCAGTTTTGCCGAGAAATGTAAGCAAAGCTTTTGGCCCAGTGGGTGCTAAGCTCTGGCATTTCATAGCTTTGTACATATGACTCAGGATTAAGGCACAAGATCTATATAAAATTCAACTTATTAGGAGACAATTCTTCTTACCGCTCCCACTGGGGAGGTGGGTACTTCTTTTGTGCTATTGCTTACTTTGCTTTATTGCTCCCTGGGAGAAGAGCCCAGGGTGAGCAGACCCCAACAGAGCAGGGACAGCATTTCTGAATGGCTCTTGTGGAGGTGACACAAAGCAGCAGGGCAGGGTCTTCTGCTCCATTTTACCATTAACCTCGCTTAGTCTAGCCTTAGTATTTTATAATGAAGCAAATGTCAAGCGTGCTGCTAAAGTCATACTCAAAATGCCTTGTCAGAGTTAAGCAAACAAGAAGTAACTATGAAAGCAGACAGGAATGAGTTTTCTCTCGAAGATGATTTGCATTGTACAAGAGTTAAGGTGCTGAAGGCCAGGAAGGTTTTGGAAAATGTTCTGTCAGTCTGACACCCGGCTCGCCTGCCCAGCACGCCACTTTCAGTGTTGGGCATGCAGCTCAAGTATATTCAGTGGATGATCAGCTGTCTGCACGCTTCAGCCAGTGAAGCTTTACTTATAGAGAAACGAAGAGTTTGGAAAGGGGTTTCATCAGTCATAATTTCCAGGGAAGAACGTTCACTGTAGGGAATACCAACTCACTGTTTCCTCCTCAAGGACTTTCAGCTGTCAGCCAGGGAATACAGTGAATGTAATGATGAGAATTAGATTAGAAAAAGATCAATAGGGCTGACAATAAATGGAAGTAACACAGACATTATTGAGCAGATTAGGAGAGAGAAATTAAACTGGACAGTATAATCTGAAATGCCAGCTAGACACACTAATGTTGGACAAAGTTAGGGAGAAGACAGTAAGTTTGAAAGAGCTAGGAAGAGGCAGTAACAGTTTGTCTGTGAGATGGGGAAAAGCCCTGCCGGTGATGGAGAGCACTCTCAGAAAAGTTGAAAGGATGATAACAGTCCATGAAGGTCACAGAGAGGTAATGGTGGGGGAATTCTCCGTAGGCTGGGAACATGGAGAAGGTAAAAGCTTTTGCTACATGTTAAAGGGGAAAGTGAACCTCAGATGCACCCTGACACCACCAAGGCATTGGTGGAATAGCTTGTTCCAGGCAAAAATTTGTTCGTAGAGGTTGGCTTACCCTGTGAAAGTTTGCAGCCCTTCCAGAAGCCACTGTTCTGTTTAAACTTGATGTTTACCATCACAACTCCCTGTATTTTGTGATCTGTACAAATATTCAATGTTTATCAAATCTGACAAGCTTTGGGGTGAGGGATATCTGGTGGCAAAGAGATCCATGTGCTAACTGTGCTCAGCAAGAAAAGAAGCTTTCCTTTTATCAGTCTTGAGTTTGTCTAGATACCCTTACAACTCTTTGAAAGGTTTACCCCAAGGCAATATAATTGTGTTTGATCACACACAGGCTATGAGTCAGTGATTGATATGAATAAAGAACTTAGAGTTTCTAGTCTTGGTTCCTTGTCTCCTTCCCTGTGGAATCAGAAACTGCTTTTATAAATATATTGGTCCATCTGTGCTTCTAGCTATCCATTTCAAGTATATGCTCCAAAAAAAGAAGTAGTAACACTTTATAAGTGCACATAAAAACACATTAAAGGGACTGAACTATTTTTTTTTCTTCTTCATAAAGTACATGTGGATCCCATCCAAAAGAGTTACTGTGAGCCATGTAACTTGTAATTAATTCTGCTATAAATGTCAGAACACTTACTTTGCAGGTCTAAGATGACCGACTAAAATTAGCCCCCTTTTAACAATTCCTTTTATAATTTGTTTTTCAGCAGAGACGGCAGCTTGACCTCCTGACAATAACCAGCCCTGGTAAGTGAGCTCTGCCGCACGGCTCTCTTCCCTTTTCTTAAAGAGATGGTTGTCTAAATGTGTTTTTTCCCCCCTGTCTCTGACATGCAAAATGAAAAACACTGTTCCCCAGAAAATCTTTCACGTAATAACAAGTGACAGCTATATTGTGCTTGGCAAAGCCCCGGGCAGTTATCCGTTCAGAGCTGCCTCTTCAGACCTTTACTCTATGAATTTGAGCGCTGATATTTCTTTAAGCCTCCTGGGGTTACAGTTAGCGGTATGTCCGCAGGGCAGATGCCCTCAAATTCACTGTGTGTACTTGAGTATCACAGAAATGCAACTTTGACTTTCCTTGGTGGCAAATGTGACCATTTTGGGGAGTAATGGGACGGTGGCCCTCTGTGTGTGTGCTGGGAGACAGGAGGTCCAGGCTTGGGTCTGAAGAACCCCAAAGTGGGTCAGAAAATATTTAGGTAAAATTGACATGTGTTAAATGAACTTCTCCATAATGGCTTTCCTTATTTGCTTATTGAGGTAATAAACCAAAATGTGTTATACTGCAAAAGTGTCGGGCTCCTTGGCATAGTGAGTTCGAAGGTCTCAGTATCGTGATTAAAATGCTGGGTGTTTGAGTAGTGCTTCTATTTGATCTCTGCTCTTCAGCCTGGGTGGCTATTAATTTATTGCTATTTTTGTGTCTCAGTGTCTTTCCGTTAGCTGCTACAGAAGTTTGCTGCCCAGCAGCTCCGACATACACTGTGCTTGAATGATGCTACCTTTCAGTTAACTTTTCAGTTTTTCAGCTGTATGTGCATATTAAGCTTTCAGTTTGGCTTTAACTGGGACTAATGAGTTCTGGCTTTAACTGGGAATAATGTGTTAGTGAAATGAACAGGTGTTATGGGAAGTGAACAAAATGTGACACATTTGCTTGGATAACTATTTTGCATCAATAATTGTTCTGACACACAGAATGTAGATATCATCTGTGACATGGTTTCTCCTTCACTAACCTTGTTAAAATAATAAGAATTAAAATAAGGAGGAGGAACACTTTGTTGGGACAGATGTTTGAGGCTATTGGCAATTGCATCACATTTTTGCATGTTCACTTTTCATGCAGTTTGCAATTATGTTAATGTATGCTCAGGGCACATGCTGATAAAAGCAACAATACAGTGTGATACAGCCATTGTCACTTTTCTGACTGTAACTTCAAGGACAAACATGGCACTTTTTTTTCATTTTTCATATCTTCAACATTCCCTGTTTTGAGGGGAAAAAGAAAAGGAGAAAAGATCTCTGAAGGTCTTAATCTTAACAGATGCTCAGATCTTGGATAAGGGCACCAAAGACTACTTTTTTTTTTTTTTTTTAAGAAAAGGAAGGTTGGGGAATAGAATAACCTAATTTAAGACATGTCTGTAAAAAGAGTTTATGACACCTTTCTTGTAATTTTGGATACAGTATTCACTAGAACAATGAAAGGTCGTCTAAGCCGAGTTAGTGCATAGGTGTGATTGCAGCAAGTAGCTATTGCTTCAGATCCTTCAGTTTAATGCAGATACCTACTAAATCAGCACAGCAATTAGCTGGAATGATCAAAATAGCTAAATTTGAGAACAGCTTCCAGTGACTGCATAGGTAGACTTACTGCTTTAAAATGGGGAAGAAAAACTTTCCACAATATTCTTTTTTCTGAAATATAATTTTTACCCTTAGATATTTAGCTAGAAATATACAATGATTGGTTATTTAGGGGAAAAAAATGCAGTACTTGCACCATGATTATATAATTGAGTTGTTACAGTTTTGCTCTCAGTAAAGGCATTCTCAAAAGGAGCCTGGTGCTGGATCAGGTCAAACTTACTTAACAGCCTAAAGCTGAGATTTTTGAAAGAAGTTGACAGAGTTAGGCACTTAATTCCTAGTAGGATGGGAAAATATCAACCTGTGGATTAAAGGATCTAGTTTGGACCCTANTATCCATACCCTTAAGGCTTTTATCTGTCTTTGGACTTTGTAACTTTTTAATATTTCATTGTTTGTTTGAGTTTTAGCTGTAAGATCTGACGTCAACAGTCTATTTTTACAAAGCTGTTGTATCATTTATGATGGCTGAGATCAGCCATAGTCACTGTAGTCCCTTAATTTAGTGATTCAGATTAGGGACTGGGCTATCTATTTGCAGCTATTAATCTTTGGGACTTGGTCCTGTGCTCCACCTTGCTGCAGGCAGGCAGCCTTCATTTGTGGTGAAAGTCACCCAGCCTTATTTATGGTGGGAAAGTGCTCCGCATCTCCCAGGCAGCAGCCACCAAAGCCTTACTGCCTAGTTGTCAGAGTAGCCATAAGACTTCAAAACCAAAGGCGACCTTTGTGATCTGCGCTCCTGTTATGACGAACATCATCTCTAAGTGTGCAAAATTTCCTGAACCAGTTTTTGTACGTTTAATTGAGAATCGCTTGGTGATCCCTTGCAGGTGTTACAACAGCTCTTCTCCATATGCCACTAAAAACTTTCCAAAAATTGATCAGCCAATCAATGAGATTAATCACAAGGTAAAACAAGAAAGGAGTATTGAGGTACAAGTGCTGAAAGATTCAAAAGAGTTTGTGGGATAACAGAAACCTAGCGCTACCTCGTGGCAGTTGTGCTGTTCCCTGTGGCCATGGTCATTACACGATTGCCCAGGACTTCACTGGTGGGTCGGAAGCGGTTCTTGCTCCTCCGGCCCAAATCCCCCCCCGCCCACAGTGTGTTGGCGACCTGCTGCTGCCTCTTGCCTTGCTCCAGGTGTCTTCCAAACACTGAGACATGCGTGTGTGGCACTGCAAAGCCTGGTGGAACAGCACACTTCTGTGTTGGACTGAATCGGTTTGCATCATTAATCTGTAACCTGGACTCAGGGCATTCTGGAGAGGGGGTGGGAGAAAAAAAAGGGTGGGGGGAGGGGGGGAAGAAATGCAGAGGGTCAGAGCTGTAGCTCCAGCTACAAATTTTGTATGCAACATGCACAGCTGACCTGTTCCAGCACTCCTAAGAAAACAGCTCTGGAAAGCTCCACGACGTGCCCCAAACTGGAGGAAGTCTTTGCTTTGCTGTATGTCTCCAGAAACAGCCAGGCACAAATGATGCATAAGCTGGGAGCAAGCCAGACTCCCTCATGCTTGAATATATTCCTTTGAAGTAACTGACACCCATGTAAAATGTGGAGGGGAGTTCACGGCTCTGCCTTACTGCTGAGTAGCTGGAGGAATGTTAAGTTAAATTTATCAATGCTCTCGCCACACTCCTTTCTTCTTGGCCCTTGACATGTGAGTTACAATTAGGCAGTAACACGCAGTACGGTTCAGGGTGCCAGATTCAGAGCCGATGTGCGCAGTGGGGTGGGGGAAAGAAGTTAAAAATTCATTAGTAGCTGGCAGGGACGTGCAGGCAGGGAGTGGGACATAATGAGGTTTAAGTTTTGGTAATTTAAATTTTCTTTAAACTTAGTTTTTTACCTCTGAATTTGATCCAAAACATTTCCTCAACACTTTGTCTAGTAGACTTTGGTTTTAGGACCAAATCTTCAGATGGCTTTATTTGGCCTTGCTGCAGGCAGAAGCTGAGGATCTGCCCTTAATTTCTATGTGAGCGTGTTCTATAATAACTCTTCGCACATACACATACAATCACATTGCGTTTTGTGGTAACCCCTCAGTAGTTGCAAATAAGATCCCTGTCTCCAGCTTTTCTATGGAGACAAAGCTTTTTGCATCTCCTGTGTTTACAACAGTAATATAGCTTTCCAGTTTCTCTTCTCAGCAAGGAAAGTTCCTCTCCCACGGAAGTATTTTTTAATTATTGATACTATAAATGGAAGTGTGTTGGAAACTATTGGCTTTGAAAACAGCTAACGTGTGATATTATCCAAGAACCATCAGGAAAATTCTTTTGAAATTCTCTTTGATTCAGCCATCCTCAGGGCTTTATCCTTCTATACCAGTCTCTCTACTGCCAATTTAAAATAACATTCTCTTGAAATCAGTGCAATGTCAGGAGAAATTCGTCGGCATCATAGGTGCGCGTTTCCCAGATGTATGTAAACCTACTACTTTTGGCAGCAGTAAATTGATTGCACTTAGAAAACCTGAGGTAGTTGAATATTCCATAGTGCCCAGCTTGGCTACAGCATGGAATATAAAGTATTTTAAGTTTCTTTCAGCTCTGTTTTAGGAGAAATAAAGTAAGAGCTGACTCCATAATTCCTTCCTCTTGATTTACTCAGATTTTCCTCTGACCACATTAGAGGTTTACACACACTGACAGAGTGAAATATTCCTGATCTCTACGGAGTGGCACTGCAATTTGATCAGAAATGTTAATGACTGTGCGTGCTTTCCCCTAATATTCAAGCTTTTCAACTTTTAAATAGGGAAAAAAGCTTGATTTTATAAGTACTTATCAGACTGATCTATGTGGTGAAATATTCTCCTCCTTTTAATATCTTCAGTGCTGCATGCTCTAAAAATGTCTCCATTTCATTAATTTGTGATACACTGCTACACTGAATTCTTTTAAGGTGGCTTTAGTTTCTGCCATACATATTTTACTGCTTTAAATTATAGATATAGGACTGTTGCCTAGTTAATTTCCTCTGGTTAGGAAAATATATTTCTGCTCTCCTGGTATTGCATAAAATGATATGTGGGATTTGCTCTATTTTTTAGCTGATTAAGTTTTGCATTTCTACATATTATTGCTTATGAGACCTCAAGTAAAACTAAGCAAAGGAAGGAGAAGTTTTATAGTATATTTGAAAGTTTCATTTAACCATAAATTCCACCACTAAGTCCTCCTACAAGACTTTTCCATTACCTTCATGGATAGTCTGACTATCTGCTTCTTTCTAATTGAAGCATGGAAATAATGTGAACTCAAAGTCAGGAAGATAGAAAACAGGTATTAGTAAAAATTATACAGAGTAATAAAATGTGACAGAAGGTTGTTTGCTGCTAAAACTCAGGTACTATTTTTGATAGTCCTTTTAATTAATACTACATGGATTTTTGACTAAGTATGCGTCAAGGGATAGTGTCTGGGATTTTAAACAGCCTAACATAATTACTGCTTGTGTTTGTTAGTGAAACTTCATGTGCTATTTTATTCGGAAAGATGGAAAAATGAAATTATTTATCTGTCCAGCAATAGCTGAGTCTTTCAATGCTCAGTGATGGATAGGAGTGGAATTATTTCTTGTATCACTGTGACACTGGAGCTAATTCCCCCGTGTGCCTGCAGTAGTGTAAATTAACTTGGAAGGACCATTCTCCACAAGGCAATCGACCCCAAATTGTTTGTTTAAACCCAGAGTACAAGAATTTCTTTACCATAAAAATAAAATATATATGCTGAGGTCTCAGAGTGAAATTAGTGTCGTTAGTCTTAGCTGAACTCTAGAACTACAGGAAGAAGTTTGTTCCATACTTGATGATCCTTTAGCAAGATGATGCACTAACAGAGAGCAAATACTGCCATTTTAGTTCCATTAGGTTGGTTTTTGCTGTCTTGAGCCTTATTAAAAAATTTGACTGTATCCAATTCCTCATCTTCACTGTATCTGATCAGCTGTAAAAATTTCCTTTTGCTGTGATAAGGAGAAGTAATGTTGTTGCTTGTAATTATTTATTCATGCAGATCAGTACCTTTCTAATTCTTACTCATACCTCTCCATTTTTCTGGAGGGAAAAAAAAAAAAAAAAAAAATTGCAGAGATGCTTATATATTCACCGACCAGTGTTGCTGTTCCTTGTCTTTTCTGTGTGCAGACAGTCCTCACTCAAAACATGTCCCAAGAGAATAAAGTCCGCCCTTGCCTGTCTGCTCGTCTCCCTTGATTTATCCCCATCTGTCTCCCAGAACACCACATATATCCATCTCAAATATCACTGCATTGAATCCTTTTGAAATGACACTTCTTTTGGTCCAATAATGAAACCAGATTTTTCTCCATTTAGTTACTAAATATTTACTTTTAGTAAGACTGTTTCATCCCCACCTTTTGCATTTTTTAAAAAATGACCTTTTTTTGGATACATGTAGAATAAGTGATATTTGCAAAGTCAAAATAAGACTGCAGAGAGGGTATTCTAAAGGCTAATCCATTACTTTTGAAGAAAAATATCAAGTTTTTCCACAATACCTTATTATTATTATGGGTCACCATGATGTTTCCATGCACCTTGGCATGTCCCTTTAATTGGATCCTTACATAGGAAGGTCCGGCACGGTTGCATTGAAAGCTGACATTTCTAGCTAACTGACCTTTTCAGGCCCAGTGATACTCCTATAATGATTATTCTGTAGCATTGTTTGGACACAATACCACATACTTCACAGCACATAAAGAATATGTGCTTTGAGAACTATTCAAAATGCCCAATTTCAAGTTAGCAAAATGAGAAAATTGGGTGCAAACATTCATCAGAGTGTTATTGTGCAGGTATCGATTTGAATGCCCTTTCATTTCTCTGGGAAAAAAGTGTTGTATTATAGAGCTCTAAATTAACTTTTTTTTTTTTTCCCCCAGTAAGTATAAAAAGGTCAAATTCATTCATAAGGCTGAATAGATTTGCAGGATATAAGCAATAAGATAGCAATCAACCTTCAAATAACCTTTAAAGAGACAGTATCTTTTCTTATGACCAGTAATTGATCCGCTCATTAAGTCCCCGTGTAATCTTTGGGGCTCACCTAGGCAAAAACGTGTAAGACCTGTGGCAAAAGGATATCAGCTGAAAAAAAAACAGGAATAAATCCTCATGTGGAAATATAAATATTTTACAGGTTTGGGGAGGTGGGGGTTGGAGTCAATGATTGACATCGCGATGTGAATTCCTCAACTTGACTGTCACAAGGCTGAGTGAAAAAGACATAGAAAGACCTCAAAGTGCGAATTTGGTATCGATGAGGGCAATGGTGATAGCATGTTCCTACGTGCTGGGAACCTGAGTATATCTTCCACTGCCCTTCAGAATGCAGTGGCTAACGGGGGTGGCGACGGCTGCAGGTTGCCGCCGGTACGCAGAGAGGGATGTCCCCAAGGAGCCTGCAGCCCATCGGGGATGACTGGTCACTGTGCACTGTAGTCCCACTTTTAAGAAAAGCCAGATTGCCAGGTGGCTTTGCACTGCGGTTGCTTTTCGGATGTGTACGTCTGTGCATGAGTTGATCCTCTCTGCCTACACAAAAATAAAACCCTTGTCTAGCTTGTACTGCTGCTTCCCCGGCTGCATCCTGCTGTAACCTTCACAGGTCCTGGGCTGTGCAGCTTTGCTGCGCCTCATGTGGGAGCCACAGCGCTTAGAGGGCTGCTGGAGACTTAGTCACGGAAGCAATACTGAGCCAGAGACTTGCCTAAAGAACTGGGATTGTCTATTTAAGATAGCAATCAGGAGATTAGTGTTCTGTCCATGTCCATATTTCATTTCTGCATGTAAATCCATGTTATGTTTTCAGTATTATTTTTATGAATTGCACTTACACTGAGGACTATCTGTGCATAATTGATTACAAGGAGTTGTCTTGGTTTTTATCTTTGATCAGAATTTTCAGAAGCAGCAAGTATCCCAGGTAACGAGGCTTTTTATGCTGTAAATGTTTGCACATAATCTTTCTGTTGTGCTTCACAATGTGCAGAATGAGCTCACTTAGAGTGAAAATGAGCAGTTTTGTGCACAGGTGTATTGTGCTACTTCTCTTTTTGGGTAAGCTTGAGGAAAACTTTAAATAATCCCCTTCGTCGTCTCGTCCTCCCCCCACCCCCCCAAGACAAAACCACAAACCATTCTTAGTATTAACTGCTTTTAGACAGCATGGAAAGCTTTCTTCCTTTTTAATGAAATTTTAATTAGCAAGGACATCTGTATGGAAGCAATCTCTTCAGTTAGGAATTTTTGTCTGTTTAATTATCTGCTGAGTGACCTAAACACAACTTGGTGAAAAAACAGTGTATTCTAAATACCTAGAAACCAGCAGGGATTATATTGACATTACAAAATGGAGTGCAGCACAGAAATGCCTGAGCTAGCAGGCACCTGACCAGCAGCGCTGTGCAGCTCGCAGCAGGCTCACCACCGTGCGTCCAGGTGCCGGCAAAGCCACGTTATCTGGGTGCTGTGCCTGTGACAAATAAGCCCTGGCTTTTGCTGGATTTTGCTGCTTTTAGTGTGCTGTCATTCCACTGCTGCTGAATCAGACCTGGACCTGAACCTTTGCTTGTGACTTTTTTTTAAACCTAACTGGGCACATACATCTAGCAGTGGTCCATTTCTATTTCAGTAGCACCCATGTATCCCAATCCACAAGGATGTCGTGCTGGATGCACACAGTGTGACACCAAGCTGCCCCTGAATAGCTGGTAACTAAAATAGACAAAGCAACGGGCGGTGGGCAGGAAACATGGACAGAGAATGACAGAAATAAAGGATGATTTTAATAGAACTGCTTTTTATTTTTGAGAAGCTGCCCACTGCAGTTTTTGCCTTCTTCTAGACTCCTGTGCCTCTTTGCTACCCCTTTCCCTCAGTTGCTGGTATAACAGAAAACGGCAAGGCAATGTTGCTTATACAGCTAAATGGATGGGGCTGAGAAAAAGGGGAGATGGAACTGCACAAGAAACCTTTCCTTAGCTCATTTGTTTCTAAGAATTGCCAGTGGACTCATTTTTTGATATGCAGAATACTTTCTGTTAAAGCAGTCAGCCAAGGTCACTGGGAAACCCACAAGAAAGGATAACCTAGAGTCTTTATTATTATTTTGAGCTTGCAACTTGAAGGCACGAAGTAATTTTTAGTAGAGTTTTGAATGGGGAAGGTGTGATGGCTTTGTGAATTCACACTGAAAGTGCAGGATAACCCATGGTGGAAAAGTGACTTGCTCATCACCCAGCTCAGCATAGTATTGTAGGGAGTTGTCTGAGATGCTGCTAAATGAGATAATGTGGGTACTGTGAGGCAGTAGCATCACTGCAGTGTCCTTAAAAAGCAGGTTAAAGGAAGGTGAAATACTCTCTTAACACCACAGTCTGCTTCTGACGTGGCAGCTAGCTGTGGTGTCTGTGCAAGGTGCTGCACCGGACCGCACAGGTACTGTGAGTGCCGGCACAGAGAGTGCTGGCAGAGGGGCAAGGGATGCAGGCAGAATGGCATGGGGCTTGGGGAGGGCAGCGTAAACCACAAAGTTCATATTTGCTGGGCCATACAAATAAAAATGAAAATAAGTGTGTTTGAACCATGTAGAAGACAGCAGGGGATTATATTATACTTGATGTTTTTATTACATTACCTGCCATGTTACTCAGCTGCATCCATTGTCATTATCCTCTGGGGACTACTGGAAGGAAGAATCATTTGTAATCACCCTGATTTTTCCTGCCTATCTTTAGGGCAGCCTCAGAGTGATGCTAAATTCTGCTGTGCTACCATCCCCTGTGCAAACCATGCCTGCTTGCTGCTCCCGCCAGAGGCTGGGAGGGGGCAGGGCCTGGGGGTTGATGCAAAAAGAATCCTCATCTGGTCACTTAGACCTGCCAAAAGTCTGCTCTGGGATCTCATCCAGGGCACTCAAGTGGCCTCTTACTTGGACTAAACCCCCTAATCATCGTCAAAGTTTTGACGAACCCAATAACATGAACAAAATCCTGTGCTGCATTAGTGTGTGATCCCAAATTCACCCTCTCGTGCCGGCATCCTGCATTTTGTGAGTCTAACACAAAAATAGCTTTCTATAGTCTAGGAAAAGTTCCTAAGTGGTCTGAGCGTCCAAGGGCAGTTGCTGTGGGCTGGACCACTGGTAGCAGCAAAGCAAAGCAAGAGGTCCCCAGCCCTCTGACCAGGTGCAGGCAGTCACCTCTGCCGTAGCGTGGGCTCTCACAGCGGCTGCACGGACACTCGTGGCACCTCGACAAATGCCTTCCAAAGCAGGAGCCATGGTGCTGTGCGTTTGTACCTAGCACAAATAGAGATGCTATATAATAGTGCTGCTGCTAATAAATATAAACCGTATAGATGTCAGGTTGCCCTGAGAATGTATTCTCCCCACAAACCAGGCATCTCTACTGCAGTGTTCAGGAATTAACTGCAGGAGTATTACTCTCTTAAGGCTTTGTGTTATAGTTCTGTTTTCTTCACCTTTAACCTGACAATGGATTATGACCATACTTTCTCTTATAACTAAATGCTCTTCTGTCCTTTGACAAAACAGATTTGTGTCTTTTCATAGCTTTCTGTAGAGGGCTAATAATACATGGGAAAGCTTTACTGCCCACAGGAGACTTTGCCTGGCTGTAATAATAAGAAATGCTGTTGAAAAGTCATGATCAATGTTAATTCAGTTATTTTTCATTTTCTTTTTTTGTAATGAAATCTTCTACTTTGTGCATTTTATCCAGTGCTACCCCATGAATTGCTCATTGGAGAGAGGGGTCATTGGTTATAAAAATGAATTCTTATTGTTTGTCCTCATACAAAAATAACTGCAATATTTTGAAATGATGAATTCAAGGGAGAAAGAAAAGTGGAATCTTGGATGTACGAAAGATGTAAATGTTGTTTTCCAGTTTTTATGGTTCCCAGATGCCTCCTCTAATTGCAAAGCTAACCCTGAGTTTATTAAGTTATTTTCCAGAGTCAAACTCATTTGTAAACATGTCAGAATAAAAAACTAAATTTAGAAAAAAAAGACAAACAAAAAAAACCCTTTGGATTAGAATTCTGGAGTGATAAACAAACTAATTTAGAATGTATTTGCATGTAATTTACATGTGCCAAAATGGGATTGCATGTGGTTTGTAAATACAGGTCTTGAATCTATTTAACATTACAGAATAGCACAGAAAAAATTAATTGTAGCTTAAAAAAAAAAGGTTAAAATAATAAAAAGATGACTTAAAATGGCCTGTGTTTGAATGTGACTCAATGTGCAGAAACTGGTAAGGAGAGATAAGCACACAGAGAAAGCTATAAATTCTAGCAGCAACATCTGTAGTACTTAGTATACTGTGTTTTATAGCAATCCCTTACCTCCCCCCATGGACATTACTATGGCATCCAGTATATTTATTATTCACTTTCTGCAAGAGAGGTTTTGCCAGTACAGCCTTAAAAATAAGATCTGTTTCTTCTCTTTTAATGTTCAGACTTTTTATTTACTTTATAAAAAAAAGTTGTGATGCATGTTTTCAAGTTTGTCTTCAAATACCAAGACATATCCATTTCTATATTCACAGCTTAGCAGCCCAGAGTTTAAAAATGGCAGCAAAGTGGTTCTGCAACACTTGATGTAACAAGGTCTGTAAAGCTCATCTGTCTTGAATCTCACTTGTTTCAGACTTTGCTGAGAATAGGTAGAGGTGTAAGGATTTCCCCTCTGAATCCTGCAACTGGTTCTACGTTGGTTTCATTTGCTTCATTGCTTAGAATTACTTTACTTTTTAGGCAAGGATTAAATAAAAAAGACTCCCCGCTTATTGGGGGCGGAGGGGGGATAGGAACAAAACTTTTGGGGTAGGAGATGGAACTTTGTGTATTCGTTACTCAGCATTTTGCTTGAGTACCATGGCCTGATATTTATTATCAAGGATGAGCAGATATCAGGAACTTTTTCCATAATTATTTCAGGTCATAATACTTTTATTTCATTGTGCAGATAAATGTCTCTAAATATTTTTCTTGTACTTGTTATTATTTCATCTCTAGAAATTTGATTTCCCATTTGTATATGAGCTATTTTGTATATCTGCTTTAAACATTAATTGTTAATTAGGTTATAGTCTATTTAAGTCTCTTTAGCTGTCCATTTCTTCTTCTGAAGGCAACTGAATGAAACGAGAAAGATGCAGCATTATATAATTGATTAATTAGCCTCTTATCCCAGGAGAAGACAGTTCCTCACCACCAAGGTTGAGACATACCAGGGGCTGGAGTGGAGGAGCCTCTCGGCTTCTATCCACTTGGCGTTTGATACATAGTGTGAGCCTACTGAGATGGCTTTTATAATTAAATCATTGGCAGTCATGGAAAAGGAGTATCATTCCTGTAGCTTCCATTCTACCAGAGCTGTTGCTGATGAATTGACTTAATGACTGGTAGGCTGGTGGCATGTTAAATGTCTTTAAGTTGCATTTGAAGGTGGGAAGTTAGAAAAACAATAGGTGATTTAAAAAAAAAAAATAATACAGTAGAAAGCTTTTGTATATATCCAAAGTGAAGCAAGCCACTTACATGAAGACCTGTGAAGTTGGAGCACTAGTATGTCTTGCAAAACCTGCCGACTGAATTGACTGTGGGATTTTTTGTTTGTTTTTAATGTATTGTTGGGCAAATGAATGGCTTCTTGACAAAAACTATGTCATGGCTAACTTTATCAGCTGAGTCCTAAAGATGAAATGTGAGGCTGGCAATTAGCACCAGTGACCAGCTGTGAAAACAGGAGTTTCCCTCATTTATTTTAATTATATCTTTGTTCAAATATTTGCACATTTTATCTCTTATTTATTGGAAACTCTATTATAATTTTCAACAGCAAAGGAGACACTTTGGATTGAATTTATGTACAGTGTGTATTTAGGTCTTTATTTGCCAAGTTAAATGCAAAAAAAAGAGCTCTTGTTTATGTGAAAAGTGTCTATAAGGGCTTATCTATATGATCAGTTGAAAAGCTGGATGTTGGATTGCATAGCTCATCAGTCTAGCTTCAAACCTTATCCAGTAAACAGTGAAATGACTTTGGAAATCTGTAGAGTGTTCCTGAAACTTTAAAAGACTCCATTTTGTTACCCTGTGCTGCTTCGTGGTTCACTAATCAATGGCTGGTGAACATGGGGCACTTTCTTGGTTTTTACCCGTATCTTTTGTTCAGAGATGATCAGTTCCAGAGAGAAACGCTGTGTCAGTGCTGATATCACCTCAACAAATTTCCTTGCTAGAGGAAAGGCACCTAGTCCAGTTCATATGCAAGTGCAAATGCCATAGGGTTAAATTACAGTTATGTTTGTAATACTGCCAATTATGTGGCCTGATTTCTTTTATTGTAACTCAGGCTGTCCTGTGCTGTTGTGACATTGCTAAGGAACATGGAGAAGACAGACACAATTGAACTTCTGTCCTCTTCAGGACTTGGGTAGGCAGCTCAGGCAGACAGGCCATTTGGGATCCGAAGCTAGAATACCTGCATTTTCCTGATTTCATTAAAATGTTGCTGGCAGGAGTGATGTTCATCCGTGATGGGCTTACCTTGGATGAAGAACTCAGAAAGCAAGTTGCTTCTCCCAGAATTATATTCTGTTATTTAGAAGTTAAGAACTCTTTAAGATAGGTGGATGCACTGTCCCAAATTTGTATGCAATAGTTTCAACCTAGCTTTTACCACTCAGCAGTGATATCTGAGAGTCATTGCAAATGTCTGCTCAGAGCACAATAGCAGTCAAAAGTACAAATAGAATATTTGAGAGTACTAGGAAAACTGAAGAACAAATCAGGTGTAACAATGTACTACTCTCAAAATAGGCAGTAGAGCTCGCAAAAGTACAGGGAAAGGCAACAAGGATGATCAGTAAAATGGCTTCCATCTGAAAAGAAATCAAGTAGAAATATGATTTTTCTGTAGGATCTGCCATGGGTGTAAATGGAGCTTAAATTCAGTTTCTGAAGTTCATGGTTTTTTGTTTGTTTGTTTGTTTCCCATAGTTAAAAAGTGCTGCAACCCGTGCCACATAACTGTATTTTGAACCACATGACATTGGATAAATGCAGCAATAAGTACAAGTTACTACTGGCCTAGAAGTCGGTGGTTGCCTCATCAGCAGATATCATAACATGTTTATGTTGATTAAGGGTGAAGAGAAGACAATTGCAACCTGTAATGTGGTCTGCTTGAGAAGGACTGAATTTCCGCAGCTGTAGAAAATTTCTAGCAAAATTTGAACAGAAAATGTGCAATAGTATTAGGAAGTAAAATTTAAATGCTATATCCTTAATAGGAACAGGGGGCATAAATAACTATTAAGTATAAATAGAAGGAGGGAATAATAATAAAGTAAACAAAAGAATTGAAGAAAAAATCCATGTGAGAGAAGCTAAAAGTTATAGCTTTAGTATTTTTGCTAGGATCTGTTTTATTCTAAATATACTACAATTCCACAGGTTTTAATTCTTACTGATGATGCAGAAAAGGCACACATGTTCAGTAGGAGTTTCTTTTGGTTTCTTTCACCTCAGGATGAAAGCTTTCAAGTTCAGGAATAACCAAAAAAGATGTTGTTTTAATCTCTGCTACAGATAAACTCTTAAATCAGCAGGCTGAGACATTTGTTGTACAGGAGTCCAAAAGGAGCTGGGATCACTTAGACCCACTGCCATGAGTAATCAATGCATATTGGAACATGGGGAGATGCCATTTTATTGTGCAAACACTCGAAGGAGCAAGTAGGGTGACTCAGGTTATCAGGGACTGGTATTTTGAAAACAGCCCCCAGGAAATTAATGAGAAGACTGATGGAGGTTTAGTTAGCAAAAGTTAAACACGAATGAAATGCAGTCAGCATTTTACGAGAGAGAGGATTTGTCAAACAATTCATCTCAGCCTTTGAGTATGTTATAAATTTAGTTGAGAAAGTTAGCTGCATAATCTTTTTAAGGTGTTTGATTTAGAACCTTACAACTTGTAAAAAATACAAAACATATTAAATAGGTTAAAGATCAGTCAGCTGCCACATCTCACAAATCACTCATCATAGGAGAATCTCACTTGAATAGGGCTCTTTTTAATGGGTTTCTTTTCATGGTAGTGGGCCCAATGGTATTGCTAATGATGATTTGTTGGTGATTAAAACATCACTGTTGAGTGGTAAAGAAAGATGTAGAGAGGTTAGCCATACAGAGCAACCTTGATCTCTTGACGGACTGGATCAGTTTGCACAATATGCATTTCAATATAACAAAATACAGAGTTCTGCTGCTTAAAGCCAGGAATGCACCCGAAGCCTGCTTAATGGAACAATATTGATTGAGAAGAATTTGGGATTCTGATTGACAAGTAATTAAACTGGATGTAGCCTGGAAAGTTACATGCCAAAAACAATAATACATTTTTTTTTTTTCTGAATAGATACACAAAGAATTAGAATGGATCAAATAGCAAAATTTTATCTCAAAGTATTTTATATCTCTGTGTACTATATATTGTTCTCATATCCAGGGCTGGCGCTGAAGTAATGGAGACAATATTTAAAAATACAAGACTTTAAACTCTGTTTTGCTCATCAAAAGTGAGTCTGGAAGGTGATAGCATGTATTAGTACCCTCCTGACAATACAGTTTTAGGCCCTACAGACTTTTTAGTCTAACAGAGGGTAAAGCAAGAACCGAGGGCTGGATGGCAGAAATAAGAAGTCAGCACTGGAATTAGCTGGGAAAGGAAGGGATTCTTCATGCCCACTTGATTTAAGGATGCCAAAACCAGACCCTGTGTTAAAGATGCTCTTTAAGCCACCCCAAATTATTGGGATCAACACGGGGTATATGAATGGCACTGTGGTCAACTGCTACCTGCAAGTTAGTCTGGTGCATCATTCTTGACTTAAAAATTCCTGCATGTATGAGTGAAAATGTAGGGTTTTTTTCTGTTTTGTTTTTCCCATCAGACATTTCATTCTGAGTTCCTCCTCCTTTTCAACAAATACTTCTAAATTGTGCAGCTGTGTTACAGAAGAGTTAGAAACCTCAAAGTGGCTTCAAAAAACTGTACTTTTTTGGTACAGTTGCCTTGAACTGCTGTGATAATTCTTCATGATAACACTTTATAGGTTGCTGTAGTATTAAAAAATAGGGGGTTACAGGAGTGAGAAAGAAACAAAACCTTACATGAAATTGATGGACAATTTGAACAAAACCAAACAAAAAACCTGATTCTGAATCAGCAGAATTCTTATGCCTATTTGTTTTCCAGCAAAATAGCTGGGCTGTAAATATCTGGGGGGTTGAAAAGAGCACTGGCACTGCTGTGATAAAGGAAGACAAGATTTTGTAGTGGCATAATGTGACTGCTCACAAAGAGCTGAGCAGCATGAAGAGGATGTAGATAAAAGTAGAGCTTCCTCATTATCTCCCCTCACACTGATCAAGTGGCCATTATACAGAATGGAAAAGTATCAGCTTATACAGTCCTTACATATGTACTCTGTAGCAGTTCGGCAAAGTAAGTATGTTTTCACGTTTAGTTGAAGCATAGTAAAACCTTGTCCGGAATTTGTCTAATCTTCCTGTTTCAGGCCAAATTTTGGTGCAGGAAAGAGTAGAATTTTAGAAAGGCGAAGCAATCTGGGGCTCTGCCCTTTATTACCACTACTAGGCTATGGGAGGCACACAGTCACTTTGAGACACTTGACACATCATTGCTAGTTAAACCCTCATCCTTCTTTGTCAGTTTTCTCTTGGTTTTGCAGCTCTTTCCGAGTAACAGAAAGCAATATGTAATGTAAATAAATACACAAAATAAAATTGTAAAGCAGCCAAACTTGACAGGAACATCTGAAGGCAGGTTTAGATCGAGTCTACTCATAGAGTGTGTGCGCGCGCGCGTTTTAATAGAAGCAACTGATCCAAATTACTTTTTTATTCACAAGTCATTTACCTTTTGTATAGCAGCCTTTTTTACATGTTCATGTTTGTGTCTGCACAAATAAGAGCCATACTCAAAGGCTTTAATGGAAGTTATGTCCCTGCGCACACACAAAATAAGAGGTCAATTTACAAGCTAGAACATATTTAGAGCAAAGAACTGTCAAAAGATACTTTGTGTACTTCTCATAATCAGGACCAGAATCCCATGGCAACACACAAAGGTCTTTTAGTACAGCATGATATAGACTTTAAAATGTAGTGTTTAGAGTAATATTAACTATACTGGATGGAGCATCAGCTTCCGGACTAGTGTTCTGCAAGGCTGGCTCAAATGATATTGAATTGCTTACTATGAAGGAATGAAATCATTGCTTGCCTGTGTTCAGATTCAAGCAGGTAAATAATTTACAGCTTTGTTTTGCTCTGAACATCTATATAGTGCTCAGACTCTGTTGAAACGGGCAGAGTCAGAAGATAGGTTTCTGGGAAGATCCTTCCTCTACTCAAAGGAGATAAACGTATCTGAGTGTTACCAGGGTGTGATCAAAGTGAAAAGTTGTTATGCCAGTGGGATCAGTATAGTTAAAGAAACTACCAAGGAGAAGTGATAACAGTCATTTTAATAGAATATGTGCAGTTTTACTGTCGGTTCATCACAACAGCAGAGCTCAGAAGTAAACTTTCAAATACTCAGTGTGTTCTTGCCTGACTTTTAGGTGACCAACAACACCATGTAAACTAGCTAAAATATTTCATGCTGCATTAAGCAAGGAAGACATAAACAAGAGAGTAACATGGGAGTAAAGCATAATAATTTATCTGCTGAAGTACTGTGAAGTTAATAGCTCTATATGAATAATTGGGAAGATGTACAGAGAACAGGAAATAAAGACCTGGATCAGTCATGGCATTGAGCAGTCTACCAAAAATAACATTTCTGTTGCACTGCATTCCTCACCTACTTCAAACAAAGTGTCTAATGTGATGAACCACGGCTGGAAATCTTTGGGCTATATTTCATAGTCCGAGAAAAGAAAAAGTTTTGAAAAGATATAAGGATATAAGGAGTGAACAGAGCAGGCAAGCTTCTGAAACAAAACTATATTACTCTTATTTTAGACATGAAACTCTGACAGCATCTCACCAAAGTTAAAGGTCAAACTAGAAGCAGGGAGCTCACAATGCTAAACTAATAACATGGAAGAAAAATTATCTTGCATGATGTTGAAGGTTCCTTTGCTGCTTTTCAGGACTTTTTTATTTCTGTGGTTTGAAGTTCGTCTTTCCCTTTAACAAGGCAAAAGAATTTAATGGCTTTATATTGCTTGGAGTTGAGTGAGTGCCTGTAGGCTTGCCTGATGAGAAAAGTGACATCCTGAGAAAACATACAGCAAATTACAAACAAAACCCTTATTAGTAGCGGCAGTTACCTCCTGTAGTAGGATTGATTTGCAATCCCTGTAAGGATAGTGCTCTCAGCAAATGCAACAAATAAGAGCTTTTCTTAGGAGTTCATATTCAAGTTTCCTTGGTGGTAATGTTCAGATTCAAAACAATTGAAGCAAGGTACTGAATGTCACCATGTCTGAGAGGTTCGTATTATAAGTCACACATAAACTTCTTTTCTCTTGTAAATGCAATGAAATAAACTGCTGCCTCTGTTCATCCTTAGAGTAATTATGAAGAGTAACCAGGATTCAAAGATTTCAGATGCTCCCAAAGAAAGATAGCATTTGCTGTGTGGATCCACATTTTTTCTTGGCTCAGAAACCAAAAGGATCGTTTTGATCCATCCTCTGCCTATCCAAAGAAAGGGCATGCAAAGCAAAGCAGGAGGTAGGCGTAGGCAAACAGAGGCTTTGCCAGGGCAGCAAGCAAGTGCCTGGGATGTGGCAGGAAGGACGTAGAGATAGTCTAGACTATTTGACAACAACAATGTGAACCAGCAGCCATGTTGTTTTGGAAACTTTTTCTAAAAATGTTTTTCTTTTTTTTTTTTCTTTTTCTTTTTTTTTTTTTTTTTATGTAAGCAATGTAATAATAGCCTTGATAGGAATTAAAACAATCCGCAGTATTTGTTTTGTTTCCCATCAACCACTACTTATGTCACAGCAGCAAGAAGTGAAAAGTACCAAAATACTTGTTTCCTCTTTGATCAGTACAACTAAAATATCTGAAAACATGTACTTTGAGATGCAAAGAGGCACCAGAATGATTACAATAGAGAGAAATGTTCAGATCTAACCCCAAATCATGTTGCTCAAGCTATGTTTAGATTCACAGATTGTGTGGACTGACAGGTATGGATTTTTAGAGCAGAACAGTTGGTGCTGAAGACATCACACCTATGTTGTATGTTTCTGAGGTTTTTACTTTGGACCAGCTCTAGTGGGCTCCCGTGACTTGAATGTCTGTTGGTGGTTGGAGCACATCTTCCAATTTAATTTTGTTTGAGGGGAATCCATTTTGTGTGCTCCAGGATTGCTTTGTGATGTGAGCCAAAGCATGATAAGTGCAGATACTACGAGACTGGCTTCAAAACGTAAAATGCTTAGGATGTTACACAGAGTAAGTAGATGTCTTGTTAACTTACTCGTTAACTTACTAGTTGTCAAATATTTCTCCCAAATTCGTTTTTAACTCAGGGCATCACCAAAGTGTTCTGAAATTGAATTGGTTTTAGTATTGTTTAATTTAGTGAGCAAAAAATCACTGTTAACAAAGTAAAATAACAGCTGTTATTGTAATGAATCATGTGGAAAGGCAAGCATTTAAGTATTTGCTGTTTTATATTTTGAACAATATTTAGTAGCTATTAGCTCTATCACTGGGAGGTTGGACTTCTGCACTTGATAAACAAAACAGTGTTGATCTTCAGATATGAAACCATTCAGAAATGCTATTAAAACTTCTGTTAATCGAATATGCTCTCATGTCCTAATTTTTTTCACCTTGAAGTGTATTTTACCTTTTTTAAAGGCCCGTTAATTTTCAGAAAGGACCAGTGTTGGCAGACCTACGAGCTTAGATGCCTTCTAAGAATTCACACATTGCTACCTTGCAGTTCGGCTGCAAGCCTTGAAAGTTGCATGCAATATTTAAAGCTTCTGCCTGCCACAAGATACAAGTAGGAATTCTGAAGTGTCTGCTTACATTGCAACTCATCTATGGGAATAGCCTGCTGTAGTTGCATTGTTGAGTATCTGGGAACAGTCTCCTCCCTTAAAACTGTAAAACAAGATTTCAAGTCCTTTTTTCAGAGTTTTCTAATTTGAATTCATACTGCACTTGTATCTGCTATATTTTCTACAGCCTAGGAGAAAAAGTAGTGTCACATTTCATACATCAGGACTTGAAACGCAGGGTGTCCCAGCACAGTATAGTACTCCACTGCCAAATGCGTTTTTCTTCTCAGGAAACGATTGACATTGATTGCTGCTGGAAATGAAGCAGTAGGTTAGCTGGATGCCAGTCTGTTCCTCTAATGATAATGTCTTGTTTTTGAGGAATTCTCAGTAATCAGTTCATCTCACTTCAACAAGGATTTGATAAGTATCATCAATATTATCTTTTATGGATATTTTGTTTTTTCTATATGAATGATTTTTAGAGGTTCCCCTTTTATGAAACACCTTTTTATCTTCTCACCTTGAACTTCCAGGACTTCTTGCTCAGCAGTAGAGAGGATATTTTTTTAACTTGCTTGCTATGGGGGAAACAGTCAAAGAATTTGATCGGGAGTGGATTGAATGCAATGAAAAGTTTTATCATGGTTTGTTATTCATTCATCTCTTTAGTTTTGCTTCCTTAAATGGTCTGTAAGAAAAGAAGCTACTTGATAGAAGTCTGAAGTAAAGCCAAATGAGAGGCTGATTTACTCCAGAAATACTACTGTGTTTAGCAGATTTGTTTGGACAACTTCTCACTTGGTAGCAGTCATTCCCTAGTTAGTATAAACATAGTCTACCTTCCAAGGTTACTTTTTATTTGTATAAGGGCTCTACTCTTTTACACACTAGATATCAGCTTTGGGACTGTGAAGACCTTATAAAATGACACACCAGAGTCATTACCTTGTTCAAAATCTGGTACATTAAAAATGTCTGAGAACACTTCCTCAGTTTCATCACCGCATTGGTCTTTTCTTCTCAGTGGCAGACTTAAAAAATTTGACAGGGTAACCTAACACTTCCAGAATGGTGTTAGAAGCAAGATGCTCCTGTGCATAAGAAGTCGAAATAATATTACATAAACTGTACTTCTTATCCATAAGCATTTTTGGGTCTGGGTTATTTTTTGAATTTTAATGGAAAGCATGCTGAATGTTGACAAAAAATTATTTCTAGCTTTGTAAGGTCTTTTCTAGGCCCTATATGTAAATTGTGGCTTCTGTTTGTTGTGTTTGTTTGTTTGTTTGTTTGTTTCTCCTATAGGTGAATGAATTTGTAGAGATCCAGGTAGGCTAGAAACTACAGTAGCAAAGGTGGGAGTGTTTGTGCACAGAACAGGCACAATGAGGCCCCACAAGGCCAAGCTGCATCCCAGCGCATCTCAACTCTTCCCCCGAAGGAGGAAAGCTAGAGGAAGAAGGGGGCAAGTCAGTCTTCATGCCCATTCAGCCCTTGGCCTTTTCACCCTAGTCTGTCAGCAAGTATTTCAATTAGTGTCAATTATGACAGCAAGGAATGGGGCTGGTACCACAAGTGTGTTTGCTAAACCAGTTTACCAGCAAACAGTCTGTAGAAGGACATGACTTTCATTCGCCACCACTTGGGCTGTGATGTAATGGCAGACCTAACAGTAAAAACTGTGTAGTGCTGCTGTTCCCTGCACTCCTCCCACATTCCTTTGTTTTAAAAGAAATCCTGGAAGTCTGCAGTTCAAATGTTTCATTTTCTCATTTTAGTTCTTTCCCTCTCTGTGGTAGACTGCTCTGTAAGTATTTTGGTATTAATAAGGATATTTTTTTAAAGGCATCTGAGGCTTCTGTTTTTCAGGGATCAAAGGAAGGAAAAAATCTGGATTTTTGCAAATGGATGCATGACAACATTGATGTTGTATCTTCAGTGAATTGCAGAGTTAATGTGTTCAGTCTGCTCCAGAGGCTATTCTGATACTAATATGCTTTACGCCTTAAGAAGTCCATGACCTAAATAAAAATAGGAAGTATAGTATGATTTTACTATTTAGTTGTTGAGAGTTACAAGGTTTTCTAGCTTACCCTGGATGTTTGTGTCGTGGTTTAGCTTCACTCTTATCCTTTTTTTTTTTTTTTTCCCTTTTCTTTTCACTGTTCTCTGCTATCTCTGGCATTATCATTTCAATTCATTGATTCTTTGGCTCTGGGATCACCCAATACTAAGGTCTCATTTGTACTCCTCTCCACCTGTTTGAATGGCAATCAGAGACCCCAGCTGCCAAGTTCTGCAGTATTTTGCTCAGTTGAGGATTGTGGCTGGCATCTATGCAGATTTCATTTAGTTATGCTGGCAGCTTTCACACTGCCCCTGGGCTTGCTATAGGTGCAGACACAAGTGTTTTGGTCACTTCTTCTTTTTCCGTAGTCTAAAAATGTGTTAAAAATAAGCTCAGGCAAGTTGTTCCACCATCCAAATTTACTTTATTAAACAGGCATGCCATTTCTAAGGTGGAGGCATGCAATTGTGCTCTTCTCTTGGCATCATGTTCTCGTGCTGGCGGAGATGTTTTTGCTGCCCTTGGCATTCCTCCTCTATGTTTTTCTCTATCACTCTTGGGGTGGCTTTGGCAGCTGCACTGGCCAGATGCAAAGCTCTCGCCTCTTTTCTAGCAGAGGCATGAGAGGTCTGTGTAAAAAGCTTTCTGGCAGAGGCTCTGCATTTTGCCTGGCTCCACTTTGCTTCCCCAAGATTTGCTCTTCATCCTATAGACGTACTATCTCCTGACCCACCGTCAAGCATGAGGAATTCAGTTGTGCGGGCTGGGTGTTTGGATAGAAGCAGCTTACCTAATGCACACAGAAAGCCCTGTTAGTGCCTGTCTCTGCTCCTTTTCTGTTGTATAAACAGTTAGTTTGACATCTGATGAATTTGTATCTTCTAACTTGTAAGCACAGCAATACCACGCACCCCTTTAGAATAAGCAGTTCTGTTAACAGCAAAATTAATAATGCATGATTGCAAGTACAGATTTTCTGATCTTTAATAAGTAGTGAGCTCATACTACAAATTTTCCCCTGATTAAGACATTTTAATAGTCTCTCTCCCCTTGAACAATCTGCCTGTTTTCATAAAGAGTGAAGGAACTTCTTATTTCGCAGGCCACTACCCTTTGTCTAATAGCTTGAGATAGTTCAACAGGTTCAAGAGTTATTGTAAGCAAGCATGCTCCAGGCAAAAAAAAAATGGAGATACAGTTTTCCTTGATATCTGGGAAAAGTTCATGACAAATTCAAGTAGGAATGTTATTACTGACCTCTGCCAAGCAGGCTGACATTGTTCTGGAGCATTTGTGCTGGCAGCAAGCAATATGCTTAATTAATTTCTCTCCAAATTTAATTATTGTAAGTGGTCCTTTTGTTAATAAATAATCAAGATCCACATTTGGAAGGCTTTGATCAAGTTAGTATTTTTGATAGCCTGACACCTTTAAGATATTTCAGTTAACCAGGAAGCATTCTGGTTTCAGTCACTGTACCTGTAAGACAGAATTGTTGAATCTTATGCTGTCACTAGAACACTAAAAACATTTCATTATAGAGTCATACAATAGTGGTAGAGGAGGTGTAATTGGCCAGCAGGTCCCCTAGCTTTGCATGGGGAGAGCATTTGGAAAAGTGAGGAATATTCTGGGAATCTGATGATTATGTCTCTTGAGTACGAGAAAAACAGGATGGTGTTCTCTTCATTCATTAAATGACTTTCTGTTGTGATGTTTGTAATTTGGGTTGTTGGAAATCTTTTCATGTTAAAGTTGCTTATTCACGAATGCTAATGGTGGTAATATTAGTGGCATACTTTATAACTTGTCCCTTTATAATCTCTGTATATAAGAATCAGGGTGGGTTTTTTTGTTTGGAGATGGTTTTTTTTTTTTCTTTTTTATTTCCATCTCTTATGATTAACAAGCAGAGATGCATGACTCATACGATGTGACTCGATGTCAGAGCCACAATAGGTTTTGGGAGTCGTGGCCCCTCTCCTGGGTCTCACGCCACTAAACTGTCCCACTCAAGTAATGTTCCTGCTCTTTCTGGTTCCATTTTACCTAAATCTTTCTGGTCCATAATACCCGCTGCACACTTTTATAGTTGCAGACATTTACGAGGTGCCCGTCACAGAATCACTCAAGTGTCACTTACAACATTAAACGAAAGGCAAAAGCTAAACTCTAACTAAATAGTGCATGCCCAACACCCTCTGGTTTACCAGTAAAACTGTTGCTTATGCTGAAGTTTTCATGAAAATTTGTCTGATTTTCAAAAGAAGAGGGAGTTATGACTGCTGCCATAGAAAATTCAGATCTGAGATGCCTCACCTAATGAAACCCATATGGAGGATGTTCATGTTCTGACGGACAATTAGGTAGAGTACCACATCCAGAGACCCTCAGCACTAGCAATGTGAGGGACCCTCAGCACCAGCAATGTGAAACCAGAAGACTGCCACAGAGGATGCTGGATACTTGGGATGGTGATCAGGGAATATTTCAGTTAGATTAACAGTTTTACTCTATATAAAGATCTCAAGAAAATCTGCCATCATGTTTGATGTTCTGAGGTCTCTGAATTGCTAGATCACTGAGGACTTCATAGCTAATAACCAGTACTTCAGTTTGCACCTGGAATGAAACTGGCAGTCAGCATGAGCCCAAGAGCAGGTGCAATGTGCTCTTGTCCATTTACTCATCCTCTATGGCAGGCAGCCACGTCCTGCACCAGCTGAAGCTGCCAGATGTCCTTTGGGTCAATCCCACATCACACGTATTGCAGTAGTCGAGTTTCGCGTGTTGTTTGCTTTTGTTTACTGTTCCTACCAGTGTTGCTACCTTAGCCTGTTTAAAACTTCCAGTATTCTGCATGACTCCTGGGGAATGCCCTAGGGATGAAAGGGACCTGTGTTGAGGTGGAAGTCTCCTACTGCATGTTAAATTTTTCATTTTCTCTATCTGATGAAATTGCACTGTAGCTATCACTGACATCTTTTTAGATCATTATCTTTAGTGAATCACTTGCTAATACTGCATTTTATCCATAGGAACAGTAAATTTTCCTGCATCAAGAAGTTCCCTTAAGTTCCTATAAAATAATATATTACATTCTGTAATTATTACATTCTTATCTTCTTTTTCTTAAACACAAAACTCAGTAGAGCTCCCTTTGAAGCTGAATTGGCAGAACCTGCTATACGACAAACTATTGTCATGCAGGTCAGGCTTTTTCTCTAATGGCAGCAGTTAGCTAAAGTAACATTTCAGCCAGCTGACTGGAAGCGTAAGTTATAATTTTCTGAGATGACTTCTGATTGTGGTGTTTGCCTGCTTCATGAGACAGTGAAGAACATCAAACACATTTTCATAGATGTAATAAATTTTTATTTACAATACTAATCAAGGTATACACTTAAAAGTGCTGTGGGTAAGAAGCAGTACTTGATCACTGGTTGGCATTTTTAAACTATTATTGCAAAATGAAATCATTCACTCTCCTTAGCCCAAACAAATAGGAACACTGTTTGTTTATAAGAAACAAAGGAAATACTGGAGATTGTTGGGTGACCAATTTTACATCATACTTCATGTTTTTTACTTTCTTGTCACAGTAATTCTGCATATGCTGATTTCAAATGATTTGCCTTTTTTGTTTTGACTGTTTTTTTCCAGTTGTTACTAGAAGGGCAGAGTTAAGGTTGCTTGGCCTGTCTTATCATGTGCCTGTATAATTCTTGTCTAACCATAGCCTTAATTTTGCTTTCCTGGGCTTTTATGACATTTTTTTTTTTTTTTTAATAGCTATGTACATTCTTGCAGGGTTTGTTTGTTTAGCCTTATTTTGCTGATTTGTAGTCTTAAACTACCATTTTTCTTCTGGGTGAGAATATGAATTGTTTGCTCTGATAGCAACAATACCACTTTTTATGCAGTATCGAGTTGAAAGAGTAACAAGCTTGAGTATATTTGTTTATACTTTAATAATATGCACAGCCCTTATGTGCCTATGCTGCTGTTTCACGGATGGCAAACAAAAGTGCTCTGAATCGTCATTCACCAATCTTTGTCTTCTCTTAAATGTCATAGCTGTCAGTGAAGGAGTGATGTAAAAAATATTAGCACAACATTTTCTAGATTCTTCTGTGATCTGCTGCTACTTTCTCTCATGTAGGAAGTGACGGGAATCGTTCAGCAGGGACAGCTTAGAAAATGATAGCAGCTGAGTAAATCTGACTCATAGAATTAAATATCATAGATCAAATGGGCTTGTGCCAAACTTTCCCACTGGATTTAATGTAAGACTCTGACCCTTGTGGTATTACATAAGTGGGTCAAATTTTCTGTGCTTGTACAGTAGGTCTTTTGACATTTTGCCCAACACCAGTGTGCACTATCAAAGGTTTTATCACCAGCTGCCAAGGAGATAACTACAACTTTTGAATTCCAATAAAGGGTGTAATTGAATGGACTGTGTCTCAAGAAAATAATAAGGGGGAAGGGATAACGGTTGGTGTTACGCCTCTGTGTTGCTACGAGGAAATTTGGCACCAAGGCTCAGCTGGAGACTAGATGGCAGGTATGAAAATTTCAGAAAGGAAATGTTTTTATCTTCGCTCATTGGGAGAAATTTCAATGCCCCTCTCAGCTCCCCCCAACCACTGGTTTCAAGTCCATTCTGTTGTGCCCAGGAGGTGCCGGTGGGGCCTACTGGGAGGGTGGCTTGTGGCTTAAAAGGGAGATTTTCTTCTCTGTTTTCTCTCCTTAAGTACTAGTGGCCTAGTCCTGATCTTGACCATTCACCTCACTCTGACTCTAATTTTAATACAAAGATTTTGAAGTCCTTCTGCTTCTTTCCTTTTTACTGGCTGTTTGCAGTTCTCAGCCCTAAAGACCTGATGGCCACCTTTTGCAAATTAATAATGGTGTTCTTCACCAGAACCCCACATGTGAGATAGATCTGACGAAATTTTTATTGCTGCAGTCTACATCTCATCTGATGGCAAGTCCATAGTTCTGCATCTTTCCCATCTTGTTCACATTGCTCTGTCGTGGGGATTCCACAACCTGAAGTTTGGTGAACCTGGGGTTCTCAGTGCAGTCACTTTCCCCCTTTTCATATTAGTGACACTACAGCTTATCATCATGCAAGTATTCATAGTATTGCTAACTGCTTCGTGACCTCAGGCAGGGGTAGGAGAACTGAGAACTAAGGACAAAACAGTGTTGGATGTCCATCATCCACAGCACGTCTCAGTTCACCCAAGGTGACGGTGAAGCACTGCCAGAGGTACAGGGAAGTTTAATCGTGTGACAGCCAAATTTGCGATTGTTGAAGCTTGACTTTTGTCCAAAACGAAACAAAATCAAGTCTTCTAAAATGGCGATAATCCTCCTTATATTACTGGGATGATAGTGGAAGGGATCACTTATTTGTGAACTCGCAGTGTAGCCACAGGCTGGTTACAGGCCAGAGTCAGCCTCCCTTGCAGTTCTTATAAGTCTTAATTCTGGCAGCACAGAAGTTAATAGTTTAGGAAAATTTTGCTTTTTTTATAATTAAGTCTGTAGAAGGTAGAAATCAACAGTACAGTGCGTTTTCCCAGCAGAGACCGTAAATTAATTAGGAGCAATTTGCTGTCAGAAACAATTTCCATAATTTTAAGTAAAAAAGCAGAAAACCCGTTTTTATCCTGAAGTGATTTAACTCCTGTGAAGACGAATTATGTGAAATTGTGATTTACCTGTTCCTGCCTCCTGGTACCCAGGAATGATGCAGATATGATTCGGATGGTGGTGATTACTGCTGGGGTAGAATTTCTAAGAGTGATGCCCTCTCCCCCCGCTCCCCTACTCTTCAGATCCTGACCTTTTCATAACAGAATTGTCTTTGACACTTGCAAATTCCTGTCAGGAGATAATGAACAAATTGCGTTGCTAATCGAACACAGGCCTTTTCTAGGCTTTTGCCTGATAGTCACGCAGCAAAGGTCACAATCTAACTAATGAGGGCTTTGGGTGATACCTACACAATATGTGGGCTTTTCTGAAAGGCCAAAATTTATGGGTGCCACTTGGGGACAATTCAGCTATCACAAGCATCTTAGAAGTACAGGAAGGGATGATCCATCCATCACTAAAGCCCCATTATTGGACTTAAACACCCATCCTCATATGCATAATTGCCAGACCTTGGGCTCCTCAAAAGGCCTCAGTGTCATTATGATAGATCCTCCTCTCTGTTTACCAGGAAGAAGGAAAGTTAGATGGTCCATTGTGGCATTTAATATTTCAGCCCATCAGGATTTTAGGGTGATTTGCAGATATCAAGTCACTGAGATGCTGATTTAAATGAAGGGAACATTTGCAGAACCATAAATTTGTCCTGTGAAGTCTATTATGTGAATACCTTTCTGCAGCTGATAAGCATTAAAAAATTTACTGCCCCAGACTTGCATTTTCTCCTTTTTTGGTGGCCTTTTCAGGTGTGAATATATTTATTAGTCCTTTCTTTCTTTGCTGATGTACAATTAAAGCAGTCTGACCTCTAGCTGCCAAAGGTTTCACCAAAATACATTTTAGAAACTGTGGTTTCTGGAGGATAAAATCTGCTGTATCATTAGTTCTTGCTTTAAAGTGACATGTACATTTTATTAAAACTGTTTCCAAATAGGTGGGAATTATAGGCTGAAGACGAAAAGGCACTGGAAGATTAATTAGGGTACTATCCTCAAAATCTGCAAGTTACCTGCAGAATATTAAACAGGACCAGAGAACAGTAACACAGTGATGGCGCTTAGCTACTTTCCCAGTGTGCTAGCACCAGATCACTATCTGAGCAATTACATTTCTGTTGGTCTGAATGCATTTCCATCACATACAGTCTGATGCTGTTTCCTCTCATTAAAAGGTCTGAGGGATCGCCATGTGCAGTTAAACAGCTGCTGCACTTCAGTGGTGGGTGAAGCGATCCCTAAGTGTAGTTGATACATCAGTTTGGCTTGCACGCCAGGATGCTGTGGGATGTAAGGCACGATGTAAATGGATGTTATATAAATATTTTTGAGTTCTATAAATACAGGCTATAGCAAATGCTTGAATTAGCGTTGACAGCGTAATAGGAATCTGCATTTCACACTACAGGGATGGCACCTTGTGCAATGCAGTCTGTTAAGTACCACCCAGCATGGCTGTATGCTTCCAGATCTTCAGTGGAATTGTGAGATGAGTTTTGTTCAAGTATGTATACTCTTTTTCTTTCATATTTACTTAAAAGAGCTGCTGCTGCTTTTTTTTTTTTTTTTCCTTCAGATGATTATCTTGAAACTGTCTGTTTACTTAATGACAGAATCAAAAACACCACCAGCTGAGGATTTCTCTTTCTGTAGTGTGATACTTGCTAAATATCTAGGTACCTCTTAGCTCATAGAACTGCTGAAAGACAATGAAGACACCCTCTCCTGGTCATCCCCTGAATGCACTAATTCATTTTTAAATGAGCTTGCAAGTCATATTTCATGTGTTTGTGTTTTTATTTGAGATTGTTTGGAAACTAGTGCTTATTTGAACTCAGAGTCTGAGACAGTGCAGTGAGACATCTTTTTTGAACTACCATTACCACATGTGTCAAATGCCAGGTCTGGGTTAAGTTGTGCTGGATATGATAAGTTTGGACACGCTGGTCCATGCAGTGAAAAGCATCTTGTGTAACAGGGTTTGAGCACTACCATCAAGACCAAAAACTGAATAACTCCAGGGTTTGTCTGTCCTTAAAATTTTGTGTAGGATTTTTTTTTTTTTTTTTTTTGCCACTCAGTGTAAGGTGCCTTAAGTCAGTGAGTTTTCATTTTGAACCACTTTGTAATCTCTCTTCCACATAAATCCTATGGCTATTGCTCTTCCTGTTCATGGGGGCAGCACCAGAAATATCAGATTGTTGAGTGATGGGCATACCTGTGCTGTAGGAGCAGGGCATGAGAAAAAAATCAGGGATATTTTTGGGCTTCATTCCACTAATATCTTCTGCTTTGTGGAACCTTGCAATTTTGAGGGAAATTGCCTGCCATGGACTACGCAGTCCATTTCAAAATACACAGTCAGCTCTTCCCATGCAACATCTATCATAAACCTTCCGAATTCATTTGTGTGTGCAGTTTGCCCTGATTCAGAAAGAATCAGCTGCTGTTTTGGCAAGGCATATGCTGGCTATTCCATGATCCCATTTGGAAATAAATATGTAAAAACCCCATGAAAGAATGACAAAAATCTATGTATATGTCATACACAGCCTGGATGCATTAGCCACCACAAAACCTCTCCAAGAATATATGTATTTTCTGAAAATGCCACAGTGTTTCGCACATAACACACTGAACATTATGCTTTGGACCACTTAGGCATTGCTTAGACATAATCTCTTTAGCTCTTCAAAACATTCAACTTCTTACAATGATTTCTGTATGGTCCTGTGCTCTTGCGAGTCATAAATAAGGCAGTTTACCATAACTGGAAAATCTCCCTTACTGGCACCCAGCCTCTGCTTCAAGGTCTTCCTTTCAGTCTTCCATGTGTATGCACTGCTCTAGAGCTGCTCTTAGATTAGCAACTGCTGTATTTAATCCAAATTTCCAGTCAGAGGTTCCTTCAGCCAGAATGGGTTGAACTGCAAAATACTAGATCAATAGAGGACCAGGGATAAAAAGTTTGATTTATTTTTGCCAGAATTAGGCCAGGATTTGGAAAGTTCCTTGTGTTCCAGACCTGCCCTCTGCAAATTGCTATTTCCTCATCCTTGTCATACTCCTGGTCCTGGACATAAGGACAGCTGCACTCCCTGGGGATCACTGAGCTGTTTGTGGCTTTCTGCTTGAAGTAGAACACAACACATCTGAGCTGCTGCCTTGCTGCTAACCCCAAATGCCTCTCACCGACAAGCACAGATTTCTGTTTAGTCTATGCGAACAACGCCCATGTGCAGGATGTTTTGATGTGTCCTAATCTGGATATATTCTTGCCATAATGTTCCTGCAGCCCCTTAGAAAACCATTCTGCTAAACCATTTCAGAGAAAACTTACAGGAGGTTTGCCAGGATGGAGTCCTGAGCATATTGACGAACAGCGTGCATAAAGCAGTGAAAAAACTCTTCATTGTCAGGAAATTCTGTGACCAAGATAATAATGAAATTATCTCTCGTTAAGTCCCTTTCTTGAAGGTTTTTTAGTTGGTTGTGGTTTTTTTTTTTTTTTTTCTGTGTGTGTGTGTTGTTTTGTTGTTCTGTTTTCCTTCTACAGAGGTCTTGCCTGCTATTAAGCAAATGAAAATGATTTTGCCATGGGATAGGAGAAAGCTTCACACCTCAAACTGGTAGGAACACATTGATCTCCTGGTGCAGATGTATGGGAGGAAATGTGTGAACTCTCACAACGTAAAGGTGTTAAACTTCACCAAATGGACTCTCCTGTAACCTCTTGGAGACCTGCTGCTACCCATTATAACAGAAATAATTTCCATCTGATTTTTTGTGGAGTACTAAAGAGACTGTTATCATTGCCTGCTGATGATAGGTCACTTCTTCTTAGGTCCATTTGTGACTGTCTTGAAGAATGAATCCACCAGATCTAAACTTCATGAAAGTGGAGAGACTGTTAGGAAACTAGGCAGTTTGGGGACAACTCAGAGGGGATGTGAAAAACCTTTTTGAATAAAATAAAAATCTAGTGTGGTCTGAAATGAGATCCAGAGCACAAACTTTATAACTTTAGGAAGCATATTGCAAAATAAATTTGATTGGCTTTGTATACAAGTATTTAGTTTCATACCACTTGATTATTGTTCTAGCCAGCAACAAATGTTACTTTGAAATAACAGCCACCTAAACAGAAGAGTCTGTGGACCTGATAACCCTGACATGCCTAGAAATGAGGAGTCATGGTAATACCATAATGGTGTTCGTGCCTACTGAACAGTGTTCTGGCTTTTAGGAAGTTCTGGTTTGGATGAGCAGCTAGGTAAGAACCTGATCCTATAATCCTTTTTCTATACCATGGTGATAGTAGATCGCAGTGCAAGGCATATTATAAGTTTAAAATACATTAGGTACCAGTCTCCCTAAGGGTCTGCTGACCTAAAAGGAGGTGGCTGCTGATGGTGGGATTTTAGCAGACGGTCCTCTGATGGCTCCATCTGAATTTGCTTTGAAACATCAGATGGGTATTGGATTCTTCTATGGGCTGTAGTTTGTGTATAATAAGGTTAACAACAATGTGTTCTTAGCCTTGATATATAATTTAGAATAGCATTTAGTTAAAACAGTTCCGAAACTGGGAAGATCATTGTAACTGAGAACATATGTGGCTTGGAGAGAGATTCAGTGGAGGCAATAAATTTAGCATTGTCCTATATATTAAACATTTTGTGAAAGATTGGAGCTATGGGAACAAATACTCCAAGTAAATGAGTAAAATTCCTTGTGTTTGGAGATATTGTTTGGCTTGAATCCAATGAAGTGCTTAAAAGTGTGTTAAACTTTAATGAGGTGAATAGTCTCATCTCTGTGGTGCAGAACATTTAGGCTTAATTTTAGGCACATGCTTAACTTCTTTGCCAAATTGGGGTCTGAAAGAGAGTTACGGTTTTGCGTTTGAGAAGCAGGAATGATATCACATGACTTCTATATTTAATCACAACTACTGAAGGCAGCTGGGATTTTGAATACAGAATACTTAAAGCAAACTGTTCTTGATCAATCCATAGAGAAATACTCAGAGGGAGAAAAAATATATACAGTAAATTTGAATAATGAACAATTTTGAGGAAATTGCAATCTGCTTGCAGACATTTGGAGAGCAGAAAGGAAGCTAAATTTGTTGAGTAAGTTACTTGCTGTGATCTATTCTCTTGGCTCTAATTAGAGGGAAGTGAGCAGTGAGGGAACCCAGAAAATGAGACTGCTGTGGACTGAAGTGCCCAGAGAGAAGACTTTAACTTGGAAGGCTTTTTTAAGTGGATTATTTTTCCCCAAGTATTCTTTAAATAGGAAAAAAAAAAAAAAAAAGGTTCTTTGAAATGTTCATTTGAAAGGAATGCTAACTATATAAACAAATGGAACTGATGCATGACAAATTCAACAGAAAACATTTGTGTTTTCTTCGGAATTTAAGAGCTTACTGTAAGAGATCACTATAAGAGTAACTACATCATTTAACAGCTGACAACTCTATTTTATTTTTTTTTGTGGTTTTTTTTTTTTTTTAATGTTAAGGTTTATTGCTACATTACCTAAGTATTTTCATTGGTTACTTCAGCTCAGACTTATTAACAGCATTTAGTTCACAATACAGCAAATCATTCTCTTCTGTCTTTGCACACATTATAGGACTGAAGGCAGCAGCAGTGTGAAATACTAAAATATAACAACTACTGCTATTGTTTCTTTTAAACAAAGCTTCCTGCCATTAGACACAGGGTCATACCTGGAAACTATTAAATTCAAACACTTCTCTGATCATGCTGCCCCTTACCTGTGAAGAGGTCTGCAGCGATAGTCTCAGTGCACAGAAAAACTTAACACATTGGTGAAGGGCAGAATGTTCTCAGACTGGTGGTGAAAAAATTTTCTGTAGGAATACAAAACTGCCACTTGTCCTCCTGCTCCTGCTTTGGCCTTATCTTCTTCCAATACAAAATATGGAGCAGCAGTGTACGTGTACAAAAAACCATGATCAACTGATGAAAAGAGTAAGTGGAACCTCTTCCCGCTTGTCACCAGTGTTAGCAGCCACGTGCAGCCCGCTCCAAGATGGCTCTTGAACACTTTTGGTCATGTCGTACAAGGCAGTAGAGTCAGGAACAGCTACTTCACAACTTTGTTGAGCTTGTATTCCCAAGTTACTTAACTTTTTATTATTATTATTTATTATTTCCTATGCACTTAAAGTGTATGTTGTGGGCAGGCTGAGTGCTTTTTGTTTCCATATTTCCTTTTAAATATAACTTCTATTCCAAATTTCCATAGCTTATAGTACTTCTTTTTGTGATTACTGCATCACTACTCTGAATTCTCTTATGGAAGCTCTTCTTATACACAGTTAACTAGACATGATTGCAATACCTGTGTCTTAATACTATAATTGGATGAAAAATAAAACTAAAGTATTTTTTTCCCCCATGCATGCATAAAAAAAAGTCTGAAATTACTAGGATTACTTCAGATTCTCACAAGGAAGCTGGTTAGATTTTAGTCCGATAGTTTTCTGTTTTTCAGCTCCAACAGAAGGCGTGGTGCCTGTTCTAGCTTGAATGGTCTTAGGCAGCAAATGTCAAGACCTCATTCCTTCCTATTTCCTCTCTCTACCAATGACATTCTTGTTCATGGCACTCAGATCCATGTTTTTTCCCCTTGATTTCATTCATTGTGTTGTAGCCTTGCAGGATTGTTCTCAGAGTAGAACAGCTTGTTGAAAAGTGTTTATAATAACAATTACACCTACTCCAATCACTAAAGCGTAATCTTTATCTTAATCAAAAAAAAAAAAAGGTAGAAGAAAAAATATACATCACAAACTACTCCAAAGTTCTGCTTGAGTTATTTTTCAATTACAGCAGGTGAAGCAGAACGAAATTGTTACAGCCATTTATTGATTGTGTTACTATCCATTAAGGTACAACAGAAGAAGTCCATCATATTGTGTAACAACTTAACTATTTAAAATAACAAAGGCTTCCTATTGTTTCCTTTTTTGCCATCATCCTGACGAATACGTTCTACTTCTGTGCTGGAAATCAAGTTCAGGAATCATAATGAAGAAATTTTCTATTCAAGTTGACATTATTTCTTCCCCTAGCTATTGAAATTATTCAGCTTTTTCACTGAAAAATAACTGAAGCAGAACAAAGGTAATGAAATATATTAATTATATTAATGATGTTTTAGTGAAACTGGCTGCTTCCTAAGAGGGTGCATATATTACTATAAGAAGAGATTCTACCAATGGGTAGAAAATTAACAGGTAATACTGTCACAGTAGTAATTTTAGCTGCTATGAACTGTTCAGCCATCTGACTGACAAACTCTTTGAAATTTTTTCGTGAAGATCAAGGTTTATCGAGTCTCTAAGGTGGGAGGATGCTCTCTGCTAGGGGGGAAGCCAGTAGGGTTGTGTAATGAACAGCAGATGTGGTGAGTGAGATGGCAGCATTTAGATGTTGGTGAAAGCATGCTGGAGGAGTGCTCTCACTCCAGCAGCAAAGAGATTCATAAAAAGGTGTTAAACTGGAGCTTGTAGGTGCTCCTAATAACTGGATACCAGAAGCAATAAATAATGATGCATCACCACAACTAAAATGCAGTGGTTGTTGTCTAGTCTGCCCTGAGTCTGATGAAGGTCTTGAGCTGGCTACTAAAACATCCCTGTAAATTTTGTGTGTGCATGTATACGTGTGTGTGTTTAATAAGCATCTAGGCATCTTGTTGGCAACAAAAAGGGAAAGAATTTCTGGACCCATGTGGGACTATGGCAAAAACAGCCCCCTCCAGAGAGGGGAGGTTTTCCCCATGTGAGGATGAGATGTCCTGTCCCAGCAATGCCAGCCACCGCTGCTTAGGGAGAGGCGGGGAGAGTAGGGATGTGCACAGTTACTTCTTGTAGGCTTTGGTAAGTTATGCTGCACAATATCAAACCCCAATATATCAGGTGTGTGTAGTATTCAGTCTGCTTTGTGTTTATTTTCCTGAGTTCTTACTTTCACCCACATACCAACTTAAACTTCCTACAAACAAACAAACAGAAACCCTTAAGAAAAATGAAAATGACAAATAAGATCCCTGTCCGTATTCCTCTAACTTTAGACAAGAAATTATTAGGACAGGAACCAGAGTCTCTATGGTATTAACCATGCCTTAATGTTGTTGTTACCTCTCTTCCCATCTTCAGTGTTCAGACCCTTCTTCCCTAGCACTGAAAAACCTGTGTTGTTGTGACAACTGCTAACATAAAATATCCATTGCCTATTGCTCTAACCACAGCTTCTCTATACAAACCTATTCTCTACACTACCTACTACTTTTTGTAACTACCTTGAAGTAAATTAGATTTTCTGTTGCAAATGTCCATTTAAAGACAAAGCAAGGGTGATATTCAGACTAGAGAATGGCTTCGTGGTACAGTTATTTACATCTTCAAATCCCTCATGATTTTTGCTTTTGTAATCATTGGAAAGTTTTGTTGCCAATTCCTGCATTCTGCCCTGCTGTCATTGTGTGTTTGTGCTCTTGCAGCTCTCAGATGTCTTTTATTTGACTGGTACAGTAAATACCTGTCAAACTCCTAGAGTTCTTTTATCAAAGAACCCCTTGATCTCCATAATTGATGCTGAAATGGTTGGTACAAATACCAGTTGTGTGTGTCAATGCTCTTTAGGAGCTGCTTGAGAAATTTTTTTTTGTACGGGAATGCCTCCTGCATCCATGCAGTTTGGCTGAGGATGCACTGAACAAGCGTTAGTGCCCACAGGGACTGGGTAAACAGATTCCCAGCACACTGTGATTTCAGGATCTCTGGTTCTTTCTGAGCATATAAAGAGGCTGAAAAAATAAATTTAAAACACCTTAAACATTATTGTGCACATATATATATCTTACTATTTCTTATGTAATATACATAATTTCTTATATGTATTATATATATTATATATTTATATAATGTATACTGTGTTAGGCAAAATGGTATCTACATAATCACTGTGGAGCCCAGTTTGGGTCTTGCATTAGGGGTTTCACTGACTGCAGTACAAGCATTGTTGATTTACTGGGTGATGAAGCAAAAGGTCATAGATAACTTTGTTTCATTGAACCAGCAGATACCAAGCAAATGTGTTGTGTGATTGCCCATCAGGGGTTAATTTTGTTCTCAAAGCACATTTGGAACTGTGTTCAGGCAGCATACAAAATCAAGGCTGCGAATCAAAGAAAGCAGGCTATCTCTTCCCACAGATCTAGCAGCAAAATTTAGGAGCTGAACGATGCAACATGTGCATAAAAGCTTGATAATGTTTTTAAAACATATCACTTGAAATATGTTAACGCATATGTTCCTTCGTTTAGAACTCTTTCAAAATACATAATTTGGCCCTTTAGTTTCATACCCTACTCATTATGGCGTATATGCATACAGAAACCTTTTAGAAATTTTCTTCTGGTCTTTCCCCAATACCAGAGTAACCTTTCTTTCCTGCCTAAGCCTTGTAAAGTCCCTGTTCTTCCTTTGCATCTCTCCCTCCAGCTGTTTCAGTGCCATTTCCAGTCTGGTGGCAGTTTATCCCACCAGCATTTGCAAGGGTGGCAGCTAGCTGCAGTATGCCCAAGGCAGTACTCAGTTCTCCCTCATTTCCAAAGTTTAAAGGTTTCCCATGGTTCAAACCTGCCCAATTGTCTGTTTGTGAATAATTGGTTCTTTTTAAGCATCAGGATGGGTATTTTTTTTATTTGTATCAAAACTGGATGAACAGGATATTAGAACCTCCACTGTTATAGGAATTTTTGGTCAAATAGGCAAATCAAAGTTCCATGTTAGTTTTACTAAAAGGCTGAAATTCAGGTAAGAGTGTATACACTGATGCACACAAGCTGTATATGAAACCCAGTCTAATTTCTCAGTCCCAGTAAGATAGCGAGCCTGTAGGTAGAATAGGATTTTCAGTAGGCATTTTCATTTGAATACTGGGGGACAAGCAGATAAATCATTGCTCAGAAGCTCCTTGGGTAAGGCAAAGTAACTCTTTTCATGCCATATTTTCAGTTAAATAAAATATGACCTTTACACGGTGCTGTAAATTGGCCTTGAGCACACCTCTAGGTGGAATTACCTTCGCTTCCCAAGTATCGCGTGCTGCAAGCTTCTACTGAGCCGTCTGTGCATGCTTACGTATTATAATGCTGATTTTGTAAAGTCTCCAGTTACTCAGATGTATGGCTTAATCAAATCAGACTCTTTCCTGATTTCTGCATTTTATATAGTTTTGCTCTCTGTAGTTCCCTTTCAAGGTCAAAAGCAACCTCTGTGCTTCTAGGAACATTCTCCTTGCAGAAATTTTTGATGCTATTATGGTTCATGATTTTTACTAGAAATTAATTTGTCTTACCAGATACTGGGTGACAAGATGGTACTGAAGAATACTTGCAGGGAGCAGTGCTCTTGATCTGTCTCATCAGGTGTAAAGTCAGGTTGTGTAAAAACTTCTGTTTTAATTATCACTATTAGATGAGTTTCCTGTGTACTAGGGTCATGAAGCCTAAGTCGTGAAATTTCAAAATACCAGGTGCTGATTGGGGTGAGAGAAACTAAGATGCTCACTTAGCCTTGAACATCTGAGAGTGCCTATCAATGTGACCTCGTATAGAAATCAGGGAAGAAAGAACAAAAATGTTACCACACTTTTTCTGCCAAAGTCTAGCATTGAAAAGTTGAAAACAGGCTTGAAACAGGAAAGAAGTTTCCACATATATATATATGTATATATCTTTTTTTGGGGGTGGGGGGGTGTTACTAATATGTTTTCAGTTTGAACCTTGCTGGTTTAGCCTTTTATTTTGTCTCCAAATCAACAATATTGATCAATTTATTTATTTAATTATTTATTTACAATATTTCCCCACCTTCCTTTCTTTCTCCCCATCTTTGTTTGCTGCATATTCTATCAGTATGTGAACAGACAAATAAATATTTCAGTGTGAACAACAGCTCCATTTCTAATGCCTGGTAGATTTACCATGTTTTAGAAGTAAAAGTTTTATATTTTAAAAGATTATATTTTGATAATGTAGTAAGCACTACAGCATATTCTTCATTTCCCCCACAGCATATGGGGCTTTCTGTTAATGTCTTTCACTAATTTTCAGTATTTTCTTTTGAGCTTTTGACAGCAAAGGCACACACTTCCCTCTGCAGTTTTCATTTCTTCAGAAAAAACACTAGGTGAATTTGAATAATTTCCTCTTGCAAGAATGTATTTTGTTTGAGAGTTTAGGTGAATTATATTCTGCTGATTAGTGAAGCAAGTGCTGTGCTCCATCTGCTAGAGAATGGGAATGGGATATTTATAACGTGATGGATGTCACTGTTGGGTAGGTTTGCAGTGCTTCAATATGACTAAGAGGTTCACTAGGGCTGTAGGCTCCCTTGTTTGGTTTGTTTTAAAGAGAACACACTGACTTGGGGATAGGGAGCGTTATGGTGGAATGGTGGCTTTGTGCAAGAACTACAACTAAAGTGTTCAGCATCAGGGACAAAGCCAAGGAACACCACCCTCTAAAAAATTAATTCAGGAAAACAAATGCACAGAAACAATGATTTATGCACATGGAATTTGATTTCTCAGTTATACATGAATATTCAATGCTAGATTTTTTTCCCCTCAGAGCAATTAGAGAAGTGGAAGATGTCAGGTCAGCGAAATTTCTTCTCCACTTGTTGTGCAGTACCTAACAGAATGTTTCTCTTGTCCGCATTTTTATAATTCTTCTAAAATTTACACAATTACTGATCCCAAGAACTGATAGGTATTTCAGCACTGCAGAAATGCTTTGTGGCATTCGTATGGCGACACTAGCAAATGCATCCATTTGTTTCAATATGTGGGAAGAACACTTGAAAACTCTTCATTTCTTAACATACTTTTCCTTACAATATGAACCGAGTGACTATTTTTCAGCTTATAGAGATGACGTAGTTATAATAAACTGAGAAGTCTCAAAAAGACCCCCAAACCATGAAAACTAGTTACAGCAGAACTGTGCAAGATGTCTTAGTACTGAACCATGCCAAAGTCTGTTGCTCTTTAAAAGTCAAAGGGATGTATTCTGCTCTTTAGTAAAGCACTTGTTTTTCTTAAGGTCATACAAAACAAAGCACATTATTTGAATAAATGTCAGAATAATATGTCTGTGATAAAATATAATATTTACTCGCTTTCAGCATTTGAACTGTGACAAATCTGAAAAGGAAATCAACAGTTACTGCTCTTGTTAAATAGTCCTTTTAATATTAAAAGTACGTTTACACTGCCAGACCCATGTGTACGTTAATGATTCCTGGAAGCACTATGACTTGGCCCAAAGGGAAGCACAAACCTAATACTTTATTTTGTGAGAATTAAAAGCAGCTAAATGAAGTGAAGGAAAATTAAAAAGAATTAGGCAAAACAAAAATACTACTGTAAAGCTTTTATTAAACACTTATACAGTGAATAAAGAATGTGCAGGAAAAAATGAACTGCTGATTCATTTATCTGAAAGCTGCTTACTGCAGCTTCCTGGCTGGTGAGTGAGGCACAGTCCTCTTTGCCTTACATATCTGGATTCAGAGCCTGACCAGGATCGGTGCCTGTTGTCGTACAGAAAGGTATCATGTGAAGTGATCAGATCTGAAAATGGGATTCCATGCACCACACCTCAGGATGGTCTGCTGTGCAGGTGGAACAAGTTGCCTGTTGAAGATGTCACGGATAATAAATACATGGTGTTCTGCCAGCTTAGTTGCTGTTCACGTTGCCAGCTACATGAACCTTTCATTTCTTCCTCATGAAAGTTAAAATCTTATAACCCAGCCAGCTCCTGCTGAGGTGGGTTGAAACAGGAATAGATTCTATACAGGAGTAATAAATAAATGAAGTCACACAATGCCAGAGAACTTGTTGACAAGTAAATCTCCAAGCAGAATAGGTTATTCTTCATTTACTCTGAACTTTTATAAGAATTTTTCCTCCATCATTTACTTCTGGGGATTAATATTGAGGTACTTTTTAGGAAAGTATTTGTAAGAAGTTACCTGCATGAATAGTCTGTGGGTAGAGTTTCATGCTTAGATCAAGGACAGGCAAGAGGTTGATGGACAGATGTGCATGGGGTCTGAATGACCAGGAAGGCAGTTGACCTCCTGGGTAAGAGCAGCACATAGGATGCCATTGTTGGGTGTCAATGTCCAAGTTCGATTTGGATGTCAAGGAACTTCATTCAGAAGTCAGATGTTACCTAATAACCAAGACAGGCTTTTTATTTTGATAGAAGTGTAAGAGAGAAAGCTAGGAGGAGTAAGGAAGTAGGACAAAATTGAGGCTGAGAATGCTGATTTTGAAAGCTTTGTGGCACTGAAGATGGTAGCTGGTAGTAACTAGCAGAGATAGAGAGGAAAACTGTATTAAAACTTGGTAACCGGTTCCTCTGAGGAACAGAGAAAAACTAAGGAAAAGTGAGAGAGGAAGTAGCAGAGTCTGGGGGCAAACATATAAAAGAGAAAGCAAATGGGTAGGGGAAGAGGGGTAGTAGCAGATGAAACAGAAGTTGAATCACTGAAGTTGAGATAAAACGTGGAATTATGCTAAGTTTGAAATTATTTTTCAAGGATATAAAACCAAAACATTTCAGTTTTTGGAGACAGGTTCTTGCATTATTGTCCTTAAGACACCTCAACATTTTGATTTTGTTTTTGCTTGTTCGTTTGTTCTGACTTGGAAATGAAATACTTACAATGCCAACATTTCAAATGCTATGGGCATCCTGGATGGTATCCAGCTTTTGCTGATTTTGTTGTACTGTAGGTCTCACAGAAGGACAATATTGCTCTCCCAACAGATTACAACGTGTTGTTTCTGAACAAAACTTCCCTCGCCTGCTTTTGTTAGTGAGTCAGGATTTTTACCCTAAGTGACCTGGCGATTCTGTATATACCCAGCAGAACTCTGCATTGCTGGTAATGAGGGTGACCACTCTGAAGAGGGCTAATGTGAGGGATAACAATCTCCGAGAGTGGGCTTGGTGCTTGCAGTGAAACATACTCTGGGAAATATCACTGAATGCACTAGTTTTATATATTTAGGTTCATTTTCTGCTTTTACTTATGCCTTCATATCTCTTATTTTCAGGTCATTTAAATAAGAGACTTGGTGGGACTCTATCATTTAAGCAAAATTGGTATTCTGCCATCCATGAAATTGCATGGACACCTTCAACTTATCCCAAAATGCAAATTATGTGTATTTCTCTCCTTTAAAAAGTCAATGTAAGTGCTTAAAAATATGGGTCACAAAAAGCATTAAAGAGGATATATTTATATTTTTTTCTTTCCAGGGTTCATTTTCTTGTTTCCAGTCTTTTTCACCTTCCTTCAAAGCACAATATATTAAGTTGAATTGTTGACTAAGTTACAGGAGTATTTGACACACTTACCAACTTTTTGTTTTAGTGCAGATGCTTTTATTCCTCCCATTTACTCCTGCTGGAATAGCATCTTTCATATAAGGTACATCTATACTTCCTAACCTGTCAGTGTGAGCAAGCCCAGGAGGACGGCTCGGTGTCTTCCCAGCCCATGGCTGGTATGATCACACTGCTGTGGAGTGTCTGTAACTTCACTGCCTGCAAACCTCAGCCATGTCCGAAGGTGCCTGTTTGACTTCTCTGCCTGATGGGTATGTGACAATATTCTACCACACTTCAGGATGTGCATGGCCATGCCTAGACCATCCATGTAGCACAAGGATGTATTTGAGTTTGCTGCAGGGAAAATACAGGATGAAACATCTCACTATCATGCTTCTGTTCCCCCCCGACTACTACCTGAAATGACATTGCAGCAAGGAGGGTGTCAGTCTCTTTTCTCAGGTGACAAGTGATAGGATGCAAGCAATTGGTCTCAAGTTGCACCAGGGGAGGTTTAGACTGGATGTTAGGAAGAATTTCTTCATGGAGAGGGTAGATAAGTATTGGAACAGGCTGCCTAAGAGAAGTGGTGGAATCCCTATTTCTGAAGGTATTTAAGAGAGGCCTGGATGTGGCACTAAGGGACATAGTTTAGTGATGGGACTTGGTAAGTCAGGTTCACAGTTGGACTTGGTGATCCTGAAGGTCTTTTCCAACCTAGATGATTCTATGAACATGCCAGAAGGCCATTTACAATCATGCCAAGAGATTCCTGGAGTTACCACCTAGTCCAATTTCCAACCCAAGACAGGGAAACCTGTATCATGCTTGAGGGATGTTTCTCTAATGTTGAGGGACAGAGATTTCCTGTTCTTTGTAGCCATGGAATCTGGCAATCTTAGGTCAGAAAGGTCTACTGATGTCTAAACTAAACTGACCTTGCTGCGGTAAGAAATCCATTGCTCCTGCCCTCTACAGAGGACAGCTACAGAGAGTAAATCATTCCTTTCCTTTTTTTTTTTTTTTTTGCAACAGACTTTTAAACATCTGAAGATCTGAAGTTTTTCTTGAGACTGAAGAAGTTTTTTTTTTTTTTTCTTGAAGCTTTTCTTGATACCGAACAACTTCACTCCTTCCAGCCATTTGCTGTGTATCACCTCTATGAACTTCTTTGCTCTCTCCTGGAGTTCCTGCAGAATACGTTTTTCCACTGGTCCAACTAAGGCCTTACAAATGCTGAATACAGTGAACAGATGAAATCCTACATTTAATATTTGCCTCATTTGTAAAGTTTGATGCTGCTGACTTGTGTTGCGATTCTGATTTAAAATATGCCACAGGTTTTTTACAAAATAACATTCTCGTAAGTTGTCTTCCAGCCTGTATTTGTGCAGTTAGTTATTCCTCATGTATAACCTTGTCCTTATTGATCTGTCACCATTTTTTCGTCAAGCTCTTTCTCCAATTTCTCATGCTCATTCTGAATTTTAATCCTGTCCTACAATATTTTTGTGATCTTTTCAGCTTGATACCAATGACAGAGTCCCTGAAAATGATGAAGGGGGAGGAACAGGATACTCAGTCTGGATAACTTATTTCCTAATTCTGTCATTTATTATGAATTGTTTGGTCTCTATGAAATGCTGTTAGTAAGCTGATGCCCATAGTATCAGAAAGATGTATGTATGGTTATTATTTCTTAAGGTACGTTGCTTATGAAATATTGAACTGTTGTGAAAAATTATGAAACATTGAAGCTGAAGGTGACAAACAATGGCAAAATACCAGTATGGACAGAAATTCTGAGTTCAAGCAGTCTGAGTAAACAGAGCAATACCAGCTATCTGCAAGCCTGGAAAGTAAAGAGAGCAGTTAGAGCCTACAGAAAGGTTAGTCCACAACTTTAAATTTGCATTACTATTTCAAAGACGGAGAACGTTTGCAATTTAATCTGGAGTAACAGCAGCTTGGCTTCTCAAGATTAGCAGTTAGTGATTCAATTAGTTAATGTGTGTGCCTACACTTAGATATACCAGCCTAGCTTTTGAAGATGTAACACCTTCCTCCAATTCTCCATGTAAGGTGATTTGTAGGCTTGTTTCTGCCTGCACGGTTTAGGATGTATGGTGGGATCTTCTAATAATCCCAAATGGCAGGACCTGCCTGCTCTGTGCTGTCTAGAAAAGTTTGATTTCCTCTTCTGGACCTGCTCCAGGTCTTTAAGATGGTGCAAGTTGGATTAGATTTTAACAAGGTAGAATAAGATGAATATATAACAAGTCCTAATTCCCTAATTATGTCACATAAATGTGCTGCAGTTGTTCCAAGCTTCCTTGCTTCACCTGCTCTTCAAACTGCTGCTCCCATCCTGTTGGCTAAAAAATGAATGAGGAAAAATACATTTCCTTACAGGTTGTGACTGAATTTTATGACTGTTGAGCCTCCAACTTTCAGTTATGATCTGTCCCATATATGTAATAACACATTTTCTGCAGGTGATGAGGTTTCTGTAACTTGTGATGAACTGCAGGCAGCACTTTAGTTTATTTTGTAATGCTTCTTTGTGTGTACCTGAAAATGGGTCATTTTTCTCCTGCAAGAATCACAACAGGTATCTCTGCAGGGGGACAGTCAGCAGTTGGACTGCATAGGGAAGGAGAGATGCTGCTATTAGTTTTATATAGGTTAAACTACCCCTGTAGCTGGAACATACCTACCCAGATGCAGGCTTTAAGCTTGCCAGGTGAAAATTGTTTACTGGAATAAATAAAAAAGATGATGATGATGATGATTGCCTCTTTAACACGTATAGTGGGGGGAATGGAAATCAGTCAGTTGTAGGTTTTGGTTTTGGACAGCAGAGATTTTTTCCTTGTGTGACCTTTATAACAAGAAGTGTCAGACTTCATCCTGTATGTATCAGACTAGCATGGCATTGGACATTAATCCTGATGGAAAAGGATTATGTGATTTGTGCAGGCACTGAGATAGATTATCCTTTCTGGGCTGGCTGGAAGGCAGTGAGAGTCTCTTTCTGCAGATGCTGGCAGGGAGTGGAGTGCTCCTGGAAGAGCAGTACCAGGATAGCCGAGCACGAACAGCAGTTCTGACTTGAACTTTCTTTTCACTTTCCATTCATTTCTGTTGTTTGAACGTGCTGCCTTTGAGGACTTGCTTCTTTGAGCAGGGGCGGTGGCATGGATTGCAGTGGTACAGGCTTTGAGAAGCCTATCTGCTAACAAGCTCTTTGACACACTGAGTAAAAACACCTGAAGGAACTTCTGGGATAGCATCATATTTTAAAAGATGCTGCCCATTCTAACATTAAAGATTTTGCCCAATATTTTAATAAATGATGTTTTGTCTTTAGGTGTGGACGTGACTGATAATGTTGGTGTTTTGCAGTATCACATTTAGCCCTAGTAACTCTGCTGGGTTTTACACTGGATAACAAAAGAGACCCAGTCACAGTTTTGCTGGTTCAAGGGTTGGATCCTGCCCCACACTCACCACCTGCACTGTGCTGTACTGGAGCACAGTGATTTGGGGCAGATCTGCATGGGGTAAAATAGTGCAGCTTCAGCCACTTCATGAGACGTCAATTTACAATAACTGAGTCATTTTAAATAGAAATATGTAAAAACTTCAGTTGTTAACTAGTTAAACCTGTAGGCTTGCACTGGGACACTGCAGCCTGGGACTCTTTGCTGAGGTCCATATAATTTTCATCACTTTTTTTTTCTTCTTTGGTGTTTGTAGATTTAAATATTAAAGATATGTGAGCAAGTATGGAAGTTTAAAAATATGTATTTTAAGCTCTTCTATATTTGCCTTCTGACTTCTGAGAAATTTCCTACAGAGAATATTTTCTCAGACCTTCCAGAGAGCAACTTATTCTTTCTTAAAGTAGGTAACCTCAGTTTCTCCCTAGAAATGTACATCTTTCCCCAGTGCCTTGGAAGGAACCTCATGGACTGGACACTTAGCTTTCAGACAAAGTAAAGAAAAATGAGGAAAAAAAATCCCTCTCTCCCTGATGCGACTGCAGAAATCTTTGCTTGTAATGTCAGTAGCTTCTGCTCCTTAGGTCCACAAACTGCCCACTGAAAAATCTGAAAATAAATGTGCAGTGATTCTTATTTTTTCTGTTCCTGAATTATGCATTTAATTCATCTCAATCAGTTTATAAAATCCATTTTTACTCAGACTTAAAAAGCAAATGCTTTGACAAATAAATCTAGTAGCATGTTTCTGATTGTTGTACTTAAGACCTGTCAGCTACTTAGCTGTACGATTACTAATTGCCCAAGTTTCATTGAATCAAAACACTATAGTTTTATGTTAAGGAGGGAGTTGAAAAACTGAACCCTTTTTATAAAACTACTGTATTAAGTAGTGAACTACTAGTTTTACTTAGGTTTACTAGTTTAACTTAGTAAAACTACTAAGTAGTTTTAAAACTATTGTATTAGCTTTAAACTGTTTTACTGCAGTACAAGGAAGCATGTCAGTTTTAACTGTAATAATTCAAAAAGTTGTCAATAATTGAAGACAGCATGCATAGGCTTACTCTTTTTTAATCCAGTTAGGGTTTTTTTTTTTTTTTTTTTTTTTTTTTTTTTTTTCCCCTCTGTATCCTCAAATCCCTTATGGACCTAAGAGACAAGTATATAAGCAGCAGGTGAAGGTCATTAAAAAAAATTAGTCTATTGATTTCAGTGAAACCCTGGCTCGACTCACGATATTGAATGCAAATTACAAAAAACAAACAAACAAACAAACAAAAACCCTACACAACCCAATGATATAAATGTGAACAAGAATTATGTATTTTATTACAGGAAGTGCAACCATTCCACCTCCCTGTGTTTGCAGTAGTGCTTTATATTTCACGATACATACTTGCTGTGAGCACCCCACATTTGTTGCGTGGTTGTATTTTTGCCATTCCTGGTCTTGTTCCCATCTTCCCAATTTTCATGCAAGTTAGTGTTGCTGCAAAGAAAGGGACAGTAAAAACCTTTTATCTTGTACTGTTGCAACTATCTTGAACCAAATTAAGATCCCATTTAATTCCTTCCTTTTTCATTTAGTTTCCACTTTTCTTCTCTTAATAGGACTGCCTTTGTGGCTTCAAGCTGTATTTTGCAAGGGTAGTTCAAAAATAATAATTTTCTTCCTTTTTTTTTTTTTTTTTTTTGTCTTTGCTAGCCATCTTTCTGTTTGGCAGTCCATCTCAAAGTTGCTGTGCATACACTTTGTTACCATATCCCTCAGTAATGTAATAATAGCCTTAAAAATGAAATCATTCACTTTGGGAAGTATAAGGTGTTTTTTACAATACTGTACCTATTATTTGCACAAAGATATTACTGAAAGCATACCTTTAATTTTCAACAGGCAGTAAGCTCTTCAGGAAGACTAAGGTGTAGGCAGCCCAATGCGGTATGAGTCATTTCAGGCTGCTGGAAGGCTCTCGTTCACACTGGGCATACCAAGAGCCTTAACACAACCCTTGGAATAGTTAGTAGTCCCTTTCTCAATTACACCATGCTGTAAAAATAGTCACTCAGAGTAGCAAGCAGATATCTGACCTTATAATGCTCTACACTAAAGCTAATCATTTTTACACTAATCTTGCTTTTTTCTGCCGCAGGATCATTGCATGATACTGGTGACTTTTTAGGGAGAGTTTCATTGTATGTGGAGGAATGTGAGGCCAGCAATACTTGGAGACTGCAGCAAGGGCTCCCTAAACTCAGGTCTTTCCTAATACAGTGGCATAGGTGGATGGAGGATTGCTTAGTTTTGGGTGGGAATGAAGAGAGATTTATTTTAAATTTGTGGATGTTTATCACTGGAAATGATTTTTTAATGTGTCTTAGAATTCTTAACTGTCCATGAAACAGAATAGACATAAAGTAAATAAAAAGGAATAGATATTCAGGCCATGCTACTGGTGAACGACAATTGATGCTTTCAGTGGATTTTATGTATCCATCAGTGATAACCTGCAAATAAGTTGGTATAGTGTGCCTTCTAAAACTATGAGATTTTGTTAAATAACATTCAATTAATAAAATAGCACACCTTAGGCAAAATACCTACAACATGTGCCGCTCATGCCTTCAAAAGAATAGTGTCAGTCTCCAAAAATGAGACAAGTGAAAGGTAGTTTCCAAGGAATAGCATATTCCTTTAAATTCAAGGTCATTTCATCTCAGGGTTACTACATGAGCTGCTTAAATATGGTATTTGTAAGATTGCTTCATTGCATGACTTGCACTACCTACTCACTTGCCAACACAGGCACACAGATCAGAAACCAGCCTGGCAGACTCTGTTCTGTAACTAGTGAGTTTTATGAGACTTTTTGTGGACATTATCTTCTGTATCCCTGCTCGGGTCCAACAGCAATTACCAAAGTGCAACACAGTGGCTAAGCACCTCTTCCCCTGCTGCTCACAACTAAACCTTTTGCTCTTTGAATCCTTTTAATGCTTCCCTGTCTTTTCTATATTAGTGCTGAGCCTCCTGTCCCTGCTAAGACCCACATAATCCAAATCTTGTCTTTGGTTCATCTCTGCAATTATCTTCTGTATACCCTCTAATCCTTACATTCCACCCATCTTCACTACGTCATCATCATAACGTAACTACCCGATGCCTTCCTGATATAGTTTTCCAAATTTTGTTCTCCTTCTTTAAACTTAATTCTGAGGGAGCCATTACTTGCTCTTGCACTTCCTTCTGCGTCATCTCATAGATAGCCTGTTGCCCTGGGATGTTTCTCAGGTCTGAAAGAGTCAACCCCCTAAATCTCAGCCTGCAAAAACATAGATAGAAAATGTTGTGCCCTGAATATCTGTGTTAGTCATATACGTGAATCAGAGCTTTTTGTCCCAGATGTGTGAGTTGCTGATAGCTTCACTGGCCTTATGCATGATAGCAAATGCTACATTCAATGGCAGGTATTTGCAGGATCATCCTCTATGATTGTAATCTCTGTTGGACAGGGAATGTGTCAGTATTTTATACAGCGATGCAAAGATGTGTGTGGCCTATAAAAAGTCTCTGTAATTAATGTTGCTCCATCAGATGATTACAGGAATTTATAGATTGCGCTAACATGATACAACAGTCAGACTGAGTTTAGCATCTATAAGGAAAGGATGAGAAAAAAAAAAAAAAAAACTGGGGAAGGATGTGTCAAATGGTTCTTGGTGGGGTAGCTCTTCACATGGATATAATGCCCAATTGTTCAGAAATACTCTTGAGAACAGAAAACCGTCACTATGGTTTCTTTCCCTAATTCTAGCTGCTGCTTGTGTCTCAGACTTGTGTCTCCCCTGGTCTGTGTATATGATATTTGGGATTTATAGGCATAGAGAACCTTTGCCTTTAAATTCCACCAGGTGCTTCACTAGGAACCTTGTGTAAGCATCAAATTGTTGAACTGTTTGACAGACTCGGAAGAAAAAAAAAAAAACAGAGAAGGACAATAATTGTCCCTTATGTAATCTAGAAAATAATACTCTAAAATATTACATCAGCTGTTGGCAGCTGTAGGTTTGCCTGACTGCTAATTTACTATCGCAAGTGCTCCAGAATCCTTTGTAATCCAGCCATTGCTATTTATATTCGTAATGATTTACTTAAGGACTCTGTGCACGTCAGTAAAAAGTCACCAAAAAAAGCAAAAGGAATATTAGTGGGCTGAAAGTGAATAGAATAGAGAATAACCCAATAATGGGGTTAAGATAAAGTTTATATACAGTAAATAACTAAGAGAGAGAGAGAGATTGAATCGCTTTATTTTCAACTCATCATACAGGAGGCAGAGCCCCTGATTTTGTCACTAGGCAGTTCCCCTCAGAGGCTATTAAGAGCAGGAAAACAAGTGTCTCATGGCCAGTGAGGAAATGAGAAGTCGTGACACCTGAACTGAGATCACAGGCATCTTCCTGACGTTTTGTGTTGTGAAAGTCTTAACTGTCTGATGCCTCTGTTCCTCTTCTGGCTATAGGGGCACCCGACTCTCAGCTGTTAAAACTTTCACTTATTTAAAGATGCTTTTCTGTAGAGAACCTTAATGATGCACAGCAACTTTATTCTGCTCTGTGGAAAATGCTAAGTTAAGAAAAAACTATGAAGGATTGTGTAGTGGAGCGCGACACTTTTCAGTGTTGAGTCTCTAGGTCATTCTGAAGCAGAGATTTTAGCAGTGTCCCTTAGGATTTGCTGTTATACATGCTGAAATGATCAATCAAGGATAAAAAATGGACTGTTCTCATCTCATAGATCATTTCACAGTGAAACAGTTAAACTCCTGGCTGCTTTCTGAAAAACAGAGATCTGCATTAATAAGGTGACCTTATCAGAGCCACCCCTGGGGGGAAGGGAGGGAGAAAAAAAGGTTGTGGAAAGAAAGTGAATCCAATTGTTAATCTTTTTTCAGGGAGACTTGGATTCCTGAATGCAAATTATATTTAAATTGTGTGAAAGCGCAAAAGGTTCGTGTCTACAATTGACAGTTATTTCATTAGCTGACTCATGGAGCCTTGCAAATGGTTTCTAGTGTTAACTTTCCTTTGATTTGTTTTCTTTGTTCTTAGCAGATCTTGCAACAGTGATCTTTCTGATTAATGTATTCAATTCTCTGTTTTACTCCCGATTCATGTTTTTTTGCAGCAGTCAGCATTCTGGCCTAGGTAAGGTGAGGATGCAAGGTGGCTTTAATGTTTCTCCAGTAATGCTCATCTGCTGGGCTGGCTTCCAACTGGAGATAAGAGAAGCATGGAGGCCACTGTAATGTATTTTGCATGGTAGCCGACCCCAAACACAAGTTAAAACAGACTTTTATCAACAGATGTAGGGTAGTCTCAGCCACATCCTTCTGCGACAGCAGATGGGCACTGCATGGGCTCTGTGTTGCTAGAACATCTTTGTATCACTGCGAGCTTCTTGGGGCCAGGAACACTGGCTTTGTGACTCAATTCAGATAGGCCTGTGGCTCAGAGCCACTCAGTGCATCCCCAAACTAGAGTTTGTGTGCTTGGCTTTTAAATAAGCTACCATATTAACTTAGGTATTAATTTCCAGGGAAAGGAGAATAAGTAGGTTAAAATTCATCATATCTTGCTTCAGGCTCATGAAAACTAGGTGAGTGGTGTGTGCTACATGTTGAGGAACCAATAATCAGTTCAGGAGAGAGTGGTTCTTGCTATACCTAAATTGATGGGCGATCTCTCCTCTGGAGGTTGTGACCCACCATTCACCTAAAATACAAAATTCAACAAGCTGCTGAAGTTTTAGCTGAAGTTTAAAGCAGATCCTGTCTACCCCGCCTACTGAACTAGACCAAATACCATCGTCAAAGTATAAGCATCTATGTAAAAAAGTTATGCAAATTGCATGGTTAAGTGCCCCAGATATACGTCAATCATGGAAGCAAGTTACCCTGAGGCCTGCAAGCTCTTAGTATCCATTGGCTCTTTTTTATTTCTTTTACTCAGAACATTTTTATTCTTTCCAGAACATTTTGGCATTTGTTGTTGCAATCAATCTGTCATTCCCTGCTGATGCCTCTTATTTCATTGGTTTTTCCAAATCTTTCAGCAGTGCCTCAAGCATTACATTGTTCTTCAACCTGCATCAAGTGCATAGTCCTAAAATACAAAGACCTTAGTGGCCTGGGCCTTAGTTTCTTCACAAGTCACTTGTCTCCATTACAGTTCCTGAGAGTCGCAGCTTCAGGAAGCCTATCATGGAAAAATCCCAGGACAAAATGGTTGAGATACAAAGGCAGAGCCTCAGCAATAAAATCAGAAAACATTCAGGTCTAACCACCTCTGTGCTATAATGGAAAACATCTCTCTGAAGCTGTTGTTCATGTGCAGGGCATGTGAACTTATCCACAGACTTTCGACTTCCTCTTGAAATTTTTCAAGCCATTTTCCATTTTTATAGGAAATCTAACACACAGAGGGCTTTGGTTTGGTTTGTGAAAATAGAAAGCTTGTTTTTTTCAGGTTCAGATCCTTGAATTTTTTCATCCTGATCTTACATGATTAATTACCAAAAAAAAAAANAAAAAAAAAAAAAAAAGGAAGAAAAGGTTTTGAGGGTGACTATAAGGGAGGCTCAAATAGAAAAGAGTTGAAAGGCGGATTATTTTTGCCTCAGAAATGAAAGTATTTTTCCTTGTTCTCACTCTTTGGATTCAAAACAATAAATATAAAAGGATTTTTTAGCCTCTTTCCTGGATTTATTCACTTTCTAGCAGTAGATGTTTAAATTTAAAAAGTGAGAGAGAAAAACAAGGATAGATGGGAGTGAGTATCAGGGAAGTATAATAGTTGATGGACACTTGAAACTCAAGGAGAAGGGAATAAAAGAATGACTCGAGCTATGTCAACTGAAACCAAACAGTATTGTTCATTTTCTTTTAAATTTTTACTGTGAAGTCAAAATCTTTAAACAAATATTTGTAGGTAAAATTCCACCAAACTGCTTTTTCACAGAAAACTTTCACAAAACATGAGTTTGGTACATAACTGGACCAGCTGATCTGGAAAAATTGTTCTGATCCGTTCACCCAAGATAATCAGTAACATTGAAAGCATACAAATGTTCAACCCGCAAAATATTAGAGAAGTAGTACTTTCTTCTGCTTAATTTTTGCTTTAAGTACTTTTTTTTTGATGTCAAGTGGTATACTTTCTGAACAATGTGACAGAGAGCTTGTTACTTGTGAACAACAATTTCAATGGTTTTGGTTGAGTTTTAGCTTAATGTATGAATCCCACGTCCTTGCTGTCACGAAATCTCCATTTTACCACTTTTGCAATATTGCTGGCATATGTCTCCAGCTGTCTGTTGCTGACATAGAATTGCTTGTGATTATCTGATGCTGAGCTGTTCTGCTATCTTTCTGTGTTTTTAATCTCTCCAACAATACCTGAACGTGCTGTGCAGATCGTGATTATTGGGGTAGAATACAGTCGTCTTTGAATTTTACTGTCCCACACAGAACATTAGAAATTCTAATGATCTTTATATCCAGAGTGAACATGAACTAGATTTTTTTTCTGATTTCATAATTTAACGTTGCAGACTGTTGACTTATTGACTATAATGTTAGCATTTTCCAGATTGGCAGACAAATTGCCTTGTAGGAGTGTCTATGTGTGTTATTTATATATCATTCAAAGGTTGAACTATAGAATATATTTTAATTGCCTAGAGATAACTTCATAAATCATATCACTAGGACCAAAATTTCTAGACTTAAAAGATGGAAGTTAGATACTGAAACCTATGTTAATTTCCAACATAGAAATACTGATTACTGAGTCTTTCACTGATGTTCATTAAATAGCATCCCAAAGACACAGGTGTCATTTCAGAGGAGTTTTTAAGACAGAGGAAATTCTAATATTCTTCTTAGTATTCATAAGTATGAAGTTTATATCGATCTTGGTATTTCAGCAAGGTCTGTAATTAAAAAAACAAAACAGAACAAACAAAAACAATTAGTGGGGCATTCATGTGCAAACCATTTTTTTCACTTAAAATTGTCTTACAGTCTGAAGATGTAAAAAACCACAACCTCAAACAAACAAAAACATGTAACACAGAGTATGCTCAGTGAGAATGTTTTGTCAGAGGAAACCTAACACTGGAGGTATTTGAGACTTTTAAGAGCAAGTCTAATTGTTAGTTACATTTCTTACTTCCCACTTCAGCAAGTTTTTTCTCTACAATGCCGACTTCAAAATAAATTGCTGCAGAATAATAAGATTCCCACAAATTAGCTGATTTACAGGAACTGCCCATATATGTTCTCTTACAATTGGTAAATGTATTAAAATGAGTTAATTTGAAATAGTTTGCTCTCAATGGAATAAATTTGTTAACCTGCAGTAGCTTTGTCATCTGCTATGCTTCCACCTTTACAAGTGATCAATAAGAAGTCAACTGGAATATTATATATTGAGCCTGAGATTTGAAGACACATGTATTCCTTTCCTGGAGGTTTTGACTCTGAGAAATCATGTATGTCCAGATGAAGAAAGGGATGTTTACAACTGCAGGCACAGAGTGGGGGTCTGAACCCCTTCAGCCACATGAGGGACCCAAAGGTATGTTGCTTGCCCCGGTGGGAGATTTTTGATAAAAGATGGGAGATATCACAGTGGTGCCCTGCTGGCCTCGCTGGCCACTTTGCAAAGATATTTCTCTCAGCCTGTGTTTTGAAAGGAGGTTTGCATATATATTCAGGTGAGAATTTCAGGCTGTGAAAGTAAGAAGATGGAGGCATCCTCTTGCAGTCCTTGCTCCATGGAGGTTGGGAGTTCTAATGTGCTGTGCTCCATGGTTTCTATGCATGGGCTTTTGGTAGCTTCCACACTAAGCACAGATGGTATTTGAGATCTTGTTCTCAAAGAGCCCTGCAGGGTGAGGTGATAACTCTTTGGGATTTCTTGGACTGCAACGCTGCATGTTTCAGGCCCACTGGAGTCTTTTCTGGGTCCAACTTTTCTTTGAGTCAATTTCAAAATACAAAGTGCGAGTGGGAATGGATATTGTCCCTGTTCTTTGTAATGAACAGATCTAAAAAATAATACCGTGATAGTGGTCAGGAGTGATTTCAGCGAGTTTTGGAGAGACCACAGAAAATCAAAATATTTCTGTCACACATAGTGTGTAAAATCAGTGAAATGTATCTGTGGGTGGTAGCTGATCACTCAGGTAAATAGAGAAGCCTCAACATAATGAAATCATTCTCTCCTTTTTTTTTTTTTTTTTTTTTTTAATTATAGTTGTTAGCCTTGTTAGTAATCATATTAGGGGATTAAAGACTGGCATGGCTTTGGAGACTGACTATGCCTTTTCCTGCTGAGATAGTCCCTCCAGGTCAGAGGCAAGGCAAATAACAGTGTCTACTGAACTGTCCTTACTTGTTAAGAAATGTATTGATTCACCACTTTTTGTAGGTGGAAAATTTATCTAAACCATTATTAGCACACTTCCCAACCAATTGACTTTTCAAAGCAGTATCTTGAGCTACCGCATTGTGCTGCTTGTATCATACCCCTTGAACAAAATTCAGACTCCTTTTGTTCTGTGGTCTTTTATTGTTATCTCTTGTGTTTTTGGATAAAAACTGTAGGTTTGCTTTATATTTATGTTCACTAAATACTGTGGTTATTCTCAGTAGTAACATCTCTTGCTCGTAACAGAATCCTTGTTGTCTCCCCACCTATCTTATTTTTCTATTTTATTACTTCTTGCATGTACTGGTAAATAAAAAGGGAGCAAATTTGGAAGATAAAGCCCATTCAGAGGAACCGCTCTGTGTATCATGTCAGAGAGTTCAGAACATTATGGAAATATTTACAGCTCCAAAAGAGTCCATCTGTACACCAAGACTGAGTTTAGGAATGGACACAAACCCTGTATACTCCAGCTGTTCTGGAAAGACTGGTTTTGCAATATTTTATGGCCTCAGAATAGTAAAAGTAGTTATAATGAATTTAGCAAAGTCTGTATACTGCATCGCTCCACTGTTTCTTATTTTCATTGACATTATTTTTTCATCAATTTGGACTGTGTAGTATCTGCAGACAGTGTATGTTCAAAATATTGGATTGCTGTGTTTTTGCATACAAACCTTATAAAGAAAAAGAAATACCAGACTGTGTGTACAAGCATCAAAATTTGATTATATGCAGGATCTAATCTTAATATCACACCATCCTCACTGAAAAGCATTGCAAGAATATTCCAATTCATATTCTGAATGGTGTGTTTCTCTGCAGTCATTCTGCAGAATTCTTATTCCTACCAGGAGAATATCAGTATATAGAACTGAATAAAAATGTATACATTAAATTGCTTATTCAAATGTCCAGCTTTGATGTTTGTGGAGAATTTAAGCAGGAGGCAATATAACCTGGGCTTTGTTTTATTGATGGCTAATGTGAGTTACAAAACAGGAAAGAATGAGAAGTTGTATAGTATGCTGGAAATGTGAAAAAAATGCAGATTTCAGTTATTAGCTTTCACGGCGGTATTTGCATAGAAATATACTAACGGCTGGGTGACATTTCATGCATGAACTTGATAGAGCATCCTTAAACATATTCATGTTAGCAGAGTTCTTAAAGGGAACCTCAAACTTGAAAATTCTCCTCTTTATTTAAAAACAAACAAACAAACAAAAACCAAACAACAAAACAATCATACAAACAAACAAACAAAAAACCAAAACAAAAAACAAAAACCACAGCAACTATAGTTTCCCTAGGGTATTTTAGTACAAGATTCTTCTTTATGAAACAAAGCTTTCTTTGTTATGAGGAATACAGTGACAGCCTATGAAGGGTCCCCCTTTCTGATCACACTGTTAAAAAGATCCTGATTCTCCTGAATGTTAAATATTATTGTACAATGCATGTTGCTCAGGCTTTTGTGGAAAATACTAGCAAAGCATGAATCCCCTTGAGGATTCAAACAATTCCGGGGTTCTCGGCTTCCTATGCCACTTTCTATTTTGACAGAAACAATTTCCTTTTAAGGGGGGCAAAGATGAATGCCAATTTTCTTTGCTATGTGAGATAATAGGAGTTACACTTCCTTGAAGAACTCCTCCTATTTGTCGGAATTTGTTGAATTGCTATTTGTTGGAATTCGTTATAGTTACCACGTTACGAATTTCTGGGAGTTTGGTGACAGCAACTCCTTCCAGTTGATATAAATATATACATATTTTAATTCACCTACTAGTGCAGAGCTGCTGCAACTCCATTTGGAACTCAAAAATGATAAAGATGTCTGGTTTTAGTAGGAGTGGAGAAGTTCACAAAGTATAGGAAAGGTTTGCATAGCAGTGACCACTTGCATGTTCAGTTTCTAGCAGTCTCAGTGTTCAGTTTGCTAACTGTAATGTATTATGTTCTATTAATTTAAATTCGGTTATTAACAAGACAGCTGAGGAAGGCATTTTTCTGAAATATTCCAAGGATTATTCCTGTTCTGTTATCTCCTATTGACCTTCCGCAACAGGGATTTTACATGCTCACATTAGCTGAGGTTCTTCAAAAGAGTTTTTGGTCCATCTCTGATTGTGACTTACATTAGAAGTAGCAAAGTTGATCTCGGCTTCCTATGCCACTTTCTTCTGAAGTGGTGGGATGTGAGCACTACTTCCTGGGAGTGTTTTCTAAAAATTCACTTCATACTGAACTATAGGTAGCCCTGAAAGGGATTAGAAAGGGTAAGACAAGACTGTGAATTAAAAAGCACTGGGATGTGAAACCCAGTAAATTCTCTTTAAGTACTTTAGACTCTGTCCTCACTTATGCAACCCCATTCCTGATGAAGATAATTGTCAAGAACCTTACAAAAAACAGGACCCATCTCTAGAGTCTGTCCCGTCTCCTGCTGAAATCAAACTTTCAAAGGAAAGTGGAAGTGTGAGTATGTGGCAGTACCATTCTGGAAAAATGCAGCCAGTAGTAGTTGACTTCTTCTTCTGTGCATATCCCACATTGTTTGGGTGAACTTCTCAAGCAGAATTGACCTATACAGAAAAGGGCTGCAGGATCCCTGCCAGTATGAGATATAAATGGTGGTTCAAGACAGGACAGCACTGTACAGATGTGAGAATAGAAAAACCAAAATGGAAACAGTATGAAACAGGGTCACGAGTCCTGCCTTACTCAGAATCTCTGCATAACATAATCATGGGCAGTGTCTCAAAATCATAGTTTACACTGAAGTCAGAAGGTTACATAGAGTTTAGTCCTTGCCAAATTAAAGTCCCTTTGTCATCTAAGGTACAGAAGAAATCAAATTCCTGCAGTGGTGCAAAATTTACATATGTAAAGTTACTTCTACAGTCATATTAGTAAAATGACTGTAAAAAGCCAGGCAAAAGTCAGTTTAAATGAAAGAGGAAAATCTCAAATCAAACTTCCAGATTTCCAATTAGAGTGAAAATATGTAGGCTGAAGCCATCAGTGGATGGTAGTAGCAGTAAAATCATTTGGACTGCAACAGCAGCAATGTCTTCAGAGCAGTTATTGAAGACAGTGGCAGTGGTATCAAAAGGACATCTTTTAAAGGTGAGTCCACGCATGAGTCAGCATGAGTCAGAAAATGTTGTCTTCCCTACTTTCGTCTCAGGTAAGAAGTTTATAGTGTGGAAAACAGCATACTGCTTGAATACAGAGGATGGCATTTAGCAAGATTTCGAATGGTATACAGCAGGGTGGGAGCTGGAAGTCGCGATGCTTCTGGCTCCCGCTGAGCGAAGAACTGGGTGAGAGTGGGGAGGGTTGCTGCTTCATGCCGAGGCAAGATAGTGCTGACTGGCAGCGCCTCCTGATTCCTGTTGACTTTCTGTGAGCACGTTTAACCTGTAATTTGGAAAAGGAAAATACAGTCTGGCACCCATTCTTGAAGGGTTGCCAGTCTCAGATCTATCCATTGCGTAGCCTGCCAGAATAGGAACGGTAAGTATCTTACAGACTGATCTACAGCAACAGACATTGGAATTTTGTCTTTTCAATACATACAAAACCCCAAAGAACATAATTATTTATTTTCCAGTTTTATAATAGTAATAATGACCTTTAGGTTGGGAATTTTCAGCAGTTAATGACTGTCTGGCTTTTTCCTTGGCCCTTGCTTTCTCCAGCCAGACATTAACAGCAAGGAAAGTGCCTTCTCCAGTGGTCACTTTTGCTTAATCATTACCTTGTCTTGCTACAGAATATACTAGCTGCCTCTGGGAAACAAATGTCTCCTATGTGAATGGATCCATAAAGTGTTCCTTAGGTTTCATTTCTTTGAAAGAATATTCTATTAGGACGTGTGAGTTTAATGTAAAAGAAGATTAAGTATTATCCTCAGCCCCAAGAAAGGTTAGACCACTCTCAGGAATTGGGACTAAATAGCCTTGCAGTGCTGCCCTTCCTCCTGTGGGGATGGTTTAAGGCCATAGATTTCAAAAGATTAAATCTTGAGAATTTATCTATGTAATCTAGGTTCCCATACTGTCCTCTTGGTATTGGAGCACTTCGGAAATTATACGTGGACACAAGTATTTTTTCGTCCATCTTCTAGGATTGTATAGGAACTGGACCTTGCTTTTCTGGTTTGAATTTTATGTGTAATCATTGTGACACTGAAAGCAGAATGCGGCAATAGTGTCTTGAGAGTTAAAAATTATTAAAAAAGCTAAAGTGGGACCAAACCTCGGGAATGCTTGCCCTGCTCTGTCTAGCCAGTAGCGTCCCCTCTTCCAATCACCCTCTCTATTTCAAAACGCGTAGAAGTTATACGTGACTTTTTTCACAGGAAGATTCATTTATACCTGGAAATTACTTTATCTTGCACTTTATCATCAGAGAAAAAAAATGAGATAAGATGGAATTGATCAGTTTGAGATATTTTCTGACCACCTGATAGATCATATCCTTGGTAAAAAAAAAATAACCATATTATGAGTGGATTGAATGTGTATACATACATAAGCCTTTGAACAGTCTTCAGTTCTTGAGCATTGTTAGAGTCATTCTTTAAGCTTTATGACTTTAAATGCTATTGTTAAAATACAAGGAGTTATCTAAATAATTGTGCACATATCTTTCTTTCCGTATATTTGAGTTTTAAAGCAATTGTTTAAGAAATGTATTGCTTGGAGGATAAATAACGTCACAAGAAAACAATTCAGTTTTCTAAACCGCATATTTAATGTGTGGGGATTCCTAGCAGTAGTCCAGCATACAATTACTGCTGAGTAGTCAGGTAGTAGTGAAGCCCCTCCGCTTGAATGGTAGAACAAAATGGGAATTTCTTCATCAGTAGATTTAAAACTAGTATGGTGTCCCTTGAGAGTTTGGTATTAAACATGGAAGTAATGTGACTGATAAGCCTAATTTTAATGTTTTGCTGTAGAAGAGATTTAGCACCGGTGTAACTATTATTGGTACCGTTAGCTTTTCATTTTGTATCTTTAAGTGAAAACACAGAGTGCACATCAAAACAGCAGGCATCAGCTTTTGTTTTAAGACTACTTTTTTTTTTTCTTTTCAAGAAAAATAGCAGCAGAAAAATGTAGGTTGCGTTCCAGGAAACAGCCACTCACAAGTCCCACAAGGGCTGGGGCTGTACTTTGTGGTTTTCTGATTCTTGGAGTGACACTTTTACTTTTTAAGCTGAGGCTTATTTGTATTTTGAAAGTATGACAATCTCCTCAGCAGGGTTGTTTCTAAAAGGCTGGGATTGCTAAAGGATTTAAATCTGGTGAGGATCCAATAACTCCCTTAACAATGAGTTTTCAAACCTACACCTGTAAAACAGCTCTACATCTTTAAACTTCAGGCTAAGACCATATTCTCCAGCTAGCCAGTGCTCAACCAGCTGGCTAGCCATTAGTAGAAATGGGGAAGGTCTGAAGGAAAGGAATGCTGACACTTGTGTGCTTGTATTCTGTGCTTAAACTGATCTTTTCCTCTCCTTCACAGCTAACCAATGTAGATTATTTATAGATTTCAGAGCCAGAAATTAACACAGTTCCTCATAGGCAGAAGAGAAATGTATGGGATCATTATTAATTCCTTAGCATTATAATGCCTTCTGGCTCAATGCGTGTGCTGGGGACCAAGTGTAAACACGCATTTATCATCCTGACCCTTAATCTGTTCCCAAAAATGTCCTTCAACGGAGAACTGTGAAACAGCTTTTCTAAAGGATTTGAGACCTTTTTTGCCACTGACACAAAGATCATTACAGCCTTTGCTGTAATTGAACCTTCAAATGTAAAATGTTGCAAATGCCACTTTAGAGTGTTCCTTTTCAAAAAAAAAAAAAAAAAAAAAAGGCAAACAAAAAACCACACTGTGATGTTAGCTGCCTTTACATGAACGCTTTTAGTTTTCTTTCACTGGGGCAAACTACCCAGGCCTCCTTGGTCTCCTGAAGAGATCTTTCCTCTTCCACATCTACCCTAATTTTTGAGTCCTTAGCTTCTCTTCATTTCTCCTGTTATTTCTGGCTTCTCCATTTTTTCTGTTTTCCTTTCCCTCGACAGCAGTCTTAGATGTTGCTAATAGATTTCAGCTGCAGAGGAAATACAATCCCAGTAAGATTTAGTGTACCGAATCCTGCACTAGCCACTGAACTTAGTGGACAAAATTGTCCTTCACGTAATTTTAACACCGTCCACAGAGTAATTCCAGCACTCAGTCTGTCCTGTCATCTTTCTGCAGCTCCTTCTACCTCCATTGTAGCACGAGGTAGAAGATCGCTACAGCAGCTGTTATTGTTTGATCAGCAACACAATCTTTGCTGGAATTTCATTTCCCTTGCAGCCTAGCTACTAGAATACATTTGTCATCCATACTTTGTAGCAGACTTATATTTGCTTGTAATTACATACCAGTCTGGCAATACTTTATTGTTAACATAAAGTACTGGCGTTTAAATCCCCAATCTTGAAGTATTTGCAAAACTCTGTAATTGCTAAAATAATAAAGCTGCCATTATTGTATGGGAAGTTTACAGCCTGTTCCTGAAATACTTGTATCAGCTTAACTATACCTGTACACATTCCTTACGTTTTCACGGGTTGCTTGCGATGGACGGACTTCTGCTATGCGTTTCTGATAGTTTCACAAAATGGCTGAGGTGGGAAGGGACCTTAACTCAGGATATTCTATGATTCTATGCCCTCTGGACATCTTGTCCATCGCCTGCTCAAGCAGGGCCACCTAGAGCTGGTTGCCCAGGATCATGCCCAGACATCTGTCAAGTTCTCTCTGAACATGCAGGAGACTCCGTAAGTTCTCTGGGCAACCTCTTCCAGTGCTCAGTCAAAACTTTACTTCATTTTTTTCCAGGTTGTGGTCTGCTGTCATGTACGGTTTCTAAAAAGTCTAAAAAGATAACTAAGACAAACAAGTTCAGTGTGGTTAAACCCAGTGCAACGGGTAGAGATACCACTGGAAACGTTTAGGGATATGCAAACCAGAAAAGATAAAATATTTTGGTTTCATTTTGTGTTGGCTTTTTCCAAACAGAAAAACTGATGCCCCTCTCTTCCTGTTTGTTATTCATCCTACTATTTTTGGGCCTTTAAATAGTTCTCCACTTTGTTGGTCTGCTCCCAAGACTGATTGGGCAAAACAGACTTCAGCATTGGAAACCTGGTAAGAGTAAGCAAAGCTGCTACGTTACTCTTTTTTTTCATACAGGAAGCTCAAAACATCCATATTGTGTATGTAAATGTCTCCAGCAGCTTGGGAATTTGTATCAAAAATGTCACGGTCTCCCAGCTTTGTTCTCACACACGTGCATGGAATTTCTCAGCTCTGTTATTTTGGGGGGATGGAGGAGAAGCTTTGAGCGCTTCCAGCCACGGTCACTGGACGGTACCATTGAGTACCAGTGGTTCTGCATTATCCTGAAGACCTTCACGTAAAAAATGAATGTTCACATTGTGTTGGTATTGGGCAAACAGGTGTGGTCCCGTGTTGCTCTGCTTGGCCACAACCAGTCTGCCCCCTTCCTCCCCAGGGCTCACGGCCTGTCGGGGGTGCACCCTCCCCACCTCTCAGTACGGCCGGCGCTGGCGCTGGCACGGCCGCGGCCTGCGAGCAGGCTGCCCCGCGTGCGCCGCACGCAGCAGGCGCAGACCTATTTCCCTCGAACGGGCGCGAGGAATTTTTAACTTGGAAAAATAGCTCCCTGGGGCCTTCGCTGGGACGAGCTTGAGCAACCCGGCCCGGAGGGGGAGCCCCG
>VXAL01001496.1:158184-209262 GCA_013399475.1 Chauna torquata | reverse complement strand
GGGCGGCGGCCCCACGCGTGAGCCCCGGGGGCGGCTGCGCCGGGCAGGGCAGCGCTGCGCTCCTGCGGCGTGGCGCCGGCTCTCCGCCGCGGTGCTGCTCCGGTGCAGGTCCCGAAATAGTCACGGGTTGCTGGTGGTGACCAGCCGTGTACCGCCGAGGGTGAAATTAGACCCGCACCCCCCAAAAAAAAGTGAAGGTTTTCCTGGTCAGTGTATTTATAGCGCATGGAGTCATTTATGTACCTTTGCAGTTTGGCAGCATGTTGCCAAATTAGGCGGCTGCTGTTTTATATCCACTCTGTTAGTTTAGGTGACTTCACAAATTGGAAGGCGATAGAGGAACCAGCCCGTTCCATACCACGCTTGTTAAGCTTGCTTTTGCTACGTCGCGTTTGTTTCGCTTTAACTTACAGATGCCTCTCTACCTAAGAGGGCTGCTTATGCTGTGTGTTAAAAAGTAAACCCATGTTTCGGCCATTTGAATGAGCGCAGCACTTGTGAGGTGGTCTTCTGCTGTGTGACCCCCAGTCACGTCTCGTTGGCAGCACTGTAGTTTCCTTGCGGCCACAGAAAATAACGTGCTGCCCTCGTCAGAGTTAGCATAGAAAAAAAGTTGAGACTTGTTTGTAGCAATTTACTGGCTAACGTGGACTTGTCCCATCAACTGTTGAAGATGGTGACAGCCAGTTGAAATGTCACTGTGAGTAGCCAAGGGGACGTTGGGTTAGGATCCTGACCCCTGCACTTGGGGAGAAATACTGGTTATGTCCGTTTCCCCAAATATGGAATGGGCTTCAGAAACTGCTCTCTAGCACTGAGTCCTGGGAAGGCAGTGCCTACGTCTGATCTCTAAACAGGGCAGCTTAGTGCTACAGTCTTGTAAAACTAGTATTTTCTTAATTTAAGTTTTCTTTTTGAAAATAACAATTCCTGAAGCAGATCAGCTTGGTGGTTCGTTTAGTCCCTGAGTCAGACAGTGACTTGTCCTGTTTACAGTAGCGGCCATAAGCAGGTGGTTGGAAAGAATAAGAAACAAGCAAGCATGTACGTCACTTCCCTGTAAAGGTTTTCCAGTTTTGGAATATTTGCAACTCTAGGAGTTCAGGCGTACTAAGATAGCAGGAAAATCCACTCCTCTGTTAGGCTAAGATTTTGTTGTCCTATGCCAACCTGTATTTTGTGCCTCCCGTCTATAGCAGAGGAGAAGTGGTACAGGAAGTATTTCTTGCAAGTTACCTGTCACATACACAGCCAGCGGTGTCACTGTTTGGGGTTTGCTTGGCCTCTTCTCAGAGGTATCCCACTTGGAGTTCACCTTCCTCTTTCTTACTGGGGAACTGCAGCAGCAGTACTCTTTCTGTTCATCATGTTCAGCTCAACCTAACTGAAGCGGTTTAGAGAGGTTCTCAGTAACAGCCATTTTGCTCACATTGTGGGCATGCCAGGTTGCCCCAGTTTTCCAGACAGTGAACACAGCAGAAAGTACACCTACTTTTGTCAATCCCCTTGTTCCAGAGAGTTTGTACCCAAGGAAAGTCTTCTGCTATACAGTTTCTCTTTGTTTCATCTCTCTTGAACCAGAACAAACCAGTGCTGTTTCCTCCAGGGAACAAGGCTTGATACCTGTATTAGTGATTTGCACTAATTGCTCCACAGAGATTTTAATTTCTGCAGAAAATTCTCCTGCTGAGCCAGGAACACAACGAAACATAAAGCTGTCTTTATCACATCTGTCACATCTCAATATATCTGACTAAATCTGTAACTTACGCGCTTGTAAACTTCTCACCTGAATCCTTATTTTTGTTCTTCTTTCCTCCCTCCACCATGTAAAAATACCACAACTGAATTCAACGTATGTTACATACAGAGGATTACTTACTTTTAAAGTTGTAACTTTCTCCCCAGATTTTTAGTATCGATGTTTATTTTATGGTGGTTAAAAACAATGGGGAGAGAAAAGATGGTCATACATGAAGACGCTTCAGAATTTTTGTTGTAGTGACCAATTCAGTTTTTACAGATTATGGCAAACAGATTAAGGCAACTTTTTGTGGTAAAGATTACAATCTGATGTTAAGCAAACTGCTTATGTTCTTTAAAAGATAATTTTAAAAACTAGTATAGAACTTTTCATCTTGACGCATTACAGTGTACATTGGTAGTAAATAATGTGTGTAAAATAGCTTTTGTCTGTAAAATATACATAGTAAGCTGATTTTGAATTTTTGGAAGGAAACCTTGCCTGCACAAATCAGTGTATCAGTGACTTTAAGGATTTACTGCTTTAGCCCAGGGATTCACCATTAGGAACAGTCTTCAGGATCAAAGTAATGGTGTGTATACATTAAATTAAAAAAAGAGGAAGGGGATGATTTTTTTCTTTTTTCTTTCTTTTTTTTGTTTTTTTCAGTCCTGCTCAGTATTTTCTTTAGAGTTTAAACAGGGCCCAGTTTTCTTACACCAATGTACCAAAGCTGCTCAAGTAAACAAAGTGATACTTAGATATGCATCCATGATCAAACACTGGCCATGCAGTGGGAGTTAATCATAGTATGAAAAAACACTTGGTTTTCCTCTCTAGCAACATCAAAAAAGGAAGGAGTAGAGAGGAATACAGATACAAGCTCCATATTAGCATCATGATTTTTCTTTTGAAACAAGTTTTCCTTTTCTATATTGTTTAAAAAAAAACCTGATACTTTTTAAACTTTACCCTCCCAATGTTCAGCAGGAGTTCACCATGGATCAATACATGTTCATGCCCATAGTAAAAACTTTTATTGGAGCATTCTTTGTGTAAATAGTTCATGAAACAATTGTCCTGTTTTGAGAGAGTCTAGAAGCAATTCTTTGATCCTTTGTGGTGAGGCTGGATGTTTGGAAACCTGCACACCTGTGGGAAGTATTATTCATGCTGCAGAGCACAGAGTACTGCTGTAGACATCACTTTTTTTTTTTTTTTTTTAAAGAAGGGTAATGTGTTGGGGCATGCTCAGAGCATCATGTACTTGTGATAGACTTGGTATGTTGAGGGGATACTGTCTTCTTTTGAACACTTCAGCAGTAAGTAGTATGTAGTAGCATTACAGGAGGGTGATAGATGATCTCTGAGCAGCTGTGCGCTTTTCTTGTGCCTGTTTGCGTATGGCTGGGAACTGCCAGTGGTGGTGGTGGTGTGCGTTGGTCTGGGAACCTTCGACTTTTGAAAAAGTTAGCCATAGACAAAGGCTAAAACTAGAAAGGTTAACTCCCTTCTAGGACAGTTGAAGACATTTGAGCCATAGAAGGCACATTAGAATGAACGTTCTGTTTCAGAACAAGTTCAGCATTTGTTTAATAGCCAACTGATGTTATGTAGTAACAAAGGAATCATTTTATTTACCTCTTGAATGGAAAATATAGGTCAGCAGACTGGAGCTGGGCTGTAAAGCAGCTTTTGAGGTGGCAAGTCAACTATTCTGTCTTGTCTACTACTTTTGTATTCTCAACAGCTTTTCAGAAAGAGTTTGAGTCTGTCTTTCTGATCATCCACACCTTTCCATTTTTTTTTTTGTGTCATTTCGTCAAAATGCTGGCAAGCTTTTTTTCTGTCCCTCTTGTTGAAATGTGTGTGCCAGTTGCAACTTTTTCCACTCTTGTCCAATGTAGTCACTGGCATGCTGTAAGCAGATGCACCTTATAGGAGCTAGAGTGATCCATAGACGACCTTGTTGGAGCCTTCTCTTGCTTTGCAAAGGGATGAGTATTAGGTGGAACAAACAGAGGTACAGGGACTTTTTAAAAGTTTCATCCTTCAGGTTACATTTGTTAACAAGATAATAGTGACTGTCTTCTAATTGGAGGCATTCTTTCCTGACTACAGTAAATAATTGTTTCCTCTAGCTGCTGCCCTTAACACTTCCCACCCGCACAATAATAGCAAACACATCTCCATCAGATTCTGACTGCGACTCCCTACCCGCGACAGCAGACCTGTTAATACCTGTGTGCACCCATATTCTTTCTTGCCCCTTTGTAAAAAGTTATGCTTCACTTTTTATTAAAATAGGTTAGATGATTTAAAAAAAAAAATCTTTAAAAGTCAGTACAGCTCATCATGAGGTAATTTGCTGTGTATTTCACAAGGATGTAAAATCTCTGTTCCCTGAACAATTTTAAATTATGTGATTCTGTTGCTAAGTTTTGAGTAAGTTTGAGGGTGGATACACTCTGAGAAGTTGAAGCTGCCTACTTTGGATAGCTAACAGAGGAAAGGCAGTGTCGAGTGCTGGAGCAGGTGAAAACTTACAAGATGAAATTTTACATTATACTGACAATATACAAAATGTAGGTCAGAGAGTGATCTTGAGGTGTAAAATGAATCTGAAGCTTTTATTTGTATTTCTGCAGACTTGTGCGTCTTTGTAAATTTTTTTTTTATTATTCCTTGCACTCTTCAGACAGCCCGGGGCGTTGGAGTCAGTACAGCAGGGTGTACTGGTGGCCACTGCGTGCCCGTGTCGCATCCCGTGCTCAGATGCAGCACAAGTGGGCTGTGTGGTCCTTCCCAGGGGCAGTCTGCAGACTGAACGAACTATTGTGGTATTTGCTAACTTTTCTGTTCCTAGAAAGCTCTAGGTCTGTTTCCTATCATGATGCGCAATTCATGCAGCACGTGACAGGGACCTGGGGAGAAATGGCAGCAGGAAAAAAATTAAAAAGCTTGCAACTGCTTCTTGGGTGTTCCGAGTGTTACCCTGAGTAAAGAAGTGCCATGAGGAGGCTACAGGAGGCCTTCCAGGAGTAGTAGTGGCTCCTCAGACTTTTTTTTTCTTTTTTTTTTTCCCTGGGATAGTTCTGGAGTGCCTGTGGAGTGACTTGTGTGTTGCTGCCCTTGAGCAGTAAGTCTGTCTCTTCCTACCTGTGCATGGGGTCTTGCCTTGTGAGTGGCCCTCTTCTAGTCATCGAGCGGAGCTAAGCCCAGCAGGGCACGCCATGCTGAAGCAAGGTTGTTCAAATATGGTCTGAATTTTATTTATATACATATTTATATATATTATTTATTTTTACTTTCTACTGTGATATTTGAGGTGCATGGCATACTTTGTCAGATCCTTAACTGGCAGGCTACTGCTGTGCTACATTTTCACTGGCCGAAAGATCTTAGCTGCGTGCAGAGGCTCACCAAACCAATTTTTGTGTATGCCGCAGAGTAACTACATCACACTTTTCAATACAGTGTGGTAGTATTCGTACCACATGAACACGAGTGTGGTAGTGTTCACAAAGAATATTGAAAGGTGCATTTCACACTCATTTTGTGTTTGATTCCCAGTTTATTTTTAACTATTTCAAGATGAAGGCTGGATTGTTGTGTTGTTGTTGTTGTGTTTTTTGTTTTTTTTCTTTCCCCTCTCCCCTTTCATCTAGATTGTACTTCAGGAGCATGTATGAGATATAAAGGGGTAACACAAAGGCACATCTTTATCATATCTGTTTGTTCAGCATTGAAGTCGTCATAGGGCACGTTAGTGCAAAGTTTAAGTAGCAGCAGCAAAAAAAATTTTGGAACTTTTAAAACTGTAGCCTGTAACCCTTATGATAGTGGCTATCGTTATATGTCATCAGCAGCATAAAGTGCCAGTAAAATGGAGTTTAAAAGGAATTTGTCTGTGCCTTCTTCTGAAAAGATTTTACCTCTTATTTTTTTTCTTTTCCTGTATCTCTGCACTTATTCTGGAAAGAAATATCTTTTTTGTTCTTAAACCCTTCTCAGCTGAGCTGCTTGTTCCTCAGTCACATTTGATTTTTGCTTCAGAAGAGTCAGAAGTCATTTACTTACTTATTTTTATGACACACAGACATACGGGTCACCTACAGTGTTGTTATTTTTTTTGGTCTTAGTACATACATTACACCACGTAACACAAGTTATGCTAGAAAATGTTGTATAAGCTTAACGGTGGTACAATAAAAGTATGAATTTCAGGATTTTAATAAAATTCACTTCAAAGGTAGTATGGTGATGGTAACTATGGTAACTGACACTTAGTAATTAAAATATGCTAAAACTTGCAGGGAATGAGAGGGGGAATTAATATAAGTTAATGTTTTTGTTTTCTTAATTTGACTGTAAAACATTTTTTCCAGTGAATTGCCTAAGTGCCAGTCAGTTAATTATTTGCAGTTGTATTCATTTTTTTTATTTTTAAGAAACCTTTTAAAAATAGTAGAGACTGAACAACATCATAATTTTAGTATGTAAACTGAAAAGTACATGAATCTACCTGCTATTTCCATAGCAAGCTCATTCCTCAGTCAGAGAGTTGCGGAGGTTTCCTGGAGAGTTCCCTGTAGGCTGCTGCTTTATTCCTTGCTTGAATAGCTGGTGGGCAGCATCTCCATTGCTTTGTGGCCTTTGTGATCAGAACGTCGTTATCAGGGTTTGGTGCTAATAACATTCTTCAGTGTGATTCAGACTGACTGGTCAGGGCAGGCAGACTGACAAACTGTAGCTGTCGTAGAGGTGACGATCTCTTTAAATGAACTCTTGAACTTTTTGAGAAAGAAACAGCTTTTTTAATAAATAGGTTTTTATAAAATATTTAGCATGTCCAAACTTTGAAAAGTAATTCCCATAGTTGAGTTTCCTGTATAGGTACAGAGGAAAGATTTAAAGGATAAAATTTTAACATCCTACTTGTTCTCAAGTTTTTTTTTTTTTAATTGTAATAATATAGTATTGTATTTGTTTCAGAATGGGTTAAGAGAGCTGTTCCAAAGTAGGTATAATCCTTTATGTTTGACATGCTCAGACCATTGTACAAATATTAACAAATCTGCACAACACTTCATTGGGGTAGATGGAGACACTGAGAGAGGTTGAGTTATTCAAGGTCAGTATTTAAGTAAATATTGGATCCAAGATTAAAGCTGTCCTCAGTCTCATTTGGCAAAAAAAAAAGATTTCCTGTTTCTCAACCTGATGTCTTTTCTTTACTTGATCTTATAGCTCCATCAATTTCTAGTGCCAACAAACGCTGTTCTAATACCACTCAGAAATTAAATGGAAGAAACTATTTTGTTGATAAAGGATAATAATTATTTCCATCTATCATAGTTTTAGTTTTGAGGCATGTTGCTTTAGGTTCATTATTGTTGGAGAGACTTTGTATTAACTTTTGAATTAAGGAGGACATTTCACATTAATAATAGAAAGTAAGAAGAAAAATAATTTCAGTTTTTCTTGCAGCACAAATCTGAATTTGGACTTATATTCAGATAGCAAGTCTGAACAATCTGCTGAGAAATGAGCATGTGCAAAAGGAGGATGTTGCAAAATATCTGAATGTTGTCATGTGTTTTAGAAGTAAGTCTCCAAATGAGTGTTCGCATTGATACACTCTCACTCAGCATTATTAAAGCATCTCTGTTGTTCCACTAGAGGAGAAGGTGTACATTCAGACCTCGACCTTTGTTGCTTCATGGAGGATTTGGTTTTCTGAGAGCAGCAGCAGCAGATTCATGCTCTGTGAATGTATTTTTATTACTGTATTGAATATTAATGAAGGAGAGCCAGTCTTGATTAGTATTTCCGCCAGAACTTGGGGGTGGAAGTTGTTTTTATTATTCCGTCCTCTGCTATTGTGGGCATTCTGCTCCTCAGTCTTGTTCTTTGGTCTGTAGCACCTATGTACAAGGCAGGCGTGGCTTGCCCTCCGTCAGCAGTAAGCAGTGTTGGTGAGGCTTCTGGCACGTCATCCTTCTTACCCGTCATCTCCAAACCTGGCAAGCGGTAGCTTAAGACCTTTCTATTTTGCCTTTTCCCAATTTCATTGAGAATTGTTTTCAGTCTGGCTTCTATTCTTTCCACTTAAATGAAATTCGATTTAACAGCCTTTTTGGCTGGTTGCTCGAGAGCATGTCCTCACCTTTGCATGATTTTTGGCCCTGTTTGTCACAGCGCTGTTGCTTGGTATGTTGTTCTTCCCTGACTTTTGGAACACTCTTCTTTTTGTTCTGGAGATGTTCCCCTAGTCACTTGGTTGTCTGTTGCTGTCTTTCTCTCTTTCTGGGGAAGTACTGCAGGGGTATTTAGTTCTTAAATTTTTGAGGTGATATTAGCTCAGATGACGGCGACTCTCAGCTCTGCCTTTTTATTCCTTACTTTTCTCACTTACTCAAATTTCTTTTCAGCTTCCCTCTCTGACATCCTTATGCAGAAATCTTTCTTTCAGCTTAAGCTTAGGATGGCCCAAGATATTTTCCTACCATTTCTGTCCAACTAAATATACTTCATGAATGTGTTTTTGTTGTGCCCTGTCTTTATTTCTGGAATCTCTTTTTCAACTTCTAACAAAGCTCTACTCCAGTCTGCCAAAAAAAAAAAAAAAGGCAAAACAATACAGGGTACTATATTACCCATCTGCCAGACTGACTGTGCCAGCAGTTGGTTGATGCCTCTTCTGCACATTCCCCTCCTTTTACCTGCATGAAGTTTAGTGGCACCTCACTTCTTCAAGTAGCTTTTGCATTTCCATTACCCTGTGTTGTGTATTCTTGTCATTCTGAGTTTCTTCCGCTTTGGTAGTGGTCTTAACCTTAGTGTGCTACTGGCTCAGAGGTGTTTTATGCGAGCAGAGATTTTCTTCATCTGTATCCTGAACACCGTCAGAGCCTGCAGGATTGTTACATTTTCTGAAATCTCTTCTCTTCATTCTGTTAAAGTCCTACCTCTTTGCTTGCATTATATTAGCTAAGAAAGTCATTTATAATTCTCTTTTTCCATTTTCAAATAAACTAGCTGGCTTTTGTTGTTGTTGTGTTATCGTGCTGTTTTCATTTTCAGTCACAGCAATATTGATTATTGTTTATTTGTGTTTAAGTGGCACTTAGGAATCCATGCCCTGTGGTGCTTTGTGTGTGTATTTGTTTTGAAGCACCAAGTATACGTTTGCTTGTGGGTTTTTTGTTTTGGTTCTTGAGTGTCTTTCACTTCACTTGTGCATTGTAAGTAGTGCAGAACCTACTGAGGCAGATGATGTTCTCTCAGTCAGCAGTGAGGCAGTTCAGCACAGCAGCGTGGGGGGGATTTTGTGCAGGTGCCGCCCGTGTGTGTTGGGTATATGCCTAAAAATGGGAAGGATGATGTTAAATTTTTTGAACTGTCAGTATATCACTTTCCACAAGGGGTGGAATTTTTTTGAAGGCTTAGGAGAAAGATGAATTCTGCTCAAGCTTCTCTCATTTTATTATTATAAGATTTATAGCATCACCAAGTCCCTTATTTGGACTGATCCCAGACTTGCCATCCCTCATCTACTCAGAGTGCAGAGCTCTCTTCCTCTAGTTTTCCAGCTTTTACTCCAAAGGTGGAAAAAACAGCGTTTGAACTATTTTTTTTTGAAGGGATTAGTTTTTTCAGTCCTCACTTCTAAATTAGAAAGTAAAGAATGTTTTAAGGAGACTTTGAGATTTCCATAGTCTTATTCTACATCCCAGGATATGGTTTTCAGTTTTAGATTACTAACATATTTTTACTTGAATTTAACCAACTCATTTCCTGCCCTGTCAGACTCGCTTTGTCTGCCTCAGTTCCCTGCTGCTGTAGACTTGAAGCTATTGCATTTTGGCCTAGATCCAGCCATCCTGACACTGAAATGAAGGCCTAACTGAAGAAAGCATTCCAGGAACAGTTTATCCTTTGCTGGTTGATACAGATTCTCTAATGCAGGGTTGTTCTTTTGGCCTTTTTTCTTTTGGCACTGCTGAGGCCAAATGTCTTCCCAGCCACTCTGAAATTTGTCTGCAGTTTGCTTTCTTCGTAGTACCCGAGCAGCTTTGGTAGATGGCCATACAGGCTGAGAGATGCTGTCCTGTGCTCTGGCTCGTGAACCCCATGCTTCAGTACCTTGTGGGGCTGGCTGGCAAGATCTCTCCAAGCCTGACCTTTTCACGGAGTGCTGTTATTCCAACGTTCTTTATTCTGTGTACTGAATCACAAAATACCATTTTCTCTGTCTGCTGTTGTGGCTACTGTGTACAAAAACAGTTTTTCATAATTTATTGGGGCATGTGTCTTTCAGAGTGTCTGTTCCTAAAGGACAAAGGGCTTCAGTGTTGTCCATGCTTGCATCACACTTCTACACTGTTTATTTTGTTACAGGTACCTAATTAGCTGTGTTAAGTGCTTGTTCTCAGTAGCCAGTTTCGCTAAATCGCTTATTCCAAATGTAGGGAAAACAACAGACAACTTCATGAGAATCTGATTGTGGCCATCTAAGAGAAGGTGTAATTTTTAACTTGTAGCGAGGTTTAAGAGACCGGGGACAAAGTCTAGACAAATGATTCACCTCATTACAAAACAAGGCTCTGAGTGACAGTGTTTCTAGAACTGCCTTTCTCTTTCTTAACGTGTTCTGTAGCTTCAGTCGCTGAATTGCACCTTGTCCAGCCATTTAGGTTCATAACCTGATTTTCTTCTGGCTCAAAATTTGTGCGTTTTGCGTTTTGCTGGATTTCTGTTTTGTCCTTGTCTTTTGTAGGCTTGCACAACAGCAGAAACAAAGGCCTAAGGAGAACTGCTCGAAAGGCACATTCATGTTTCTCCTCCCCCTCCCCCTGGTCTACTCTCACTTCCCTCCCACCCCTTCCCAAATTCCATTAATATTTACAGAACACGAGCCAGTACTACAGCATTATCCTCAAATTCAGAATGAGATTTTTCTGGCTTTATCTGCAGCTAACGTGGAAGACAACAGAGGTTAGAAATGTGCTTTAAAAAAAAAAAAAGAGAAAAGAAAAACAAAAGACCTTTTCATGTGCAGCGCACTGGATGAATTGTGTCAGGTATAAATAGGCCTAGAAAGAACCGAACATATGTATGAAAATATTATATGTACTTTTATTGGAAGACAGAGGAACACAACATTATTAGCTCATCAACTAAATGAAAAAAATCCTGAGCTTTAATTTACATAAACTCATTTTTACCATCGTTTCTTCAAATTTAGTGTGTATGGGGCGAAAAAGAGTTCTTCAGCTTACTGGCGCATTTACAGGATAAACAGGATAAACAGTAAAATCAGAAAGTCAAATGAGAAGATTTGCCAAACATAAGAGAGACCTGTGTTGATAGTTACGCGCCAATGATTTACAAACTAAGCGTTTGTAAGGAGGTATATAAATAAACTTTTACCTTCAGTCCACCTGTAAAGTTTTGCAAATAGAGATTTCACATACAAACTGAGAAATTGGGAGGCGAATGGATAGTGAAGAATTCAGATAATTTGCGTTGTTTTATTTGATCCCAAACTAGGTATTTTCTTTCATTTTTGTTGTTCAGAGTATTAAATGTGTTCTTAACCTTTGTAAGTTGACTGAAAAAATAAAAAGCCAAAACCAAAAGATAAATATTTCTGTTCTTCCAAATTGTTTTTATTTTAATGTTGTTTTATTTGTCAGAAGGTATTTGCTGACTTGACTGTAGTCTGCACATGTGCTTACTCCTCTGTGACCCTTTTCCATGATGGTTTCAAGACTTTCTTTTCCCTGGCCATGGGAAGTGTCTAGTGTCTGTTTCCAGTTTGCCTGGGGTTCTGGCTGGTGTTGACCTCAGGTAGTTGCCAGCAGACACTTTAGATAACTGTGTGAAGCAATTGGATTGTGTCCATCTTGTTATGAGGCCAAGGGTTATTTTGGACCATAGAAACAGGTCTACATTCTTTAAATGTAGAAGTTCATTTGCATGTTCTGTGGAAGATAATTTGGCAAAGCGATCTAGAGAAGCTGACTCTACAATAAGTGTGTGCTCAAAGGAATCCTCAATCTATCAGGTGCCCCAAAGTATGTAGTCACAGAAGAAAGTATTTTTTTCATCAATAGGGATGTATTTATTTTTGAACTTCTGTCCTTCCGTGAAGATACTGGTACCCATCAGTCTGTCTTTCAGTCTCTAAATTTTTATTTTTTATTTTTAAATAAGGGCTCCCTTGTTTTCTTCTCTGCTCTCTGGCAATAGAAGTGAGCTATCTCACTCTTCTGATGAACCTACATTTTCCAGATAAATGAAAATATAGGGTTGGTTTTTTTGTCTTTTGTTTTGTTTTGTTTTTGTTTTTCCCAAAACTGAAACAGTTGGATTGCCTTTTTGTTTTACTGGGATAAGCATCCATGGTGCTCTGGGGAACAGAGAATGATCTAAAATAAGACTAGCTGTTTTTTGTTGTTTATCTGTTTCTTTTTGCATCTGTCTTAGTATTTATTGCTACCATCTGCATTTTATTTCAGGTTGTCTAATGTCTTATTCTGCATTTTCTGTGCCTATTCTTTTTACATAGCCTTGGGCTGTAATATCACCATTTGCCTACAAGAGATCCATTTCTATCTGTAACAAAATGAATTGCATTCATCTGTGTAATTCATTTCTAATGAATGCCTCGCTCCTCATTAAACAGTGATTTACCTTTGTTTCCCTTTTGTACACTGTCAACACAAACCATTTTGAGGTTCTGTGGAGAGATGCTAATTTGAGAAAGCAAAAGTCAATGCAACTAAGTGCTCAGAAATGCCATCCTCATTGGCACTTTCAAAAATATTCATGGGACACTTTCTGAAATACAGTCTGCAGGTGGATAAGACGACTTGAAATGTTTTCTTATTCATAGACTGTCAGTGCACAAATACAACACTTCAGAATTTAAATGCATCTCTCCTTGTCAATGTCTCGAACAGGTAGCCAAGCTTGTGATTTTATTAAGACCTTGTTTGCTCTACAAGAATTTTACAGATCACAGGCACATTTGGGGGGACTATACTCTTGGTTCCATGTCCCTGTTCCCCCTGCAGCTTTTCAGAAATATTAAAATGTTGCAAGCTTATTTTCAGGATAATGTTTTGGCATACTTAATTTTGAAATATCTTAGAATCTTTCAGACTTTAAAATATTTTACTTCATTTTTATGAGATGTAAAGATTAATATAACCATTTATTGGTTTCATGTCTCTGAAGGAACAGGATTAATACTGTTAAAATCATTATATGACCCCTGTTTCATTAGTTGGTACAGGTCTGGTCCACGTGCAGCTTTGCTGTAATGCCCTTTCAACATGTCCTGCAGCATCCCCTTTTCCTGCCCTGATGTTTGCAGAACAGCAGAATCTGCCATGTTTGCAAATAGATCTGTACTGCTGACGGATGATGGCTGGAGTATAGGGTGAATTACCAAGTTTATTTTCACATTAAACTTAAGCAGAATTTGAACTGTAGCAACAGATAATGAATATGACAATACTGTTGGTAAATGTAATTTAAAGCAATACAGGTGTTTTTTAGGAAGCTGTCTTATTTGCAGCATCTTTAACTCTTATTTTAGTGATAGTACAACCTACTTGTTGACACTTTTGATGGCTCCAATAAATTTAGCTTGGCATTTTACAATATTTGCTGCTGTGTTTGGTCAGATTGATCTCCTGTTGAAACTCTAGAACTGTCAGTGGCTATCAGCTGAGTTACACTATGGATTAATTTGAGGGAATTTAAGCATTGGAGATTTTTTTTTTAACTGTTCTTGCCTAAGTCATGTAGCATTTGGAAGTAAGAACACTGATTAATGTAACAAAATTTTATTTTCAATATACATTTTAGAGGACAAAACTGACCTTGAGAACAGTGTGATGCAGAAGAAAATTAAAATCCCCAAACTCTCTCTCAATCACGTAGAAGAAGCTGGGGAGGTTACAGATTATGGGGAAGAAGATGTGGAGCTTAGACACAGTAAGGTACTGAAGTCTTTCCTTTNATTTTTTTTTTTTTTTTTTTTTTTTTTTTTTTGGAAGTTCTTGGGGCATACAGACGTCATAGCTTAAGAATTCCAGACCTGCTTTTGATCCCTTGAAGCATTGTTTGTTGTAATTGGGTCAAATTGGGGGCGGGGGGTTGGGGTACGGGTTTTCAGAAACCTGATTCATGTGGAATCAAACATTTTCCTGTTTATATGGTCTGCATAGCCTAATTGCCATTTGAGATTTTTGGAACAATGCTCTTTCATTTGGCCCAGAATGCTTTAAAAGTGACCAGTTCCATGAATGCTGAGCAGCTGTTCTCAGTGGCACTTGTGACCTGTTGCGCTCTGCTTGTTTGGAATCGGAAGGGTTGCTCTGAGACTTTCCAAATACAGCAGTGGGTGAGAAGACAAACTGACAAGACAGCATCCCTCCATTTTAACTGCCAGTTGCCTTTGTAGGTCCAGATGCCAGAAACCCACTATGTAACTATTTATTTTTTGATATCAAATGATTTCTTTAGAAGTCTGCCAGCCTTCAGAATAAAATACTGCTCTGTGGCTTCATGTGTCTTGCAGATGCAGGAGTGATACTAGTGTGTTTCTTTCTGGTGGGCCAGCATTTTTTGAGAGCATGCGTGGAGCAGGCATAACATCAAATAATCTCATTTTCTGCCACATTACTCACGGATATTGTGGTATGGGAACTGATAGTGTCAGCTGCTTGTCTCTAACCTATGAGTTACATTTGCTTTCCTTGCAGTTGCTTGGAAGTTCAAATGCTTTTTCCATATTTGGCCAGTAAAACTTAGTGACTTTTACCCATACTGTTACATTTTAATACCACTATCCTGCCCCCAGCAAAGAGGTGTGCTTTAATTTGTAGGGTTTGGATTTTGTTTAGAAGACTGAAGGTAAATTTCTGCTAAGAGTTCAAAGGAGATGAAGCCTCTGCAATGCAGTACTAGTATAGAAGGAATCAGTTGATCAAGGAGGTGAGACTAGATACATTCTGTCTCCAGCTTCAGTGTTTTCAATTCCCTTTCAGTGTTTTCTGACAGTGTTAACTCAGTCATTTGCATCAAGCAATTGGGTGAATGTACTAGAGGAATAGTCAGAGAAGTCTTTGTCTCCTTAAGTGTGGGAGGGACAATCCCACTGTGCATAAAACAGCTTTGTATGGTATGCTCCTTTCATCTCTGATGTCATTACAGGTGACAAACATAGCACATAATTGGTTGTTTCTCTTACTTATCAGAAAATCCTTTGTTGTAGGAAACGTAAATGTTAGGCATAAACTTTAAAGGAAAAGGGATCCAGATCCAGTATTTTATTTTTTAAAGAAATTAATTATCTTTGTATATGGAATCAAGTGACCTATATACACTCAGCTTGCAGGTGTTGCACAAAAGCAGAAAGGCCTTCAACAGCCTTAGAAGTTCATATACGCTTTTAGCTGAATTACTTGTGCGTGATAGTTATGGTGTATGTCTTCATAAGAATCTGTTAGGCAAAACATTTTTGCAGGCAACTGTCTTGCTTTTTTTTTTTTTTTTTTTTTTTAAAGAAAAAATATGAACAGTTCACAAGTCTGTAGAATTGTAATTTTCATTAAATCTTACTGCTCTTCTAATTTTTTTTTTTTTATTGTAACATGCAGAGGCAAGATGGGAGGAAACAAAGTGAAGGTACACACAAAAGCATCGAAGCAGTTGTTGCTCGCCTTGAAAAACAAAATGGGATGAGTCTCAGTAATACTTCCAGCCCTGAGGAGGCTTTTATGGAGACTTCAGAAGGAATGAACAACATGGACGATGCTGTAGTTCCTCGGATTCTGTATGAAGAATTGCTGAGGAGTTACCAACAGCAACAAGAAGAAATGAGACACATTCAACAGGAGCTTGAGAGAACGCGGAGACAGCTTGTGCAACAGGCGAAGAAGCTAAAGGAGTATGGGGCACTCGTGTCAGAAATGAAAGAGCTCAGAGACTTGAACAGGAGGCTCCAGGATGTACTGCTTCTAAGACTAGGTAGTGGTAAGTGCCGGACTTAAATGGGACTAGTTTTAATGAATTTTGCAAGTGTAATCAATAGTAATGGAAACATTTTTGAAGAATAGCAGTGGTTGTTAAACTGGACATTGAATGTTAAAAGGGTTTTTTGCTATGGCTGTACAATATATGTCGAATTTGTATGATATGTATGTCTGGGGTTTTTCTTTAATGATAGTAGAGGTCTTTGTGCTGATTTGGTTGAATCAGAGTTCTGTTTTAAGCAGCTGTATTTTAACAGGTCTCTGAACTTCCAGTATATGCTGAAAAAGATAATAAAGTTTCATCTGCAAAATATACCAATATGTTCCAGTTTTAAAAAGAAAAGGCAGTGAAATGAATATTTGGGCTAAAACTATTTTATTCCTTTCAGTTAGGGATTTTGTTTTTTGTTATGTGACTGTATTACCTTCCATTTTCTGCCCCCTGTTCCCATCAGTAGCTCATTGGAATGTGGTATACACCTGAACTTCTTAGCAGTGGCTTTAAACAGCCATGCTATTTGAAAAATAATGGATTGTTAAAGAATAATTAAAAAATAATTTCCATATTAGTGTCCCATTATCAACACTTGTTACAAAATACAGGTTTGTGTAATTTGGATTTAAATTTTAAGTATCTTGAATCAATTGCTAATTTGTTTTGGTTTATAACAGTTATTTAACCATTATGTTGGAATAAATGGGAAAAACGACAAAATAAAAAGTTCATCCTTTTCATTGAAGATGGTACCCTTGGAATACCTTCAAATATTTTACTGATTTATATTTGTTTGCTATTAGAATGTGGTACTGTTGTGTTGAAGGAGGTTTGCTTGGTGACTGAAACTTGGTTAAAATTTATGCATCCAAACTTAGCATGCTGTGTCTTATGTCTGCATTTGTGTATCTGGAAAATTAATTTTTGCATGTAAATTGGATATTGGCTTTTCTACTTGACTTGAATGAGTGCATGCAATTTGCATGGGGATCTGAGTTCCGTTCACATACAAACCTGAACCTGAGAGAGCATGTGCCTGTGCTGCAGCATGCGTTAAGGTGTGCCCACAAATTTGGAGCCAGCTTCTCAAAGTAGCCACTGAGGATTTAAACTGCGTGTTTGATTGTGAATGCTCATCATTGTTACGCTGTGCATAATTAAAATGTCATTACTTACTATAAACGTGATAGTTAACTTTTTAAATAAAACTAAATAGGCAAGATTTCCACAATCTGAAAAACACAATGTGGTTGGCAGTAGGTTCCAGTAAGCTTTCTAAAAATTTTCCTTGGATAGAGAGATGTTTCTTCATCTGCAAGTAGTTAGCTGGAATTTATGTGAATGGAGCACCAGCCAGATGTTAGTAGGCAATGGGGCTGAACAGCGTAAAATACCAATTTGACTTGACAGCAATTTGAGTGGTGAGACCAGCAATGAAATGAAGACAGCTTCTGAATTCTGTCTTATTTCTTTCACTTTAAGAAAGAAGGGATGCATTTTTTACTTGAGCCAAGTCAAGAAAGCTTAGAAGAAAAAGGAAAAAAAAAAAAAACTGTTGCAAAAAGGCTGAAAAAAATGTCAAATCTTTCTAAGTATTGGGCCTGAATTTTGATTGTATCAGTCTGCCACCTGCTTTACAATTGAAAATACATCTTGATTACATCGAAGACAAGTTCTTTTAATTTAATCACATACCTGGACAAATACGAATTTTCAGTTACTTCCAGAAATCCCTTGTAATAATTACTTGTAACATTAAAACATTATGGAGGTGGGTTCTGTCCTGGATCCCTTTGGAATTTGGTGGAACTTTTCATGGACGACAAAGGTAGAATTTGGCCCTATGGGCTGTGTCGTGTGTGTGTGTGTATGTGTTGTGTGTGTGTGTGTGTCATGTGTGTGAAGACTCAATTTACTAACTGCTGTTAACTCTATTGTCTTTCCTTGTAGCCTTATTCATAGAATAACAACCAAGTTCTAGAAAGATCAGTACAAAATTCCTGAAAGATTAGGGAGGGAGACATCTTCAGCAAGTTATTAATTAGTCTGATGACAGTATGAAAAAGTGCTGCTTTTAATCAAGAAATAGATAATAGATATATAAAGACTTGTTTAGTCTTCCTCACTTTCCAGTTTTACAAATGAGGTATGTTTGAGTATGTGAATAATCTGTGAACATTGCTCAGAAAACATTACATCCTGAATTTATCTTCGGTTGTTGTAGTGATCTCTTAAAGCTGGAGTTTCAAATTACATGTAATTTATGTTACGCTTTACTTCTAGCAGGCTGGACTTAATGCAAACTAATTGCATTTCTGTTTCACCTTGGAGACTTCTGATTTCTTTGCATGAGATGACAGCTGTTTTGTGCTGATGAATTGCAGCTGTGGGAAATGCGTGCCCGTTGCCATTTTAATGTTGCAGATCAAATATAGAACACCCTCTTGAGCTAATAGTCAAGTATTTGGTCTTCTAATTTCCCATCTATATGTTGATTTCAGTGAGAAGTCAGAAGTCCGTGTTCTGCTCCAGACCTAGGCCTTCTCTGCTACAATCTCTGCTACTAAAACTTGAGCCACTTGTGTGGGAAGGGCGAGGTTCTTAATCTTTCGCATGGTGACACTGAGTTGCTGTTTGCTTTAAAAGAGCCATTGAAGCAGGTGTGGCAAATGACAGTAGTGAAATCGGTACTGATCTGTGGGGCAATACTGAAGACTTTTTTTTATGATTTTGATACATTATTGCCCAACAGATCACTTTCTGGAGGATTATAGGCTTTTGACCAGGGCTCTAGGGCTCAAAGCAGTGGGGGGGAAAAGAGTGACTGTAGTGGCAGAGGTTATGGTATCCCTTGTCCAAGCTGCATGAAGAATGTGCACCTCCAAAGCTGCTTTTCCCTTGCCTACTTTGGGATCAGGAAGCCCTGTGATCGTAGGCCTTCTCAGTTTATCTTTCCTCTGTTGCACCTGAAAATGCACTAGTTTGCCCTGTTTTTATTGATAGAGAGTGAGGCGATTTAGAGAATTAAATCCATGTAAATAATTGTAAATAGTCCTTGGATTACAAAAGATAAGAATTTCAAAAACTTTTTTAAAAGTAGGCGTCTTCAGAGCAAGATATGTACAGTTTACTATGATTGTACATGACCAGAAATAGAAAAGTTGTATCGGGGATAATGTGTGGGTTTGGTTCTCTCTCTGATACATACTACATTTTCATGTTGCACTGCTAATAACTAACATTGCTCTGAAGCCTGAGAGTGCATCCACCTTCATTCATTCACAAAGTGGTTATTTTTAATCATAGTCTTTTCTTTGATGCAGTTTACAGAGTCTTTGGACAGACAACAGGATAGGGAGAATGAAATGGTATTTGTCTTACCACATAATTAAGGAATTACTGTTTATGACCTTTTCTAGATTTGGTGGGGTTTTTTGTTTGTTTGGTTTTTAGTTTTTTTTTTTTTTTTTATTGAAAAGGCCAATGATTGTATCAAGTAAGAGTACAGGAAATACCATTTATAAAATATTACCACTTCTCAGACTCGTGTTGCTTTCATTCAAATCCTGGTAGAACATGTTAGCTCAAGAGGTGGTAAAGAGAAGCCTTCTGCCTCTTCATACTGCATTTGAAGTTGGTGGCCTCTCGGATATCAGGGAAACTTTACCATTAGCAGAAGAAAGATTTTTCAATAAAACATTTGTTTCCTTGTTTTGCATTTTGAAGAATTGTCTTTATTTTTTCATGATCCATATGTAGTAAGTACCGTTATTGCTAAGCCTTTGGATAGTGGCATTTTTTTTTTTTTATGTCCTTGCCCCTTCATCTCTTTACAATAAGATGCAGAGCATGAGAGCTACAGAGAAATTTTAATGTATGGTGCATGGTAAATTAGGCACACAACATCCATTAGCACAAAGGCGATAATGCAGGCTGTATGTCTAATTCACAACATGTGGGGCTGAAAATACAGTCTTCAGTAGTTAGTGAAAGAAGCTCTGAGGACTAGCTAGTTAGAGGTAGATTTCTGTTTGGGAAGAAGAACCAGCAGAATATAAAAGAATACACTTTAAAGGTTTTCTGTTGGTGATTTCTAAGCAGTAAAGTATGAATTGCAATAGAGATCTTTCTGACCTGTTAGAGCTATGGTTACTGGGAACTTTAAATCAACTATTTTTCTTGGGCAACTCTGGAAACCAAATCCCAGCTGTGTCAGTGTATTACTATAAACACACAGTAAAAGACCTAAGTAGCAACTGGTGAAAATACTTAAACTGAGATAAATGTTTCCTTCTAGGAAGAAAGTGATTATACTTAGGTGTCTTCCTCAAAACGTTTTTCAAAGTGTAAGAATAATACATTTGAAGAAAACTTAAAATGGTGCTTTGTTGAAGAATGTGTTCTTAAAGTAAGAGCTAAACGTTCACTTGTCCATCTTAAGTCACACTGGCGATTATGTCACTGCATCTGCCAACACGAAGATTTGTGCAAAGACTCTGGATGGTTCCATCAATCAAGATTTTTCCCCCATCTGACTCATTTTAGCAGTCTCAAATATAGAAACTTCAGTTTATTTCAGTCTCACCATTGTATATGCATGATAGTTCAGGAGCTTATTAAGATTACTATGAAATTGCAATGCAAATGGTATGTTTTTTCGTGATTTCTCTCTTTGTGCCGTGCTTGCATTGCATATGGCTCTTCAGACACTGTTGGTAGCACTGCTGTGTGGTTGCACGAGTTGCCCAGACATCTTCTAGTTGTTCCCGAGCATCAAGTGGCAGTCATCTGAGAACATTTAGCTAGCTACGTAGGTGCAGAATAAGCTATAGGATAAATGTCAAATGCTGACAGTGGAGGAAATGCTGATATGACTGTATACTAATCTGTAAATGAAACTGCACAAAGTAGGAGGAATGAATACTCCGGTTGTTCCAAGTACAGGAATTATTTAAGATGTGTGACTCAAGACGTGAGTTCTGGTGCCAGGCTGACTCGCAGAGTTAGATCAATTCAGGGCTTGGTCTGTGCGTACAGGCACTGAGGAGGGATGCTGGTCCATGGTGGTGACGTGCTTATTGAATTGTCATTTGTTGAATGTGTGCAATACCTGGAACAGTATAATTCTTACAAGTATGTGAGTTTGTCCTTATAGTTCTTGGAGGGAGGGTGATTACTGGGGTGTCCAGGCCCTGAGCTAGCAATTTTGCTGTGTTAATGAACCACCCTCCCTGCCTGGAACCTCAGTGGCTGCTGGAGCTTTGAAACATCAAGAGACAAGGATAGGCTTGGGGCTGTAGCTTGCTCCTAGACTTCCAGTTTAACCACTGCAATGAATGGAATAATGAAATCCAGTTCACAAATTATTTTATTTTATTCTTCTGCCTTTTCAGGAACACCTTGTCAATTTGACCTGGAAAAGAAAAGATGATGACTGACAAATTAATTATCCTCTTTTGAAGCCTCAAACATATGATTAACATTATTCTATTATTTAAGCTGTGCTTAATTTTTGTTGATTACTTTAAAAATAAAAATCGGTGTGGTGGATGGATTGTACAATCAAAATTCTAATTTCTGTGTTGTTTTTTTTTAACTTTGAATAATCTTTCTATGCATGATACTTTTATATAAGTAGCCTGAGCCCCTTTCCTTTGTAGCATTTCTGTAGATCCTCACTGTTTTTAATATGTTATATCTAAAGAGATTTCAAATTTCTACAAAATATGTAATGCTACATGGATAATTTATATAATTGTCTCAGTAAATTATGTAGGTTCCTACATAACTGTATAGTAATTCTTATTTAGAGAATTACTATTGTTCCTTTTGATTTATAAATTCAGTGCCATTGTAGCAAAATACCCGTAGTGTGCATTGAAGCAATCTTATCCATGTCTGCAGTTGTCCATACATGCTAAGAATAAAATTAAACACTTAAATTTAAATTAAATATTTTAATCTTTAAAAGACAGACTTACTTATCCTGCTTTTATGTATTGGTGTTCACAAGTAGGATTTTGGTTTGGGCTCTTTCTAACTTTACAATGAATGTGACTACTGTGATATTTTACGCTAACCACGGGTGATGAAGTGATTGATTTCATGTTCTCTGGGATAGCAGACAGCTCTCTTTTCTTAACTGTCTAGGACCTGCCATTGAGCTTGAAAAAGTAAAACCAGAAACAATTGAGCCCGAACCTGAGGTACAGAAGACCTTCAGTGAGGAAGCAAATACATCAACGTATTATCCTGCCCCTGTTCCAGTAATGGACAAGTATATTCTCGAGAATGGAAAGGTATTTTGAATTAAATACAGCATGAATAGTTTGTTTAGTCCTTCAGGTGATTTTCTTGTGGGATTTTCATACTCCTGGGGGTTTTGCATGGTAGCAACTTATATGAACTTCCTCAGTTTTTTGCAAGGTATGCTATTATACTGAGGAGAATGATGGAATTATACAAATATGAACAGCACTGAAAATTATGCTCAGTGATGAGAGCATTAAATGCTGTGCAACACAAGGAATATAATTATTAAATATGAATGCACTAGCACGCTTGCATAGTCTTCAATTGGAGACAGACATAAATCCATTGAATATATACCAAAGTCAGTAACGCGCATTATAAAGTTACATTAGTCTATTTAAAAGAAATACCTTTTTTTCTTAAAAGGTCGTTAATGTTTTTAGCATGCTATACTTGTATTGCAGAGCAACCTTCATGCTTTGTTGGAGTACAGCAGATAATTATGAACCTTGGGATGAAAACGGGCTCCCTTGAATATGGTAGGAGCATTGCCATCGAGTCGAGCTGAAGTAGTTCTGCTTTCGAGGTGCTTTTATAAAGTTGGTGAAACACCATCTAGCTGCAGTTTGCCAGCACCTGACTGATAGTTTTTCAGACTTCAGCATGTTTAACACGTTATCTGCTCATCCACAGAGGCTTGCTTTTATAGCTGTTGCCATTATGATTAAATTAACATGATACTTCTTTTACAAAACCATACGTCCCTAAGAATTGCCTATGCAGATCCTGTCTCTTAGGCTATGTATGCATTCAGTACCATAATCTTAGAACCCTTGAGAAGGAAATGTCCATTGCAGCCTTGACATGGAGCCGAATTTAGTGATGGAATAGCATGAAATACTACATTTTCAGATCAGATATTACAAGATTGACTGCACAAGTGTCTGTCTTCCTTAAAGATGATTCAACATAATTGTTGAGGACAAAATGTATGTGACAAATGGTATAATTTTGGCAGTTTGACAGGTACTTGGTTCAGATAGCTGTTCTTACCTAATATATTTAACGTACATCATTTGCTTTTTTTTTTTTTTGGTGCATATTATTGCCAATGAAAACTTAGTATATGTTACTGTGACAGTTTGGTTTACTTCGTTTTTCTCTGCTTAGGGTTTGTAAGGTAGGGTACGTCCTGTAGTATTTGTATGCAGCTTTTTCTGCACCTTTGTTTCATCTGCCAGCCTCTTGGCACTGACGTTGCTGAAGTTTTCTCTCTCTTTACAGATATTAATCTTTAACTTCTTTGTAAATTTTTTTTTGTATTTTTAATGTTTGCCTATTTACTGGGGCTTCAGCCAGATCAGATGCCAAAAATGTGAACTAATGATGTATTTAGAGCGTTGGAGACAATTTTTTTCAGTTTTCCTGATTTATGCCTTTTTTTTTTTCATTACTCCTGTATTGATGTGCACTGCTAGAGTAGTGGAAATACTATTTTAGAAATCGTACCCTTTGTGGCATTGGATTTGATCTTAGCAGAATACTTTCCAAGCAGATAAATCTTTCCCCTCCAGAGGGACAACAGAGTTACTGAAAAAGAGCCTGTGGCATTCGTTGCAAAAAATAAGTCCATCTTCTGAGATACATTTTAAATATATTGCACTTGTTAGCACAGTTACAGTGGTGAGCATTGCTTTGAATTTGCTGCTGGTTTTGTTGCACTGTGCTTAGAGGTTGATCCTGCAGTTGCTGAAATCAGGGGCAAAGTTCCCGTTGATTTCATCAAGCCAAGGGTCTGGCCCATGGGACATCTCCTCCAGCAAGAAAGAAATGAATTCTGAATCAGTACAGTAAGCTTCCCATAGCTTTGGGAGTAATAGTAAACAGTACCGAGCCTGTTCTACAGAGAGGTAAACTGAGACATGGACAGATTAAATTCCTTGCTGTAACACTGCTAGAAATAGAAAAAGGGAGACATAAGATTTCTGTATCTGTGACTGTCTGTCACGTAGTTGCTGTTACCATAGGTGTTTCATATCAGGGATCACTTTTTTTTTTAATATGTTTTAAGTATGTTCAAAGAAGAGGTGATCAGTCTGAAACATAAATATTGAAAATATTTGCTGTAACTTTGTTTTTTGTTTTTAAATAACTTAAAGCTAATGAATAATTTAGTAACTTAAAAGACTGAACACCCTTTAGCAAAGACAAACTCTTACCTTGGCAGAGGGGAGTCAGATTTTTGATCAAACAGAGCAGTCTCTAGAACTAATTTAATACAGAAATCCAAAATTTAGTGTCACAACATTCCTAATCTCAGTTGTTTTCTAAGTAACTGTTATGTTTGTTTTTACAGATAACTTTTCCAGATTAAAACAGAAATAGCTGAATTATACCTGTAAGGTGACTGTTTTCTGACTGCAGACTACTCACTCTGAATGAGGGTGTCTCACAAAATGTGTAGAGAACACAAAAAAAATAGTGTGAATTTTCTTAAAGGAATTATGAAGAGGCTTGACAACAGAGAAGGAAAGGAAGAATGGATGTTCATGTTATGCTTATTACTAGTTCCATATGCTTATTACTAGTTCCATTTCTGTCTGTTACGAAATATAAATACCATGTGGACTTGTGAAAAGCTTCTTAGAATCCCCTTAGTATAGAAGTTTCTGCAGGAGAGGCAGCTTGCTGTATGGTTTTATATTTTGAGGAAGTTAGACTTTTTTTTTTATTTTTGAAGATAGCTGGTTGCCAAACCATTCATATTTTTCTATTTAAGGTTTTAAACAACTAGTTGCTTTTGAAGAATGCTGTAATAATAAAATATTTCTTCAGGCTATAGCCCATAATAATAATTAAGACTAGTTCCAATTTAAAGGAAAATGGAAATTTGCTTGAATGTGGGCTGTGAAATTATGGCTATATAAAATTTTACAGTAGTTTTGTCCAATTTTCAGTGAATTTAATGGGACTTATGTGATAGTGTTCAGATCCATATGAGCAGCAGACACAGTTTATGTAACACCATATGAAAAGAGTTAAAACCAGAAAAACTCAGAACAAAACAGTTAAGCCCAACAAAGTCTCCTGATACAGTTTTGCCATGGAATTGTGTTCACAGGATTTTTTTTTTTTAAATGATGAGAAGGCAGTAAGTTTTTACTGAAGTGTCAGTGTTGCCGAAAGAACCTCCACTTGATCAGATTTTATGAAACCTGAATTTTGGATATAACAATCCAATTGATACATATTTGGGGTATTTTCCTCTTTTACAGAATTATCTGAAAGCAAGTTCTATGATCTTCTTTTTCAGAGCAGTGAACTCTTATCAGTGATTAGAATAGCTAGGTCATGCAGTATTTTGTCATGACTGCTGAGCAAGTGTGGGTCCAACAGAGTGAAGTTCATGGCCACGTGAACAAGGCTTTCTGAGCGCAGAGCCAATGCAGGTGTCTGCAGTGTACTCCAGGAGTTAGGAGCATAGACATACACAGGACAAATATTATCTGTGGTTCTTCAGAGGGCCAGCATTTGGTTCCAGTCAGATTTACTGGTTGCGCTTATGTCAGATCCGTGCTGATTATTGGTGGAGTTGTTTTCCATGCTGTTGCTTGACAGTGGCCTGATTGTCAGGGGGCTTATTAGCTCAAACATACACAGTGCCAGCCTAAGGATGGTGCTTCTCGTCCTGCATTCATCTTAAGTCTGGAGCACTGGAAAGCTTGGGGTAGAGAGACTGGGTAGCTCTGTGGGAGTCAACCCACCGTAGTCAACGCTGAGCAAGGCTAACAAGCACAGCTAGACTCAAGCAGCTTCCGTTTGGAGACTCTGTAGTGGCTTTATGCTGCATTTCTCAGTACCCATATTATCCTGCTTTACTACTTTAATGAAATATCTCTGCTCCCTGTTGTCTGGGTAATGGAAAGCTTATGATGTTGCAGCAGTGGGTCATTGCCTTACCACAAAACAGTATTCACCTGGATGATTGTTCATGATAGGCAAACTTCGTGATAGAATTTGATTTCTACAAAGCTTCCAAAGTCTCTCAGTTTGTACTGAAATTGGAGCTCTCAAAATCCCTTCTGCCCATCTAGTTACTTTAAACAATCAGGCTGAATTTTTCCAACAGGTGCAGGATATGGCTTAGGAATTATTCTCCTCTCTGCTGCCTCTGAAATATGCTTTGGGTCTTTTTCAGCCAAAGAGAAGCTTTCATGTTAAAGAAAGTGTTTTATCCTGCTCCTGCACTAGGCTGGTGCAACTGCTTCATTTATATCCTGTGCATATCTTTATAATAATACTGGATGGGTTTACTGTTTCCTTCTTCTACCTCTATTTCTAAGCATAGTCTTTCAGGAGATAGGCTTTCACTGGGGGTGGGGAGAGGGGAAGGGGCGGATAAAAAAAATAATGAAAAAAAAAGGTAGAGTAAGAAGAATTGAGGGGAGGGGGGAAAAAAGGAAGAGGAACTCCCTGACCCACAAAGTTGGAGAAGTTTCAGAATTAGGCTAAATGAATTTGTTCAGCCCTAATTACTGTTGTTATAGTACCTAATATTAATGTTCCTACAGCACGTGGAGACTGTTGTGTGCTACATACCATAGATAAGTTGTTATTATTACTACCTTCTAGGTCCATCTTGGCAGTGGAATTTGGGTAGATGAGGAGAAATGGCACCAGCTGCAAGTAACACAAGGAGATTCAAAGTATACAAAAAATCTAGCGGTTATGATTTGGGGAACAGATGTTCTCAAGAACAGAAGTGTCACAGGAGTTGCAACCAAAAAAAAGAAAGATGCCGTTCCCAAGCCACCTCTCTCACCTCACAAATTAAGCATTGTCAGAGGTAGGTTATTTGAAAACTTTTGCTTCCTGCTTTGGAGTTTAACCATTAATCATTGAGTTGAAAGATGCTTCTTCTCAACTCATGTAAAATTAACTGATTAAAAACTGTAATTAAAATTGCTGTTGCGTTGTCAAGAGCATACATATCCAGGAAAAATCCAACGCATTGCAATAGCTGTGCACAGTGCAGGCCTTCACAGCTGAAGAGTTGTGCGTTGACTTCAGTAAGGTTCTAGAAGATCATCAGTCTGAACCGCTTGCAGGACAGGACTCTGAGCTTGGAGAATACCACATTGTTCTGGAATTTGTTTGTAACATAATGATCTTTTTAAATGCACATACTGCTTTTAACAAGCCTAAGAGTAGCTTTATCACATTCTTCCATCCAGAATGTAACCAACTCTGACATGAGGCACAGAAACCATTATAGCTGTGACTATAAAAATATGCATGCCTTCAAAGCTGAGAAATAATAGTTTTACTCCCGTAAGCAGAGAACATGTAAATAGCAAAACTTAAATGTTGTGCTTGAACTGGAATTAGAACGGGAAGTGTAAATCGCTGACCTATCTGGCAGGAAAAATTGCAATGACGCTTTTGTTAACTGCAAGCCTTAGTCCCTGCATGTAGTACTTAGAGAGAGAGCAGGCCTTCTACTTTATTTAAAATGAACAGTGAATTTCAGTCCTTTTGTATCATCATTCTTGTGTTTCGCTTTCATTTCTGTCTCTTGGTATTTCAGGCTTCTTTTTAAGTCAGAACTGAGTCAGTTCCTCATGGAATACACACCAAAACTGGATTTTTAGGTTTTGTGTCCAGACTAAATTACAGTAGGGCTGAAAGAAATCTGCCTATTACAGTGTATTCTGCAGTTTGATTGAGCTTCATTATTCTGTATTTCCTGTTCTTAGTCACTATGTGCTCTTAACTATGTTTTAAGAGCAGTTGTAATCTGCCTTGGAAGTACCATGTTTTGGAAGTAAGCAATACAGTTCTGCTTTGAGTTTGTGTATGTGTCTGTATGTTGTTGGGAAAAGTTGGAAGCTGATCTTCCTACTGCTGTCTTTCTTACTCTGTAAGAAATGAGTAAAAGACGTTTTGTTTTGTTTTCTCTTCACTACTCTGCTTCAAGAATAAATATGGAAGTGCAAGCTGTTCCATACTGATTTTCTAGTTCTGGCTGGGACCTTTTGATGCAATCCTAACATGTAGTAAAGCAGTGACGTACTGGCTGCGTAAGGAGTCCACTCTGTGGCTGTGGCTATGCTTGTCAGCTCTTAATGAAAAAGAGAATTGGTCACCCAGTATACAGATGCACACTTACAAACCCACAGTAAAAAGGGATTATTGTTCATTGCAAAGAACTTTCTAGTTTCCCAGCTGGAGGCTGCTGCTTCTCAGTGCTGCTGGCAAGGTTGCTTATGTGAGAATTTGCTATTCTACTTCAGTCAGGGCCAATCTGTGTTACTTACGCTGTTTAAATGATAGCTTTCTTCTAATCTTATTTTCACTACAGTGAGTTTGGGAGTGTGCTCCAGCAGGCACATGGTGAGAGAGGCAGATGGGGCCCTTCCCTTTGTGCTCTTCCTTACCTTTACACTCCCCAGCAATTCAGCTCTTCCTGATCTCCTCAATTTTCTGTGTTTTCTGTCATACTTTCGCTTCCTGCCTCTACTCACACTTGAATTCTACTGTTCTAGTCACTGGTCTTCCATGTTCCTCTTTTCAGTGTTTTTTTTCACCTTTTTCACTCCCTTTTTGTTGGACTCAAGACGGCACAATCTCCTCTTGAGCCAGTTAAACTGCATGGCCAATACTTTCAGGTGACTGCAGATAGATTCCTGTATCAGCGGTATTGGGCAGTGCATAAACATGATTTTCTGCATCATTGCATCCTTTTCATTTGTGTTAGTGATAGCAGGTCTTGTGCCTTCATGTCAGCAGTGTCTCCGGGAAAGCTGGAAATAATCAGATGAGAAGTTATATGATGGAGAAATAGAGAAGAAAATGAAACAAAACAAACAAATGAATAGCAAGTGGACAAACGGTGAAATGTGAGGAAGTTAGTTGGCTAATGACTTGGATCAGGCATCGCAGAAAGAAATAAAGCTCCTTGTTAGTCTTTGATGTCTACTTGAATCTTTGGTTAAGTCAGAAATAAGAAGGGGTATCTGTATGCTTCTGTAAAGTCAAAAGACAAAGAAGCATAACCCCTGAGTCACTCTTTGGAGCCCCTGAACCAGCATCTATATGTGACTACTAAACTACTATTTCTGCAGCCCCTCATAGAAATGGAAGAGAAAGCAGAACTGTGATCATCTGTAACCATGGATCTTTCTGGGTCATACTGACTTTAAGAATCACAGCTGATGCATAAGTCTGTCAAGTAATTCATTGCTTGACATTGTGGCAGTAGCCTGTATTTTACTGGAAGTTCACCTTACTAGGTGTATCTGCTGTAACCTTTTGATGCTATTCCTGAGACTGCTGCAATACAAGCTTATGTCCTACAAACGTGCTGGACTTCTTCAGGTTCCCAGTGATGTACCTCTTCTTATTTCATATTTCTTACTTTTGTATTTCAAATCATTGTTTACTGATGATTGGCATTTCAGCTATCAGGCTGCATGGTGAATAATTTAATTTATTTTATATTCAGTGTGTATCTTACAACATAAAATTCACATTGTTTTAGATGTTCACATCGTTCTGTGGACACAATAACGTATTTAAAATAGATTTTTGAATGATAGCATTAGCTCTTAATGTGTCTGATATCTCTAGCTTCTTTAAAAATCTCTACTGTGTAGTATGTAATAAAGAAATCATAAAAAGTATGATGCATGAGCACTGTTATAAACCTTGTTAACACAAAATAGCCTTTATAAAACTTCTGAGAGGTTTCAAAATGAACTACAAAGCATGCATAGTACTTAATTTTCATAACTTTTTAATGTGATGCATTAGAAATGTTATAAACCATGTTAATTAAGTGATAATCTCTATGGCTTTCTGTATATGAAACAATAAATGGCTACTGGAATAGATTACTAGGCAAAGCAGAACAGAGTTTGTTTAATCAGTCTGGGAACCTGTTTATTACTGGTAGCTTACACAACAAAATGCATTGTTCTGGTTATGAAACCAAAAAGCAAAACCTGCCTGTCTCTGAGGATTTGGCTGTGTTGCATCAGTTTCAGTAACTTGTGCTGAGTCCTGGCCTGAAACTACCAACACCAGGGAATAGAGTTGTCTCTTCTCTCATTGTCGTCATTGCTTTGCAGTTATTACTGTTACTTGCTTTCTGTATTCCAGTTGAGTCTTTGTATTCCAGTTGAGTCCACAAAGTGCATTGTGCAAACCTGTGAGAAGGTGGCTCTTGCCCTGAATAATCTACTAATAAAAGCAAAGTATGCCCGGGGACAGGGCATACGATAAAGATGCAGATATTAATATATGTTGTACAGATTTAAATAATAATAATAAAAATCAATGAATGCCTTCTCCTACTGGTTACTGCTTGTTTTCCTAACCATTATCACTGACTGAATGTCTTGAAGGTGTGATGATAGAAGTGACTCACAGGGAACTGTAAATAACAGTTCTAGTGAGACCATTCATGTGGGAGAAGATTCTAAATCTGCTGTGGATATATGGACAAATACGAGAGTTAGGCAGCAAGACTGACACTGTAAAAGGCTGGAGTTATCCTTCTTTCTGTATAGAAAGCCTCTTAATGTAGTCACAGCATAACTGAAAATTTGTCATGCCAAAGATTCAACCGTGGTGAAAAATCTTTGTCTTTAACAAAATAGCCAGTGAGTCGATGAAAGCTTCAGTTGTCTTGCAACAAATATACACAGTGCTTACTCAGTGATGTCTCTCAAGTAGCTAGCCCAAAACAGGGCTGTATTCTTTTCTAAATATAGACTAATGGCTCTCTCCTTTTTTTTTCCTCAGAATGTTTGTATGATAGAATAGCACAAGAAACTGTGGATGAAACCGAAATTGCACAGAGACTCTCCAAAGTCAACAAGTACATCTGTGAAAAAATCATGGATATCAATAAGTCATGTAAAAATGAAGAAAGGAGGGAAAGTGCAAAGTTCAATTTGCAATAAATTTTGGATTTTTAATAAAATCTTAGTGTTTTACATAAGTGTTGTTTTTTTTCTTTTCTTTTTGCTTGTGTGGCATTTCTGCTGATGGGAGAAGCTGCCCTGAAACATTCTCATTCTATAACTGATTCATTTTTTGAGCCGTTTTGTCAAAAGTCTTATTATAGCATAATCTGCTTTTAAATAATGTGAGATAGATTGTAAGTCCACTCACAATGAAACAGTGAATTTTCAGAGTTTTTTCCAATCAGTTGCAGTATGTTACCTGCAGTTCTGTATATAGGTTGTAATCCTGCAAACAAACCCATTTTGCCTACGTTTTGTTTTACTGGATTTAGTGCATCTAGGCTGCAGTAAAGATCTGTTCAAAAGGCAGAACTGTACAAAATCCACTTTGCTATTGAAAAGGATTTTATTGTATTTTACAAAGTGTTTTTCTGAACTGAAATTTTAATCGTTTGTTTTTATAAACATTTGTTTCTAACAATATATTTCGTCAGAAACAGAAAGAATGCTTCTTTTTCACTTATCTTGTAGTTAGATCACTATTGCTGNTCAGGCACCAAGGCACCTTTCAGATTTCTGGTTATGGTACGAAGTTCTTAACTATGTCCATGTTATTGTTCTTGAAACAATATTTGTATTTTAAAAAGATTTAAAGATTGCTACATTTTGGCAAGATTATGTATAATAGAAATCTAGTACCATTTCCCCTTGAGTCTGTAATTTAACGACAGCTACTTTTAGCATAAATTTGGATTAGAAATAAAGAGCATTTTTAACATTGAAGTTAGACTTGTGACGCAAAGACATAAGGAATAATTTGTTGTGTCTGAATTATATCTTACTGTCTGTAACTGAAAGAAAATAGCCTTAAGTCTTGTTTCATGAAGGATTTTGAGAATAAGGTTTGTAGAGATAACTTAGGGCCTGTACTGATCAGTCTTGAGGATTCGTTATGTTTCTGATCTTAGTTAACCTTCCATTTATTTTACACACACGGATGTGATTATCTGCCTTTCAGCGTCTGTTCCTGAGTGTCAGCATTTGTTTCTTTCTGCCACTGAAGTCTGCCTCCTGTATTTTTGAGACACTTGCCATTTCTTACCATCTTCCTTTAGCACTGGCATACCCTGGCATTAAGCCTGTTGCAATGTCCTGTATGTGTAGATAACGTGAAAGGAGCGATGCAACCATTCCTTCAAGGGCTGGGGTGGATCGAGGGAAGGGGGAGAGGCGGCGTGCTGGAACTGCAGTGCCTGGTGTAGGAGAGATGGGGAAAAACACCCCGTTGGCTGTTCCTGTTCACCACGTGCTTAAATAATGTCTTAATTTAGGGCGTAAGTATTTGTTCCATGCTTTCTAAGGTGCAATTTTGTGATAGGCTTAAGCCAATCTAAGTATGTTGTGCTGCCAAAAGAGTACGCCCTGCTTTCTCTGCCTGTGGCCCTGCGTTCCAGCCTCTTCCCTTAAGCCGGCACTTGCACTTGTGATTACACAAGTCTGTCAGATCTCACCGATTTCCAGGGTTTGTTAAGGGCTCGTGCCAATAAGATGGAGCCAGGGAGAACTCATAGCAAGGGGTGGGAAGAGGAGGAGTATCTTTTTATGGTGGCTTATGCTTATTCTGAAATTGCTTTTAACAGCCTAGCTTGTCTCCTGTTAATCTCAGAGTGTTCTTAGGTAGTGTTTAATGAAGTGCATAAATGTTTATGCTTCCTAATTTGGGATGCTAAATAGCAAATTAGTGTTTATAATGTCAGTGCATGTATCTTTTTATTAATTAAAGAACAAAATAGAGATAACATTGAAGAAACACTTAAACATCAAGCTTCCACTTTTCAAGCAGACTTGTGATTGTAAAATTTTTTTTTTTAAGTGATATTAGGAAAATCCACTAGTTTGGGGGAGAAATGTCCATAATTTCCTCAGTCTTTTAAGGCTTTAGTACTAATGTGTTTTCATTGTAACGTCTTTAATAAGATCATGCTGCACTTCTTAGAAGATAAGCCTATTTGAGACAACGTTTTGTGAAACCTGGGCAAAGCAGATTAGAATTTAATTAGAGTGAGGACTCCAGCCTGCCCCCAAAATTCAGAAGTTCTGTCTGTAAAACCAGCATCATCTTTCTAAGGTTTCTTCTTGACAGACTTGTCCTGGCAGATGTATAATGCTGCATACTGCTGAAAAATTTCAATGTCCTATTTGGGGAAGCTATCTTGGAAGCCTTCATTCATTTCTTCTGGAATTTCTATCACCCCAGCTCCAACTGGCAGTTTTTAGCGGAGTTGAAGTGGAGTATTTGGGTAGCACAAAAAGGTTCTCTTGCCTACAGTGTGTAGTGTTGTGGGGGCTAATTCCTTTTGGACTGGGCAACTGTCCAAATAATGTGAGCATCACCTGAAGTTTTGTTAAGTTACAGTAAAGGAACAGGACATATTAAAGATAATACACCTCTTTACTGTATTTTGGCTTGAACTAAATGTTTGGATTTCTGGAAATACGTTTTTGCTAATCATGAGCCAGTTTTGCACACATTGTAGTTGTAAAGCGATTTGTGGAGGGCTCTGTAATGGGTAGCAGGTGTGTATGAATAACATCTTTGTACTTAAATTTGGTTATTACTCTTGTCTTTTCTCTCCCCTTGAACCCGTATAAAGACCACAGAAATCTTTCCCTGTGTGTCTGTTCCAAGTAGGCAAATAGGTTGCGGTTGTCATGTGTTCCAGCATTACCCAAGGAAAAATACACATTTTAAGGGGCTGTGCTTTTCTGAATTGAAATACTGATTGATAAATTAGCTGTGAATTTCATTTCGCTCTTTTATAGTGCATTTCTGGTGAAGACTGTTCTTGTTGGTGCATTAATTCTTCGGGAATTGTGCCTGCCTGTTACATAGTTTTGCTTTGTTCCTAATGCATCTGCCGTGAATCTACTAGGAAACATCATGCAAAAATAGTACCTACTAACTTTATATCTGTACTTCACGTGAAACACGACAGAATTTTTGATATAAAATGAAATAGGATTTATCACAGCCTGTAGTACTCCTGGTTCATCATTCTAAGGTTTGTGCTGTGCTGTTACTTCATGCAGTAAACCTGGATTTGTAAGTAGCAGAAAAACACAGATTTAAGAGGAACCGACTTTTTGTCCTGATCAATGCTTACTGTTTACTTCTTTTTCTTTCCATCAAAGAAGGAAGAAGGTATTACTGTTATACGAATGATCTGAGTCCTTTGTTGGCACACATTGCTGCTGCATTTTGTAATATTCATGACCCGATCTATATTAAAAAGCTTCTGGCACTCTTGCAGGGAAGCAAGATTAGAGTTAGCAAAAAGGGCTTTATTTTCCGTTAATGATTTTATAAGATGCATGAGCTATTATATTAAAGGAAAGAATCCTAACAGAGATTTTAATACCTCAGTCAAGATGCATAGCCACTCAATTAAAAAAAAAAAAAGTATTTTTTAAAGAGAGAAAAAAATCGTCAGGTTCAGATGTTACAGAACAGGTTTGGATTTAGTGATGCTTCATGTAAAAGTTTTTTATTATTATTATTCTGTTTTTTGTTTTTGTGTTTAATACAGCCATAATAAATACATAATGTTCTTATTTACTTAGTCATGTCAAAGTTTAGCTATCAGTGGAAGGAATTTGAGGTTGCATTTGGGTAGCTGTTGAGAATGACTGTCAAATGAAGGCACGCTCTCCCTGCGGGAGGTAACTTCTGTGCGCTGAACCTTTGATGTTGTATCTGATAGATTACTGCGCTGCTGCTTTGTTGTCTTAAGTGTAGATTATTATTCTCTTGGAAGTTTTAAGTAGCAATAAATTGAATGTTATTTGGTTTTAGTGAAATTGTAGAGATAATTCAGCTTCACACTTCCAGAATTTGTAGACTTTTTAAAAGTAAAGCTGAGTGCAGTTCATTGTTAAAATAATACTATCTTGATGCAAAACCTCAAAAGAGTGAAAATGTTCTGAATTAGGACAGCTGTATTAGCTGTAGCCTTACTGTGTGTTAGCTGCATTCATTACTCTTGAGAACCCCAAACTTGGCTGGTTTCTGGAAGGGAAAGCAAGGTTGTGTCATATGGAGTGATGGTGGGGATTATTTCAATATTCCGTCTTTTGGTGTGAGAACAGCTAATCTTCAGAAAGATGTAAAGATGAAATTTCTGCTTCTTCAAAATGAGGTGGTAGTTTTCTCAGTGTTCTTGAAAATATTTATCATTATGTGCATGCCTTTAGCCTTGGATTGATGAAGTCATAACATCAATTGCTTAGACTTTATTGGTGTCATTTTTTTCATCGTAACAGTGTGGGATTGTGAAGTGATTCATACAACACTGAGGCAATAAAAATGCTATGAAGTGCAATTATTGCATGTTTCATGCTCAGTAGCTAATTTTTAATTTCACCATCTTGGACACTTTTTCATCCCCTCAGGCTTCCTAAATAGGAAATGAGAATCATTTGGACTTGGAAAACAGGAACAGTAATTCAAAAAGGAATTAATTTACTTGACTGTTCATTTGCTTTACTTTTGCGATTATTTCTGCTGTTTGTGTTTGAACAATAATTTTCACTCTGTGCATCAGATACTCACTTGTTCAGTTCTGCAGTGAGATCACAGTCCTGTGGCTGTGACATCAGTTTTTATCACAAAGTTGAAAATACCTCACCTATGACATCAGAAGTTCCGTTACGGTTGGATCAGAGGAAAGGTGAAAGCAAGTCTGGGAGGAGAGGAAGAAGCTGATCGTAGAGGATTTTTTTCTTTTACTGCCTTATGACTAGAGAACTTCCTCTTACTAAGGAAATGATTTCCTCCACATTTTGCAGAAAAGCAACTTTGTGTTCCTTGTTTATTGATAGTAAAACCTTAATGGAACTAAACTCTTACTAGTATTTATTTTTAATGATTCTGGCTACTTACTTTCATATTAAATTTTAGTCTTTAGTGATTACAAATTTCTGAGTCACAGAAAATTTACTGAACACCCAAAAGGGGGTAGAGTGGGAGGGACTTTGCTTTCATTGTAGGTTAACAATTGCTAAAAGTCCTGTGAAATATAAGAAATTAGGCTTGTTGGTGTTTGTGTATCCTTTATAGTTAGCATGAGCTTTCATGCTTTTGGAGTGGAGAAAGATGTAGGTTTCCTGGGACAGGCTGATTATTAGAGGAATTGGCTGTGAACACCCTTTGGGACAATCAGAATGAATGTGGAAGTTGTACTGGGACAGCAGTACAGGGAGAGTGTCTCCATACATCCATATCGCACTGGCACCAGCCCCTTTCACATGAGATTCAGATGAATGAAAAACCTTACATGGCAGAGTTTCATAATCATTCTTTTATAGTTAAATAGATCTTTAAAGTCTTCTCAAATGTTTATAGAAATAATCTTAGTGAATTGCAGTTTAGTTTAAAAAAAAAAATTGTATTTCCAAGTGTTTGCCATTTTCTTGTATTAACAGAATAGAAGTTTAATGGGACACATCTTTCTCTGTTTAATTTGGGATGTCAGCCCACTGTTAGTTGAAAGTAGTCCATTTGGACATTTTGAACCTGTGATCCAGATGCGCCATGGTCTTTCTTTTACATGTAGAGTCCTCCGCAGGGTTTATGGGAGTGCCTTGTAAAGAATAATTCTTGAAATAAGCAGGATTGGAGGTGGATGGGGCAAAACACCTGCCTCCAAGTTACTGTTCTGTGTTTCCATTTTTTTAAAGCATCTTAGATTATGAAATGCCTAAAAAAAAAACAACCTCCTGAAAGTGGGGTTTTACATTTTTACTGCATTGTTTATCAATATGCTTTGACACTTGCTGGTTTCTTTGCAGTTGCAAGGACACTTTCATCCTTCCAGGACCAATGTACGCTCATGTAAGTTCTGCATTTCACTGTATATCCTGACAGGAATAAGCAATTGAGGATGTAGAAGTTCGGGACTAAGCAGGAGTGAATGTGGCTGTAGCATCTCCTCTGCTTTGGGGCACAGTGCAAGGAATCACCCTCCTTGCTAGGAGAAGGTAGGACAACTTAGAGGGATGGCGATTCTTTAGGTGTATCCCCCTAAATGGAAAAGATTGTTTATTGCTGCATTGGTAAATATGTGCAACTTCCACTCCGTGGCTTTCCTAAATTTAAAAGGAAACTGAGACCCACCCAGCAGCAGCCAAATGAGGAGGGGGGCCCCATGGCTGGTGGTGCAGGATGGCTAAGGGCAGGTTGTGGGGGAGTCATGTAGGCCTTTTTGCCTTCCCGCAGAGAATTAATACGTGCAGTTTAGATGAAGTGAGTAGCCAAACAGCAAAATCTCAAGCAGATTGACTGGCATTTAAGGTTTCAATCAGTGAGGAGTTTTATTAATTAAAAAAGTCCAATCACTCTTACGTGCCAGGAATTTAACCTTTAACAAGTAGAGTAATCAGCATATTCTTCTGCAGCCAGGGACCATCAGCCAGGGACTATCTCACGCAGTTACACAGCTGTATGTTTACAGATATAACACACCGTTATTCTGTATAACTCTGTGCAATGTAAATCCACAAATTGATAGTTTTTCTGATGTTGGCCAGCCCTATCTGTTTTCCTGGTCTTCCTTTTCCACTCCGTACTTTTGCAAGTGGGAGATGGTCCTATGTGCTTGCCTTAAAGGTAAGGAGACAGAAGCGTTTCACAATTCGTGCCTTGCAAGTTGTTAGCAGGGTTCTGAAGCGAAATACCTGCTTACTATTCTTGGAGATAAGTGACACGGAGCTAGAGCATTTCCTTAGGAGATCTGGTGCTCTTTCTGTCACCGTAAGGCAGACTTTGCAGTTCAGGGACTTCACATAGCAGCATTTTCTTTTTCTGCTTGCTGTGCTGAGGCAGAGATCGTAGCAAAAAAATTTTATATGGCGGTCTCACAGGGGTGAGACGGAATTTCCTGTAAGTAGATCTTTCAGTAGTATCTCCTAAGTGTTCGTTCCTCAAAACAGAGAATCCCCTGCTTTTTCATAGACACGGTAGCCTGGAAGTTTCCCACCTAATTGCAGCGCCTGAGCTTGGATTGTCATTTCTAAAGTATGAGCAATGGAAAGCATTAGGCACTTTGACAGATTATACTGATTTATGACTTTAAATTGCCTTCTGGGACTTCCTTTTTCCATTTACTATATGAAAAGCAGCCACCTGTTGATCTCAGAAAGAGAGAGCTATTTCAGGATCCTGTGATCTAAGTACAGTGCTTGAGAAGTGTCATCTTAGCTGTCGAGCTGCGTGCCTGAAGATGGGTGGAAAGACTGCAGGCTGTGGTGTGTCTGCTGGTGGGTCATTCGATGGGATAGTGTGGCCCCCCATCAGAAGGCTTCACCCAGTTTTTCCTTCAAAGAGAAACATTAGCTAGACTGCAGCACGCTGCTTAGAGCAACAAGCAGCGTTGAAAACACATCAGTGTTAATTCCATCTTTTCCCCTAGTAGTTTATTCCAGTGGGTAGCTACCTCGCTGCTCAACTTCTGTCTTATTTCTGTGTAAATTTTTCTGGCTTGACTTCCAGTTCCTGGTTCTTGATTAGTCTTTCCTAATATTCTCTTGACTCAGCATTACTCCACATCATGAACTTCTTCTCAATAGAGGGGGTTTCTTCAGTCTTCCACTGCTACATGTTTTCTAAGTGACAGCTCATTTTTGTAACATTTTTTCCTTTATGCCTACCCAAATTCATTTTAGTTATATGGAAGTACTGTCTATAGAGGAGTTGTTGATATTCTCTTAAATACTATATTTGGTTTAAATGATGTGTACAATCTCATGTTTTAGGACACGTCACTTAGTATTAGAATGTCATATGCTCCAGTTGTAATTTCATTTGTGGGGCAAACTTAATTTTCCTCTGCAGGGAGGAAAAAATATATATATATTTAATTGGTTCCTGACCAATTGATGTTACAGTGTAATTTCTTATTTATTTTTTTTTATTTTACTGTGTAGCTAAGTATAGCTCTGTCATGAAAATTTTGATCTTGGAATGAGTATGTACCACTAATATGCTTTTCTCTTTGACTCGGTCCTATCCATGTGCCAACAATGAGACAGAGCATGTTGTTCCTCTTTGCCCAAGTGTTTATTCATGTATTCATAGCAGAGAGCTCCGCTGAGCCGGGCAAAGGGGTGACAGTGTGGGACCGAGCTAAAAAGAGCAACAGATGAAGAGCATTTCACACAAAAGAGGACACTGAAATGCTAAAACTAGAAGGAAGGGAGGCTGCAGTCATCTTGCTGTCATTTAATTTTATGCTGTCTTAATTTTATGTCAGAGAGGTTTGGAGTTTTCTTGGTTGGTGATACCTATGAACTGCCGAAGAAACGTGAAGAGTCATTATCATTATGCTCTTATTTATGCTCAGAAGGAAGGGAGGGTATCCTTAAAGAGAGGCATAGTCATTTACTGGAATTATTTCATTCCGGAGTCTCCAAACAAAACTCCATAAAGGAATCGAACCTGCCAGGAGAAGAGCTTGCTATGTCTCAACCCTTGATAAATTAAAGGTTGCTTTAGATAGGACTTACCTATATTTTGTTAGATTATGCCTGATAAATAATTAATATCCTCAGTTAACCTCAGGGACAAGATGAGGAACTGCTAAATTCCTCCACTGACATGGTTTAATAAAAATTTTTCTTTGCCAGAATTCTGAAGGTCAAAACAGTCTTAAATATATAAACAGATATTATATCAAGGTAAAGCAAAAGAACTTGTAATTAATCCTTTTTTAAGAAGTCCATTCCTTCATTTGAGGATTTTGAGTAGTGTCAGACAAGGTACTTCTAAGTTTCCTTCATCATCTCTCTGAAGATTCCCTGTTAATCAACTTAGTAATTTATAAATGTTATGAAATTGTGTTGTTAGCTTATTTCTATCTGTAAAGACATCAGGAAATTTGTGTACTGTGCCTTTTGAAAAGTAATTAATGTTTCACTTTTAAATGTCTATTGATATTTTTGTATTTCCTATTGATTTTGGAATGAATGCCACTGCCAATTCAAAGCTCGCATACCAGTTCATCCAAGTTTCGTTTACAAAGAACGGACAGGACAGCATCATGGAGCCAGTCCAGTTCAAATGATGACCTTCATCTGATGAGCTCAAGAAAAAAAACACTTGTAATGTTCTGCCTAATTTGGGCTTCCTCCCTCCCTGGGGGTGACTGAAGGGTGGCCCTCTCCCATATGACCTGGGAGGGGCTGCGTAGGTTTTAACTAACCAGAAGCTTAATGACGGGAGGGATAAGATCAGGGCAGTTCAAGTACATGTTGTAGTGCTGAGGGCAGAAACCAGTTATTTCTTTTATGATCCCACTCTGGTGCTGCAGTATTATTAAACACTCTGGGCAAGGCCTTGGTGATGTTTTGCAGGGTTATGGGTGGCACAGAAGTTGCTGTCATGGTCACTGCTTACCCGACTGATCCTATCTCCTCTTCTGGAGGTCAGGTAGAATCTGTACCCAAGAGATTTCAACTTTGTGGTGCAAGATGTTGCCGGTTTTTCATTGTCTTTGGGGAGGGAATTTGCTGTCTCATCATAGTCTGAACAATGGTGGGATCCACAAATTACCAACTAATCCACTGCCTACAGCAGCTCAACTAGTGCCACTGCTTTGCTAGGGAGAAAAGGGCAACACTGCTAGTCAAGAGGAGAGCCACTGTGCTCTGCCAACCTCCAGTGCTCCACAGGTGACCGCACGAGCTTGTTGCCCCCCAGAGGTGGCAACAGTGCTGAGACAATTTTGGTATCTTTCTGTATCAGGTTGCAATTGGATTCTTCAGTTTGTCTGTGGTGTGTTAGCTACCACTGCGCTGTCTGCTTGTAGCATTTAAGACTCTCCTGATATGTTTAATATAAAAGTTGATGGTGGTCAAGTTATTGTAACCTGCATGGCATTATCAGGGAGTCTGCACCTGGGGGACTTTTTCAGTGATATACAGGCTATAGAGTTTGGTATTTGCACTTATGGATGGGTTCCTCTCTAGCCAGTGATTTGTGAGAAGTTCCTCAATCCCATTCCTCAGTGAAGTACCTGGTATTTTCTTCTTCTTGAACAAGAAATGTACCTGCAGTTGTTTTCTGCTGATGAGACCTGAGCAGCTGTGGTATCTGTTTGCTCGCAGGTCTCCTGCCCGTGACAAGGGAAAGGGGAATGGTAACTTGATCCCTTCTGTTTATGAAATCAAAGAGAGATCATCTTTGGCTGACTTTTTTTTTCCCTCTTTCAGAATCTTCCAGTAGATTTTACACATCTTGGCTATTCAGGCAGTTCTGCAAAAGTCGGGGATCTTTTGTTGCTGGCTAACAATCAGACTCTTTTCTGGTCTGGGAGATAAACTTTAGACAGTGGAGCTGTTCTAGCAGAAGGATGTCTTGTTGGACAGTATTGCCTCTACTCTGCATGTGAGAGTTATCTATTTGTACTGTCAGGAGCCCCAAATGGAATTACTGGAAGAATCAGATACAGTTTAAAAGCACGATTAAAGGAATTCATATTTGTTATTGCAGGGTTTTCTCTTTATTAAATACTTCAGCAACATTTCAGTGATGTCTTTTGAGAGTTTTGTGAGTAACTCATTACATTTGAAAGGCTTTATAACCAAGTCATCCTTTCTTGTCAGAGACATGGAAGATGAATAGGTGGATCTTGCCTGCAATTTCCCATCTCAGGGGAAGTTCCTTCTCACTGCCTGTGATGATGCTCAACTGCATCACTGCTTTTAATTGCCTTCAGGCTCCTGCAGGACACTGTGTGTCCCCTCTGGCATGACCTACATCCTTGCACACCACGAATCCCTCGGCACTGGTTAGTGGAGTCTGAGTTCAGGACAGAAAGTCCTGTTGTTGCTAATCCCTTGCTGTTTCCCAAGGCTGTAAGGTATGTGCCAGTCTCTTTTTGTGTCCTAAAATTCATCTGGAGTTATTTTACCTCTAGAAGCATAAAAATGAATTTTCTGTGTTAAAGATAATGGTTGAAAATGTGAGTATGTGAGTGCTGTCTTGAGTGTTAGGCTACTGGGTGTGTTATTACACTGAAAGCCAGAGAAGGATGTATTTGTTTAGAGTACAAGTACCTTATCAAATCAGAAATCCATACATTATAATATATATTTATTTTTCCCTTGGGAGAGGGAATAAATAGTGAAGTAATGATTCCAGCTGTAGCCTGGATTGCATTGCTTCAGGTCAAATCAAAGACAAGTGTATTACTGTATCAGATTATACAATTTAATTTGGAAGGCTTAGCCTAATGGAGGAATAAGATGATGACATTTAGGATGAATTAATGTAAACACTACAGTCTGTTATGGAAAGGAAACATTTATAAAATATAAGATCAGCTTGTTCATTTTGGCACTGGGAAGTATAGCACTCTTTTCCAAGAATGTCTGTTCCACCATGACTTCTTACAGTGAAACTGTTTGTCTGCACTAAAATAGATTATCCCAAAACCTAGAGAGCTGTCAAATGCCAAGGTTTTATTAAATTTGGAGCAAGCAGTTCTCTAGTACTGAAGGTATATAGACCTGTTGTTGGACTTTGTCACGCAAGATTGAAGTTACCAGTCCCATACGGTCGAAGGCGCAGTGTTACATAGATGCATCAGTCTCTTTTCTGCTCTTCCTACATGTAGTTGTAGAAAAGCCTAGAACATCGATCTTCAGTACTTGATTTTTACTCCCCTTTCCAGTTTGAATTTGTTCCTGAGGAAATGCTGCTGCCTAGTCTTAGAAGTGGGTTTTTGTGTTTTTTCTTTGTTTGTTTGTTTTTGAAGAGATTATGAGAAGTCATATCTACTCTACATTTGCTAGACTGAACTGCCTTTTAAATTTCACTTGGAAGATATGCTCACTGATTCATCTGCTTATCTTAGCTTCTTCTGTACTTGTCTCTTACTTGATCAGTGGTGCTTTGCGCTGAATTTTATCTGGGGTGGTAACAGTACCTTATAGAGTGACATTATCTCTCTAGAAATACTTTTCTCTAGAAATATCTTCTGGTCTTTTCATGGCTTTGTCATGCTGAGGACTTTTAATTTAATGGTAATCAATGACTCTACTGAGATTCTTGTCCCTCCTTTGGGTTCCTACTCTATACCAGGCTTCCTATCAGTCTGTGGGAACTTCTATTTAGATTGTCAAACTTAATCTCACCTCCATTATTCCTGTCTTGAAGTCACCTTGAGGGATCTTTTATTTCTATCTGATATTCCCCTGCTGCTGCATCATATTGATGTTATCCTCCAGTATGGTGCCATTAGTAGATGTTTCTAGCATGCTCCCTCTTCCTCGTGCCAAGGGTTTATGCTTAACCAGTGCATGTATGAAAACTACCTGTGCTTTTACGTAGATTTTTACCTATTCTAAAACCATTTGTAAACATTTAATGGAGCCTGAGGCTGTCCCAGAGGGCTAGGTAGTTTTCTGAGCAATAACTGACTGATAATGCTCAGAAATAGGGAGCTGGTTACTTGTTCAGTGTAACACCTTATGTCAGAAATTAGTACTGAAGATATAATCCTAGGTCCCCTGCTCTAAAAGTCAAATCACACTGTATGCCTTTTATCATAAGACTATCCAAAGGCTTTTAGGAAATGTGGTATATGTCAATGCAAACTTGAGGCTGAGATCTGGAAAGCCATCTGGAATATTAATTTAATGAGAACTGAGTTTCACATCCGCTCTTGGGTAGCTTTTCAAACTGGAGCCTGGATATCTTAGCCACTGATATTGTGATGGGTATGCTTTCTTGGGGTACCATATGTATGATTTTCCTAGGTACAGTTACAACACCAGGATAAGCTTCACCATTATTTTTATTTATATATTTACTTCAAATTAATAGCTCAGGTGAGCTGATAGTACCTAATGCCACACTTGTCTGTATTTGCTGTTTCAGTAGCACTTATCTTGAGGACTTTTGGTGAGATTCACTGGAAACTTTCTCTTGAGCAGCAAATGTAATATCTCTGAAAAAAATGGATAGCAGTGTTTCTCCCTGATTCACCCCCAATTCTGTTTGTCAGCGTGGTGTTTATTGTGGAGATTAATCTCAAAGCGTGGGATGATTGTGAGCTTAAATGATAATGCAAAGTGAAATCTACTAAAGGACCAAGTTACAGAGAGAGCATTCATGAAAATATAAATACTAAGCTTCACATCTGGCTGTGCAACATGGCACCTCCCTTGTAGTTTCGATTAGCATAATTTATTCTGCTGCCTCAGCTCCACCTCGGCTTGCTTCATTTCTCCAGAACACAGAACATACGTGCTTCCACAGAAGTTGCTACGGCAAGGTTTGCACACAGCTTTACCTGTCCATCCGGTAAAGCCAGCCTCCTGCCTCTGAGCCAGGCCTGCCAGAGGAGAAAGCATGCCAACTACAAAATTCAGAACTTTAAAAAAAAAAAAAAGTGCAAATTATATTTTTATTATATTTTTGTTTGTTTTGAGTACAGGGTAAGACTGCCCCAGTGGTGCAGAAAGGTTGAGTACAGTGTTTATCCCTAGACAGGATAATCTTCTGGTGATGAAATTTGAAATTTGCAATTACATCACTGCAGCTTACAAATTAAAGCTTTGTGTAACTGTTTGTGTATGAGAGCTTTTGGTCTACAGCAAGTGCAAGCTTAAACCTCTTCTCTGCAAGCCGAGAACAGTCAAACTACTTCAGCATCTGGCTGTGAAGACGCGCACGTGGAAGGTTACTGTGGTCCTGACACATGGTGAGAACAGGAGCCTGCGTGCTGCTGGAGGTGAGGTGGATGCCCGGGGTCAGAGTGAGTTGTGTTATCGGTATCCCATGGAAAAAACAAACAAACAAACAAAAAAGCAGAAATGGAGCCTGTGAAGAATTCCATTTCCCACAATTTCACTTGAGACCAGAATGACCCCAGATTAGTTTTGTTTGTGGGAATTTCCTGTTTTACTCTGTCAGGATGTTGCTTCACGGGGTTGTAATAATTTGCAACTGAAAGGGCTGCTCAGTTTTCCATCTGGCTGTCTTAGTGCTAGGCACTCGTGTCATGCCACCGCAGCCTCTGGCTCCGGCCGTTCCGTCTCCTCCTGCAAAGGCTGGTGCGCTGCTGGGGCTCCACGGCGCGAGCTGCAGGTGGCCTGAGGAGCAGCCTGTAGCTCTCTCTGTGAACTGCTGGGAGGGAACAGGCAAAATTCCTTCTTCTGCCTGGGCCTCTGCTTCCAGGTGCTTGTCCACAGGTGCTAGGGCAACACATTAAACAAAAGCATCCGTTCCCTTTTTAACTGTCTGGGTCAAATTCCAAAGACGTAATCTACTCTGACAGCCCCAATCTGAAGGTCTTGCTGCCTTCCCTGGTCCTCCTCACGCTGCGTGAGCTCAGCCGCAGCCCGAAGGCCGGCCCTCAGCGTGGGACGCGGTGCGGAGCCGCGCTCTGTGCCCAGTAACACCACTGGGAACATTGCCAGTGGGTTACAGAGGAAGTGTGCCGAGAAGGAATCTGCCTTCTTTAGGGACATGCAGCAACGACTGGGTTGCTCAAGCTCAGAGCAGATACAGCAGATCTGAGGTGGCCTTGAGGGGAAGTTTCTTTGGTGAGATTTCCTAGTATGGTGTGTTTACGTTGCTGCGCATTGTAAAGAGGATTTCTTATGAACAGCTTTTAATCTTCTCTGGTGTGGAGTGCAAACACTGTTTTGACATCAATCGTGCTAACAACACATTTGTACACAGAGTAACAGTCACCTTTTAAATAACTATGGGAATCGCAAATACACACTGACAGAAAAATATATTTAAGCAGTTTCAAGTCTGTGCTGTAATAAGCAAAGCAGCCATTGTATTCCACAGAGCTGCATGTTTTAAATGCCTTGAAGAAAAAACAAACTCTAAAGTGATTCACAGTAATAGAACAGAGTGTTTACATATCTCAAAACATTCTGTACAATAATAATTCCATCTTTTAAAATTTAATTTCAGCAAATTTGAATCCAAATGAGATGAAGTCTGTAACATAAGCTTTCATGGCAAGGTACAATTCAGCATGTAATCTTTTGCAGGTGGCTGTTACTCGTTTATTATTTGTATTTCCATATTGCTTAGCAACCCCAGTCCTGGACCAGGACCTGGCTGCTGTAAGTGCTCTGCTCGCGCTGATGGAACGGATGGTCGCTGCCTCGCAGAGCGCACGGCTTTGTACTGAAGCCAAAAGTAAACTGGTGATTTCTCATTCGGTCCTCTCTCAATGAGGAAAAATGAAGGCCGACTGAAACCCAGTTATGTGATTATCAGTGTAGCTCTTGCAATAACCGAATCAATGCAAATATCTGGGAGACTCTCAAGCACGCAGGCTCAAATGTAGGTAGCTCTTCAGACTTCGTTTGCTGATGGCTGCAACGGGGAATGCAGAGGGGAGCGCAGGCGGGGTTGCTCCTCTCTGAATAACCATTCACTGACGCAGTTGCTCATGCAAGCAAATAACTGCTCATGCTTTGCGTGACCCTGCAATTAAAGACAAACAGCCTACATCGCATTGCCAAATACTTACTAATAACCTCTCTGCAAGTGGAACAGCACCCGTATCCTTCAGACAACCGATGCACGCTACATACATTTGCTTGACATGTTATGTAAGTCAACATTTGCAAATCTGTATCCAAGTCCTCATTTAACATCTTAAGTAGAAATGTCCTGGTTCTTCAAGGAGAGCAGGGTTTGTAGAGAGCAACTATACCTTCATTTGAGAGCTGGAAAGATGGAAAAAGTAGACAAACTCTTGGTCTCAACTCCTTCCATCAGCAAATTCCAAGCAAATGCAGCTCAGGCACAACTACACTTGAGCATTTGAGAGTCAGGATTGCAGCTGTGGGGCAATGAGGAATAATTTATCATCAGTGGCTTCCTCTTGTCAGTCACAGCCAAGCTCTTAAATGGCCGGGTTCATAGCCCTGCTGCAGGCGGGATGCTGTACTCTTCTGTTTTGCCCCATGGTTTTAAGAGTTGCTGCAATACCATGAGCCAGGACAGGAGGCAAATGATACTTGTGGCTCCTGATGGGGAGTCAAAACCTTTAGATAAGAAAGATGTGGTTGCCTTTACACAAGGAGAGGGCCTGGACACTAAGAAGTAAGTACTAAAGCTCAAAAAGTGTTAAAATGCACTGGTGGTTCCTCCAAAGTATGGCTGTGTTCGGTGCTGCGCTATGATGGGTTTGGTTCGGTAGTGGTGAGAGTAATTAGCTGGTCTGTGATACTGTCCAGATGTCACACAGGACCAGGCTGTGGCCAGGCGCCTCTGGAAGAGCGGTCTCAGAACATGGTTGGTTTGCATGTGGTGGCTTATTTTAATAGTGGGCTCTTACGCACGGAGGTTGTACCAGGGAACCATGTAAAGTGCCGTTGTATCAAGAGGTTAAAAAATGTCTTATATTAATTCTGGATTCCAGCCAAAGTCACACAGCTGTTTTGCTGAGACTGGGAGCTAACAGACCAAAAAGGACACACACCATTAAAATGTCGTGCTCTAGAGAGACAGCCGTCGGTGAGCCAGAAGCAAGGCAGGTCTGATGGCAGCAAATGGCCTGGGAGAGGGTGGCCTGTGTACGGTGGGCACATGTTCATGTTATACACCCGCGTGCCCTGGGAGATGAGAGGAGCCCTCCCCCCACATTATGGTGGGTTCTTAGAGCTCACGGCAACGAAGAACATGGTGAGCTCTCGTTGCTGGAGCTGCGTGGCTGCAGTGTCACTAAATGAACTTAGCATTGGTGACTATGCATGATAAATACCTGATGCAGAATTTACTTGTGCTGGGGGGGCAGGGAGGAGGAGGCAAATACAAGATTTTTTAAAATGTTCAATTATTGCTATTCCCAAGGCCATAAGCCTCTGTATTTCAGTTCACCAGGAGTGGTTACTAATTTGCTCATCTGTAACTACCATTTTGTAGACAACAATTTTTAATTGCTAAATAATGTCCTATTCACAGATCAAATATTGCTCTGTAAACGCCACATGTTTGGACCCTGAACACAATGGTACATGCTTCTAGCCTGAGCTTTCTTCAGCTTTACCTTCCCTTCCTCCTCTGCCCATACAAATTACATGGCCTGTGTGGGAGCACATTTCACGTGTACTTCCTCTTCCAGTGTTTTTACAAGTTGAGCAAACTTACTCTTCTCTACCCATATACGTAGAAATTCATTGGAACACTCCAACCTTTCCCAGCAGAAATGTAGGACCCAGTGAAAAAGCCTGTTTGGATCGGTCATGTCTCCTCTGTCAGTAAAATGCTCTGCTGAGAGCTTTCTGTGCCTGGCTGCATTTGTAGCCGTTTCTACAGCAGCTGTGACATACACAAATGTAAGTGCTCTGTTAATAAAGTGACATCTTTTCAACCTTGAAGTCATTGCCAGTGGACCTATTGCATGCTGCTTAAAAATCCAAACTACCTCTATTTTTCTGTGTTTTCTGAATTTGTCTAACTTTGTTCTACCTGATGTGACACTAGATAGCATGGTGTTCAGCTGGAATACAAATGAAATGCTGTCATATGCAAGCCAGTCCAACGGTCTAGGGGAGAAAAGTGTAATATCAGTTTAGGGGGGAAAAAACAAGCATCTCTTCATTTGCTATCTTTATAAGCCTACAAATCATCAGTGATAATGATGTAAAACAGAAGACATCAATCTTTTCCCTACCAAAAAAGCAGCATATGTTGTCAAAACTAATTTAGCTTTTACAGGATCTTGAGGTGTGAAAACACAAGTCCTTTAAATAGGAGTAGAGCTGAACAAAAGATAGGAAATATTTTTCATGGATGCATTGATGAACTCTGATTTTATGTAGTCTCATCACATGTTTTCAATGAGAAAAGCTAATTTCAAAAGAGTAATTTCAAGCTCCAAATCCAACTTGGCTGTGAATTGAGGCAAACAAGTGTTGTATGCTTCTTTCCAAAAGAGAGAAGGGAAAAAATTTTGCTATAACCTTCATGTTAAATAAATCTAAAATAGATGTTTATTCTATGTTTTGTGCTCATAGCTCACAAAACCCTTTCAGAGAACAAGACCTTGCCTTCCCTGCATCAGGGACTTAGAAATGGAGATGGCGTGTGGCAAAGGTTTCTTAAATTCATCATCTTGGTTGTTTTCAGAGCTGTGAATCTTAATTTCCCTTCCTCCTGATGCAGTTTCCTGTCTATTGGGAAAAAAAATGTGATCTATTGTAAGAACGGTCTGCGTTGGTACTTACCTCTTTCAGAATGTTTCATTCATCTTAAAAAATGCTTGCCCTCACCTGCTGCCTGGAGTACCATCCCATCCGCCTTTGCCTTTCAACTGTAAATGCATTGCATGAGCTGTCTTCGTTTGGAGGTCCTTCTGCCTGATTGCATCCTAGCTCATCTTTGATGTGAATTCTGTCCTTTCTGTGTCACTGAAATTCCTTCTGCACTTGGTTTCTTCTGTTTTTTTCTTCTACCTCTCCCTTTGTTCCGTTGACTTGTTTCCTGAAGGATGTCACCTTACCTTGCTAGAATACCAGGGGACTTCAAAGGTCTCTTTCTTTCATTTTTTTTTTCCACTCTGTCTCTTTAGGTAAATTAGATTGCCCTCCTTATGGGTTCAGACTTCTGCTTGTCTGTGACAGACTTGCCACTTTCTATCCATAATGTTTTAATTTTTTCCATAGTAACTTCATAGGTAGCTGGCTGCCAAACTTGAGGTTGATTAAAAGTAAGAGATGAAGGGGGAAACTGAGGTTTTTACAGGGCAAGGCTAGTGAGAGTGAATGGGACATAGCCATACTGAAGGGAGGACATAAGGGCAGGGATATGGGCTGTTGATCTGGAATGGAATAGTGAGAAAAGGAGCTGGGGATGTTGGGTGAGGAGAAGCTATCGGGAGGACATGGTACTGAGTGGCCAAAGGATGAACCTGGACTGTTATAGAGTGCTTGCAGAAAGAACTATGTTGGGAGGCAGGTGAAAGGTATAAGACCTGAATTGCTGGGAATGAGGCTTTGTTAGTTGTGCTACATGTGGAGCAACTTGTTTTAGCTGCAAGATTAACGAATGAAGAGAGAAGTGCCTGCCAAACGTGGGATACACAGAATTTTACAGAGGCAGCTCAGGGCTGGTGAAGGAAGAAAGGCAGATGGATTTGTGCGCGTGTCCTTTGGTCAAGTTCTATGGATGCTGGGGCTGCTTCATGGACAACCTGTCCCAGCAGGAAACTCTGTGGATAACACTGCCCAGTGAAGGGGGAGGCCAAGAAAAGTGTAACAAGGAGAGTCAGTTCAGGAAAACCCATTGAGGAGTTTTCCCTGTTTCCAGTTCAGGAAAACCAATGGAAGTGTCCAAGTGTATCAGAAATAGTGTGGCCAGCAGGACTAGGGAAGGGATTGCCCCTCTGTACTCAGCTCGGGCGAGGCCCCACCTCGAATGCTGTGTTCAGTTCTGGGCCCCTCTCTACAAGAAGGACATCGAGGTGCTGGAGCATGTCCATAGAAGGGCAATGAAGCTGGTGAAGGGTCTGGAGAACAAGTCTTATGAGGAGTGGCTGAGGGAGCTGCGGTTGTTTAGCCTGAGAAAAGGAGGCTCAGGGGAGACCTTGTCACTTTATACAACTACATTAAAGGAGGCTGTAGTGAGATGGGGGTTGGTCTCTTCTCCCAAGCGCCGACTGAGAATACAAGAGGAAATGGCCTCAAGTTGTGCCNGATTATCTTGGAGGTCTTTTCCAGCCTAAATGATTCTATGATTCTGTGATTCTAAGTGCAGCAGAGCTAGTATCAGGGTGCAGGAGAAGAGCATTTACAGGAACAGAAAACTAACGCGGTGCCTCTTTCCTTGTCAACAGCACAACTACTTCTGTGGCTGTGCCAGTGGGGAATTGCCCACCCCAGACCCAGCACAGACACAACCAACTTCCTTGTGTTTTCCAGTGTCTTGTCTTGTCTTGGACAGAGACTCTGCAAAACAAGTAATAATACATTTGTTTTTGGCCCTACCTGAAACACAAAGCTAAAGCAAATCTCTGTGATTTGTTTTTTATT
>VXAL01001496.1:108758-158106 GCA_013399475.1 Chauna torquata | reverse complement strand
CAAACATCCATTCCATTTAAAGCTTTCTGCTATTATGTATTAATGAAATTCCCTTTGAAAAACCTTCAATTACCGCAATTTGTGGAGGATGCTGTTTTCCTGTAGGTCTGGCAATGCAGAAGACCAACATTTCAGGCTTTGTATGTATGAGACCATATGACCAGAGTCAGAAGCTGATCAGTCCAATGTCATCTGACAGTGGGCATGTATGATTTCCCAGTACAGAAATCAGCAAATTATTCAAGGTTGCTGCACACGAGCCCATGTGTTGGGTTTTTTTTTTTTTTTTTTTCTTCTCAAATTAGAGATTGTAAATGTGAAAAGAAACTGGTGGAAGCCAGGCAACACCCCCCAGAGAGGCGAGGAGCTGGCAGGCCAGCTTCGCCTCTCTGCAGGTCAGCAACTCTCAGCTTCAGCCAGATCCAGACCTGGGGAGGGAGAGGAGAAGGGAGCTACTGCTGTGTTTGGGCCTCTGTGGCTCCCAGCTGTTGTCCCGCTGCTGGACATTTCTCTCGGGGTACAGCTGAGATGATGCTCCTGTCTGACGTGGTACCATGAGATTGGCTGTCCCCTTTACACTACTTGGAAAACATAAAGCTCAGTGAAAATACTAACCTGCGCTATTTTTAATTCTCTCTCTCAATAGTTTAAGGTGTTATTTCTCACACAAGCAAGGAATTTTTTTCCATATGACTTTATCTCAGCATTGTCCCTTTAGACAAGGCCTTTTAAATTCTGTGATAGCTGGGATGCTGGTCCGTGTGACCAGCGCTCAGGGGATGGAGGGACCATGGCTGCAGTGGGTTTTTTCGGCTTTGCTCACACTATGAACAGGCTGCAGTGAAAAACTTCTCTGCCTTTCGTTCTCTGTGTCGCCTTTTGATATTAGTAGCTGACAGATTTCCACTTCTTAGCATTTGTTATCTGCTTTGTATATGCCATTTGTTATCTCCTTTGTATATGACAACAGTGTAAGGCTTTTGTTGTACATATTTTTAATAAAAAAGCCAAAATGTTTGAAAGCTAAAACGGATATTACTTTTCTAACGGAGCATGCAGCTTTCTTTTGATAGCTTAAACCTTCGATAAAGTGTGTTGTAAGCTAGGCTCTGCAGTTAGAAAACATTTATGTGTTTAGGGGTGGGCCTGCTTTCTTTATGATAGGCTAGCAGTTGGTTCCTGGAGATGGAGCAATGAAGAGTTATAATTACAGGTAGTGCTGAGAGGTGGCATTCAGCCCTTGATTCAAAGCTGAACTCTCTCCAAATTGCATTCTTTGGATTTGGTATCTGGCTTTGTTCTGTTGGAGGGATTGTGGGGCAAAGCTGGACTAGCTGTGGTAGCTACTGTTCACGCATAGCTGCAGCCACAGAAGAGTCCTGTCCTTCACCAGGACCCTGGTGTGCTAGATGCTGAGGCGATATATGGGGAAAGAGCTGCTGCTGCAGCACAGAGTTTGCAATCTTCATGTGAGATATGGCACAAGAGGCAGACGAAGGAAGTTCTTTTACCAGGAAGCAACGAGACAGCGTTGTCTCACCATCAAAGAGATCAGCAGTGGTTTCGGCACTCCCACAGCCAAACCACTGTCAACATTTCTGGAGGTCTCTTGAGAGTTTTGAAAGTCTTTGAACGCAAAGACGTGACCCTAACGTTTGATGCTGTAGGGAAGGGCAAACCAAACCAGTGTATTACCTGTACGCTGTACTCCTGCGAACTCTGCTTTCTCACACTGATGTTTGTCTTCTAGGCCCTGGGCTAGAATATCTCCGTGGCACTGCACCTCTTGGCCCAGAGCCCATCGCTGTGCCAGTAAAGTAGTGCATAACCTTGCATAAATGTGCCTTGCTATGAATGACCGGAAAAGATGCCATTACATATCTGCTTCTGCCAGAGGGCACCTTCCACCCCAAAACAAAATAACAACACCTCAGTTCTCAAAGCCTTCAGTGTGCTGATATTACTGTTCTGTCTGGGGCTGCACATGAGCCGCTTACAGTCCGAAAGTATTTTCTGTTTGGATATTTTCACGTAGAGGTCTGCACTTTCCCCTGTCTTGTCCCCTTTTAAAGTGCTGATTTAAAAAATAAAAAAGACTTTTCTATAGCTGTGGCATATGTCCTCCCATAAATCCCCGTATCATTATGATTTTCACATTGGCCAGTTCTTGCATGTCAGTTATCTTGCCTTTCTATGGATATTCCCTGTTCTCCAGCTCCCTGTCCTTTGCAGTGAAGGTGAATCTATTGCACATCCATTGTAGTGCACCACTGGCTCTCTGTTTCATAGCTGAAGATCTGCAGAGCCTGCGTGGAAGTGCCTTTATACTGCAGAAAGAAAATAAAGAACTTAAAAGGAGAAATGCTGGAGCTGCTATTAGTGAAAGTCCTTCCAGCAGCGTAGTGCAGATTGAATCACGGCTACAGGAGCAAACTGTAGCAGATCTAGGAAGTGTTCTTCCCTTGTAAATAAACTGCAGAATCTCTCTGCAATGTGCTTATGCCCTCTGTGTGAGATAAGCATCTGCTCACGAAACCCTTGGTGCTAATCAGAAAGTCTGAATCTGCTTATCAGCTTTGTTCTCGCAGCACTCACCTGCCACCTCTGCTTTTGGCTACACTTTTCACCTCCGCTGTCTGGTCTGGGGTGGTTTGGCAGAAGGGAGGTGAAGCTTGGTGCCGTGCAAGACACCTGCCTTGCTCAGCACTGAGAAGATAGAGCACTGAGTTTGCTGCTGGACCCCTATTCTCAGAGCAGCGTGGGCTCCCTTGCCGCACCTGGTCCCATGAAGACCTCCGTCCACGCTGCGTGGCAGCAGGGGAGGATGCCCGCAGCTTGGACGGGCAGCTGCGCACAGATCTGATGGCAGATCAGCCCGTACAGTTTGATTTAATGTAGCTACAGATAGTCTCCACTTCGGGAAAGTTTCTCCATCTCACAGCACTGTTCCCAAAGAAAAGGGCATACCACTGAAACCACCGCCCTGTTGCATGCACTTTTTTCTACAAGATGGCTTTTTTTTTTTTTAATGTTTTTTAAACTTCAGGTAGTATGGAGCTATCAAGATTTGACACTCATACCATGTATACTGAGTGACTTAGCAAGAGCATGGTATGTAATCTAAATGCTGTAACTGCAAGTTACGAATTTGTTAATTAGCACCTAGTCTTGGCATTGACTTGTGGTTAGGGAGGAAATCCCGTAACTTTTTGCCTGGGAGTGCTCTTTAAAGCAGGGATACTAATCTTTATGGACCTGATGGGTATACTATGCCAATTCAGTAGTTAAGATTTTCAAAGCACTTTGAAGATGAAAAATGCTGAGTATTATTGGCCTTTTATCTAAAAAGACATTTTAAAACATGAAGCTAGGGAAAGATCTGCATAAATTAATGCATATGTTGATTATGGTCTATCTTTCCTTTTTATCTGAATGTATTAAGTAGTGAGAGAACTGTAAGAATTTGTATCTTTCCTTTTCATCTGAATTTATTAAACAGTAAAAGGACTCTGTGAATTAGTAATCTAATTTGAACATCAAACCAAAGGCAAAATTCTTCCTAATCCATCTTGCAGATCTCTCCTCAGCAGTAGAGATTTCTTGCATATCTCAGGTTGAAGAATGATATTTCAGGCTCAGGTTTTGATACTTTCCGGATTGATGAGACTTCAATAAAGAATTATTTTTCCAGATCAACCTCAAAAGTCAGTAATAACTCTCTACATTTTAGTCAAAAATAAAAGGACCATCAATCAAAACTAAATTTCTAACACAAGTCAGTAATGTTGAACCAAGTAGTTTTCACTGATTTCAGGAGGGAGATCCGCTTTTATGAACTCCTGTGATATTCTCGTCATTCAACACAATAACATTAGCTCAATCATCTGAACTTTCTACTTCAGTAAATGTGCACGTCACTAGACAACTGTTTTGCACTTTGTGAGGTTTAATTCACATTCGCAAACTGTTTTCAATTCTTAAGTGTGAGATAACATTACAGTGTGATTTATTAGTAATTTGGTTCCCAAATATGAAATTTTGGAGAGATAGGTATCACTAATTTTGATAGAGGGGATATAGCACAAAACCTAGTGAAGAATTCTTCATGATTTGAGGTGTGTTGCAGCTGAAAACACTGACCTTTTTTCACCCTGCAGTTTCAAATCTTGAGAAGAAGGGGGTAAAATTACAGGTATTTGGTGAAAATCTTTGAGGAGTTTCAAAACTTCTCAATGAGTGAATACACCAAGATGAGGTGAACGGAGACAGGTCCCTGATGGATTGATGGAGGAAAGGCAACTTTCCAGCTACTGAGAAATTTCCCCAGAAGTCTGAATCTTTCCAGCTTACTGCTGATTTCAGCAGCAGAGATATATTTGCTTTTATCCAGACAGCAAACTAAATGAGAAAAATAAAAATGTTGTAGTTATTTGGTTTGTTGCTTTTGTTTTGAAGTGTTGCTGGTTTTGTTACAATTTGAAATAAAAGCTATTCCTTGTAATAGTAAAATGCTCATTTACCAAAAACTTTTATCCACACTTCATTTCTACCACTTTCCCCAGTGCCAGGAACAGTGGCTGCAGAAGTGGTTGCTGTGATGGTCGCTTAGGTTAAGGGTCTGCAATGAGCAGCCGGAACATCGTTCCAGGCTCCTCATCTTCGGTTCCCAGCACCTGAGACCTTGAGGTGAAAATACAGCCCCTAATACCTTGTTGGCAATATGATATTGCTCTGGCAGTGAGACTCAGAAGAGGTATTTGTATACATTCACTGTGCTGTGAGGTTCCTTTTTCTGATTTAAACTAATTTCCTCTTTGCACTACGGTGAGATATACTGGGTGAAATGTATCTCTGTGCTGCAGCAGAAAAATTAAACCACATCTTTTCCACAAAAATGAAAGAAGTCTTTGGTAGCCACTGGAGTAGCTCTAAAGCTCATCTACCACTCAGTTTGGTGTTCAAGTAATTAGAGAGGTCAGGCACAAAAATATCATGTACCTGGAGCTTTGCCAGCCTCTTTTTCTCATTTCTTATCATGCTTGTCCATTTGGGATTCTTCCACAAGCTTTGTTATATTCATCGTGTAGATTAACGGTCTGCAACTATTAACAGCAAACTTTGATGCTACAGAGTGGGAATTGCTTGAATAAACAATTTCACAAGTAAATGGAGTCACAGCTCTGAACCAAGAGAGCTCCAAACTTGTTTTAATTTATAGAGGTCAAAAAGTAAATGGGATTGTTGCTCAGGGAGGGAACTTGAGGAGAACATGCAGCATTCACTCCAACAGAGGGACAGAGGGTGAAAAGCTTGATTGACTTCTGGAGTCTGATTTTAATTGGCTTTATTCCTACCATTACCAGCAGAGTGGATGACCCTCACAAGCAGAGGAGAGATGCTGGTAGGTATAGGTACATTTTTTTGCCTTTTGATATTGGGTCAGAACATGTCAGTGTAAATCCCATGAGGGATGAGCGTGTGAGAGTTCGCTCTGGAAAACAGGGGACAAACAACAGGGTGGGAAATGGAGAGGAGTGAGCCTAAGGCACGCGCTTCTGCTAGGGTTTCCTGAGCATCTTTTCCCCAGATGCCCCATAGCTGCTTCTGAGGAGGTAATTTTTCTGATTGACTGTAGTCTGAGTTATTCGCGCAGAGGAACAGGGTGCCATTTCCAGACATTTTTAATTGTAGAAGACTGTCACTTCCAGTGAACAGGCGTTAGGTTTTACTGGATATTTCCTGAGAGATTTAACAGGATATGAGGAGATCAGATAAGTATCTGTAAAACATCCGACATAGTGCTATTCACTTTGAATTTATTCATAGCTGAATTTGGTTGCCTGCGGTAACAGGGCTGTTTCTACCTATTTGTTAGCTCCCATCCACCCTGCCCCAGCTGCACCTCCTGGGCAGGAGATCAGGGGCTGTAGAGGCTACAGAATGCAAAGAAACCCTGGCAGCATTTTGGGAAGGGGTCACAGAGCTGGGGGCATCAGGATTCCTGGAGGGGCAAATAGGAGATACAGCAGGCACAGACCTGTGGGAAACCACCAGCTGCTGGTGACATCATTTTTCCTCAGCTTTGTTTCATGCTCAGAGCCACTAGGAATAATAGGAAAGTTGCTGACTTGCCTCCCAACCCATCCAGCTTCCCACCCTTTTGATCCATCCAACTGCAATGAATATGTGCTCAGCGACTTTACTTCAGAAATAACTCCTGGCAGTACTTGCACAGTTCTGCCCTTCCTCCAAGCTTTGTCTTCTCTGATAGAGCTTGATGTCCCAGGCAGAGACCTTGGTTCTGCATCCCCTTTCCATCCTCGTTCGGTGCGTGGAGATAGCTCTGCTCTCTACAGCTGAGGAGGTTGCTGCAAGGAGGGTGTTGGTCTCTTCTCAGGTGGATGGGTGGGGTTGATGATTTTGATGGTCTTTTCCAACCTAAATGATTCTGTGATTCTATCATTAAGCCAACACCTAATTTACAGTATTAACAATCAACACCCTCATTAGTCAGGGGATGCCAGGGTCAGGTGCAGATTTCAGGTGCAAAGCCTCTGCTTTTTTTTTTTTTTGTCAAATGAGAGGCTGTGCCCGTCACTGTAATGCAGCTGGCTACCTACTGCCCTCAGACACGTGCACTGCCCCTGTTGTGGCTTTCTGCTTGCTGAATGAGTTGTGAAATATCGTGCATGTGTTTCCTATTGATAATTAAAAGCGACACAGATGGTGATGCCTGCGATGTTTCCTTAAGTCACAGCAAGTAACAGAAAATGAAGTGATAGGTTTAGTTGTAGCTTCAGGTGTTTGTTTAATATTCAGTGTTCGTGCTTTGAGAGAGCTGGGATGTGCTTTCAAATGTTACTCCATGTCTGTGCATCACTGCACATTTTTTCTTTTCTTTCCTTCTCAGGGTCTGACAGATGGTGATGTTTAAATTAAAAGTAATTTCTTTATCAAGACAACGCCCATGTTATCAGTGATTTTTAACAGGAGCTTCATTTGTTGAAACAGGACATTTGTGTAGTGGAAGTGTCTGAAATGGATGGAGCGTTTTAGAAAGACACCTAGGAGGACTTCAGCGTACTGGAGGGCAGGTAGGGATAATTGTATGCTGGGGTTGGTAGAATGAGCTTCTGCATCGTCAGTGTTATAAGTGGGACCTCAGGGACATAATGAAGCTTTCCTTTCTAAAGGGTTCTGATTTTTGCATTCCTGAACAGGAATGGGGATCTAGCAACACCTCAATCGGAATTCTGGGCAGATTAAAAAATAGGTTATTTCTTATACTGTTTTTCACCCAGGTGTTTCATTGAACTGACCACAGATGCATCATGTGAAATAGGAACATACCATATGCAGCTTATTGCACTGAGTCAAGGCCAGAAAATTGAAGTGTCGATGTTTGGGCCCACTGTTGACTTGTGGGCTTCCTGTGGAAGGACTGTGGCCAAATCTCGGGAGCTTTGGTGTACTTAAACCATGTCCCTTGGCAAACAGAGATGCTTGATAGGGAACTGATGGACAGGAGGCGGAGAATCAGAAATAATAAGACAGGGTGACCATCTGTTACAGCCCAATCCAATGCCTGTGGGGTAAATGACATCCTGCGGTGAGCTGGGGATGCAGTCCTTAGTCACTTCTGCCACTGTGTCGTTTCCCTTCATTTCTGTATTCATAGGTGGTAGCTGTTTGACTAGTTCCTGAAGGAAATCAAAATGCTGTGGAGATCCCCTCCCCAGTGGGCAGCCACTGGAGTGCCTCACTGTGGGAGACTGTCTTCTGCGATAGCCTGGTCTAGTGGTGAAGACTGCTGCTCTGGGTGGGCTTTGGGTTTCTGTACAAGGGGGATGGCCCTTAAGGAGGCTCTACAGCCTTTCAGGAATATTTGCATTAAACCCATTTTGTGGACTAAAAACATAATATCTTGTTAGTTAGCATTGTGTGTAAGTTCTCCACCCAACCCTGTGTTGTATCGTGTTCTTCCTGGGAATAAAAATGTCAGTCAAAGGAAAACAAATTTTGATTCTGCCACTGAAAGCCATGCTTTTTTTTTTTTTCTTTTAAGCTCCTATGGGAAGGTAGATAAACCTTCAAAAAATGAAAATACACTCTCACTTAAATTATTCTGCTTTTGGGGTCACATTTTAATCAAAACCATACCTGCCTTCAGGAGAAAAAAAAAAAAAAAAGTAAAACTGATTGAATTTAATAACTAAAAGAACATAAACTGTCTGCTTTGAAACGTATAATCTCACATGACATTTATTTCATAATGTGATCAAATCATATATGTTGTTATGGGGACAGTCTTTATTAAAAATGCCATTTATTTTAACAAGCGCAATAAAAAGAAACCCATACTTTTTTACTGTGGCAGAGAAAAAAACTGCTATTAAGCTGCTTTCAGCTAAATGAAAACATCTTTCAAGATTTGTTCTAAAATATTTAAATAAAGTGCTATGGAATTTATTCATTTGCTGCCTTCCAGCATGAATAGAAATCCATTAAATTATCTTAAATACAATAAATGATATAGAAGAATTTGTTTTGGTTCGGAATATCCTTTGCTGATGAAGAATAAGATCATTTAAATATAACATTTCAATATAGGCCTGTAATTATGTCATTGAAAGCCCACTTTCGAGCACACTGAAGTATAGAGCTGGCTCTCCAGCTGCAGCCAGAGCCTTTGATAGGCACCTAAGGGGAATTACCAGTCCATGTCCCTATTAAAAAGGGAATGACTGGGAGACCATCAAGCACATATGGCTTCAGTGAGGCGAAATGCATGGCCTGTCACAGCGCAGAGGTGTTGGTGAATGGGAGGGATGACTTTCCTCCCACATGGGAACGTGAGGAGGGGGGAGGAAGAATACAGTGCCTTGTCCTTCCTTTGGAGTTCAAGTAGCAGATGCCTCGCTGACAGGAGCCTGTTGTACCACGCGAGCCAGATGTAGTTGAAGGATGATGATGTTTTTTTGCTCGTGCTTCCCCTCCAGGCTTCTCCAGAGCAGAGCTTCTTCACAGCTGCTTTGATGTGGTGGCCCTGTGCCACAGTTTGCCCAGAGGTGTTTAAATCACCGGATTTCCCACTCTTGGTAAATCAGGACTAGTAAAGAGATGCACTGAATGAGTGCTTTTCAGCCAAACAAATCATGGGCCAAACACCATGTCATGGTGTCTGATCTGGAGGATCGGGCAGGGTGGGACCCGGTTAGCCCTCAGCTGGGGTACCAGAATCAGTAGCAAAATGTGCAATGATTGCATTATTGCAGCTACTTTGTTGGTAAAAGTTAGGTAAAGACAGACTTCCATGATGTAAAATTCCAGAAGCCAGACTAAACAGGATCAAATATATCTTTGTCCGTTTTGGAAATAATTCTCACATTTAAGATAGGTGTTCTCCTTTCCTACCCTGCTGGACTTTATAAGGAAGCAGGGCTGCACCTTGGTGGAGTTAGACTTTATTCTCCACTGAAAATGTAAGACTTTGGGGCGTAACATATCAATAATTAGCTTTGAGAAGCTAAAACGTGTGCAGCACCCTAATGGGATGAAAGGCCTTTGTTACAAGCTGGAGGAGATAGTCTAATTGTTCCTTCTGGTTTTAAATTTGAAGGGGGGGCGGGGGGTGGAATGGAGGGGACCTCCATTAGTCATTATTTCTGCAGCTTACTTGCACTTCGTCCTTAAGAAACAGGGGCAAACACCTGGAAAAGAGGCAGATTGTCAGTTTAGTTTCAAAGATAACTCATCTTATGGTACATGGAAAGTGCTTTATCTATGATGCTTTCTTGAATAAGTCTTGCTTTCTTGAAGAAGTCTTTGAAGTTTCTAGCTATGAAACTTGTAGCTATATAGGTTGTATCTATAGCTGTTAAAGAAAGGAAAAGTTGTGCAATTGGGTCAAAGCCTGCTTACAGTTTGTCTGGAAACACACAAACTTCTTTGCTGTGGGGGAGGTCATGTTGCAGTAAATAAAATGATGAATGTACTGTTGGGCATTAAAAAAAAAAAAGAGTGGGAAAGGTACCTCATTGCCTTAAATCTAAAGCTTCCCCGTACTGCTGGTTGTTATGGAGGAGAAGGCAGAGATTGTGGCTGCAGCCATTTTTGCCTGCTCCATCAGGATCTGCTGCCCGGGGGTGGGTGGCAGCAGCCTGCGGGGCTCCATGAGCAGCGGGGTGGGATGCTGCCAGCCGTGCAGTGCCCTGGGCTTCTGCATGCAGTGAGACCGGCGGCACCAGAGGCTCCCGCTCCACACCTTGTGTGCAGATACATCATGTACCGAACTGGGCTAACACAGGGCTTGTGGGCACTGGCCTGCATGATGCTTGCAAAACTCTCTGCCCCTTCCTGTTGATTCCTTCCAGGTCATGTTACTTGACTGTTCATATATCCTAAAGCGTACAGCGTGCTTTCCCCATCTCCCTAGTGCTTCCCTGGAAGCATGTGCTCATGGGCTTCTTTTTTTGTGTTTTTGTTTTTGTGGGGCTGCTTCATCTGCTGTAGTGTTTATACTGTCCCAAAAGTAATAGAGCTCAGCCTGGCTTTCCACTGGCTTCCCAGAGATGTCTGTAGTGGTGTCCCCTGAGGTTTGCTCTGACAGTCCCCGAGTCTCCCAGAACACAGAGGGGCACAGACTGCATTGATCCTTGGCAAGGAAATTCACTGTGAAGGGCGTTAGGAACTTCAGAATGAGATGCCACAACCAAGCTTCTTTCTGAAGTATCTAAGAAAATGCTGAACTGTACGTTTGGCCTGAAAGTCAATGAATAGTTAATGCAGTTCCATGACAGCAAATGATGCTAAGGTCAACAGCGGTCAACCAGACAGAAGTGGCACTCTCTTGTGCAAAAATCCAGAGGGTTAAGGATCGGTTTTAACTAAATATTGTTCCAGGGATGTTTACTCAATACCCAGCTAGCACTGATCACAACCTTGCAGACCTGTTATAGGCAGAGAACTAGGTCTAGGTATGATAATTAAATTAGTATTTACATGCACACCCAGAGCTCTTCCTGGTTCTCAAGAGGAAACAAAGACTCTTGGTCATCAAAGTGGATGGATTTGCCGTATTTATATATACAAGTCTGTTTCAAGAAACAAGGAAACACAGCAGAAATAATCTTTTAACATGTAAAGGTGTCAGCAAGGCAGAGTAATAATGCTCTTGAGTGGAAGTGTTTTAGAGTGAATCATGGTTGTGCAACTAGTTTACCTAAACTCATTTTAAATCAGAAGAATGACAGACCCAGAACACTAAGTGATGGAGGATTGCTCCGTGATATTCTTCGAGGCATTGGGATGGACTGTGTGCAATCATTTCCTTCCAAATTGGTTGTAGTCCCCTTTCAAATTGTCAGAGCAGTTTTCTTCTGCTTCATTGCACTTGAGAAGCAGGTGGATGGCAAGCTGCTCAGCTTTGTTTGATCCACGCGCTGTTGTTCAATGGATGGAGCAAATCAAACTGGAAAGGCTTTCTGATATGGCTACAGCGCTGGCCTGTTCAGTGGCTGGCTTAACAACGGGAATCTGTCTGCTTTTCAGACATGAGGAGATCGCTAGTTTTGTCTTTCTTGGGGCATATTAAAGAGCACAATGACAAATTTAGCTCCTTGGTGCCAGGAATGGCAAGTGTCAGTGTGACTCTTGAAAGCAAAATATATAAAGGCAGGCCATCGCTGCATGAAGCATTAACTTAATCATTTCGGAGCACAGAGTGGTCAGGTTCCTGAAGTACATGAGGTGCCATTTGATCTAGATCCCAGATCTCTTTAGGGGTTTATGTAGGTCTCCTACACTATTTCTCTCTGAGTTTCTCCTTCTGAAAGAGAGGGAGAAAAATAACTTGGCAGTGTTGTGGGGCACAATTCGTGGAAGTCTGCAAAATCTTCTGAGTTCCTTTCACGCAGTATGAGGGAGAGGCACAGCCTTTATCAGTATGTTCCTATGCTTTCTTGCTGCACTCTGCAATAAAACATAAGATGCCATGTGCTCTATGCTTTTGTTTCCTATAGATGTTCCTCTGCAACTATGAGTGCTGGCATATTTGAAAATTCACCTGAGGTTTAGGCCATACATTGTGAAACAAAATGAGAATGGAAAGAGGACATGTCTTGTCAAATAGATTTGTGTTCTCTCATAACGAGAAATCAGCATCCTGCAAAATGAATTTGCAGAGAAATTCCTTGGAGCTGTTCCCTACTATGATCCAAATGAAAGCTCAGCCTCAGTCAAGAAAAGGCCACCCAGGCAGCAATCTAGAGAGCACATCTGCAAGTCTGTTTTCTTCTCTGAGTCTTACAGGGTGCCGCAAAATAATGACATGGGCTGCACAAAGCATCCAGACACATCAAGGGTGGTCATGCAGACTGAGTGACAGTATCTCTGAGGCTTCTTGAATGGCCTTGTCTCAGGGACCATCTCAATGGACATTAAACTCTCCCTGCCTTTGAAGGAACCATATAGAAACTGCGACTCCTGAAGCAACCAAATGCTAGGAAAGATGTACATGTCAGTGATGGTCTTATTCATCACCTTTTTCTCTATAACAGCCTGGCACAAAATGTTACTTAAGCATCTCTGTTCTTCGTGAGTCCAGCAGACTGGGTTTACTTGTGTGCAGATACAAGATACTCAAATTTTTTTACATTCTTTGGTATTTTCCTTGTGAATCTCTGCCTGACATGGATTTTTCTCACATGTGGGTTGACTGAGCAAGGCATGCTCAGTTAAGAAAGGCACAGGCAGCACTGGTAGCTGACTGGTTTTATATACTCCCTGGCGACAGTGCAAACTGTGTAATCATCTTCTAATTTTGAATGTACTTTCCTTAACAGTGCAGCGTGCCAGGAGACGGATGTGTGTGCTGCAGGGCTCGGATGCAACGTGTGGAGGAGCAGGGAGGTCAGCTCCATCAGCAGGAGCTGACACAATGATAGAGGAGGAAGAAATGACACAGCAGTGTGGAGAGAAAGTGGCGGCCAGGGGACTTTCATAGCACCTGTTCTGCTGCGTGATGATGCTGAAAAAGACCAGGTGTTTGGAGATGAGAGGAAAGCGTGTGTGTGTGTGTGTGTGTGTGTCCCGGTGCTGGTGGCTCAGAAGTCACACCAAGACAGGAGGACGGCAAGAGCGGTGGGGTGGGCAGGACGTGGGGTGAGTGCTGGTGGGCACGACAGGGTGTCCCCCGTTCTCCCACGCACGCCCAGGCAGGAGTGGGAGGCAGCAGCACCGTGCACGCACACACAGAGCCAAGCCGGGCACCAGGGAGACCGTCGTCTCTTCCCATCGCAGCAGGGCAGGCGGCCCCAGCTTGGAAATCGCCACAGGAACTTGCTGGCTTGAAAGAGGCTCCAACTCTAGTTAATTTGGGTCATGTCGGTGCCAGGTTATAAAGCCTTCCACCACTCTGCAGTGCCGGGATTTTCTCACGCTGTTTCCTGGTGGTGGCCTTCCCTGGTGAGGCTTCTTTCTCTAACATTTCATACAAACATAAAAGGTGGGGAAGAAACAAAATGACACATAATTCTTGACACGGAATAGAATAAGGCTGGATTTTCATTTAAAGTCCCTCTACCCACAGATACTGTGAATTGTAATAGCATAAAATTGTTAAATTGCTTTACATTTGGGAAACCTCAGTTCATAAAAAATTGCTAACAATTTATTTCTGCACTACATGGTTGACATCACTCTCTCTCTCTGCTGGTTATATACTGTTTTTTTTTTCACTGCATGTCTGCTGAGATTCCAAGAAAAACCCAAGTGTGTCATACAACATTGCTTTCTGATTTGCAAGTTAAATAGTTTACATAGGCAAAAATGTGGAGCAATTGGAATATTCCCTACCCAAACACTTAGGGACTCAAAATGCACATTTTAGCCTGGCAGGCCTCCACTGATATTTTTAGCTAGGAAAAAAAAAAAAAAAGAAGTAACAAGGAAAGACAGATCAGATCAAAAAAAAAAAAAGCTAAAACTCTATTGGGCATTTTGGTGAATGTTGTACTTTTGGTGCTGGTATGTATCTTGTTCTGTGTATACAGGAATGCAGTGCTTTTAGACTTTGAAAGTTTGGGCCCTTCTGAAATGAATGTTCCCAAGGTGGGGTTAGCCTTCTTGCTGATTGATTTAGTCTTTTGGAAACAGGCAAACCATCAGGAGCTTTCAGCTCAGAAAGATTAGCATTCATAGCCTGCTGTTTTTTAATTAAAAAAGCCATTTAAATACAAGGGTTGGAGTTTCTGCCAGCGACCATTAAAAATACCTGTTTTGTAATTATCCCCCAACTCCTTTTCTTACTTAATTCTTTCTTTTTTTTCCCTTTGTTTATCTTAAGTTCCTGACAGATTTTCCCCGTTTCATCTACCTGCTCTTGTGGCATTGCACCTCCCGCTAAGGTTAGCAGCTGGCTGTAAATCTCATGCCAACCCTGCTGCAAGCAGCTGGCAGGAGGTGTGGGGTGGATGTGTTCAGCATCCGTTTTCTGGTGGCTGAGCTGATCCTCTGCCTTCTCTTGAGAAGATTAGGGGAAGCAGCTGAGCTCCATCGCCAGCGTGGCCGCAGGACAACGGGGACATCATTCCACTAGAAATTCCCTCAATGTGTATGTGTCACCACCTGCACATGCAGGAAGGGTACATGCTGTGGGTTGGGTGTACCCTGGGTGGAAGCTTAAATAAGTATTAGTATTAGGCATGCTAATTAGCATGCTGGGTGTCAATATGTATTATCTCTGCTCATCTCTGTTAGGGACATTGGCTTGTGGACAGTTGTACAGACAAACTTACTGGGGCAGGTCCTCAGCTTATGTAAGGCTTGGCTGAATTTTTCCATTTTACCCAGTTCTGTGATCACCCTGGGTGCCTCCATGCATGATATTTGTATATTTGTATATTTGTAGCAGTAGATTTGTTGTTAGATATATTGTTAGACAAGAATGTTTGGGTGTATTTATATGCTTATCAAAACAGAGGTGACCAAAGACATTAACCCGAGTGGTGGTTGCTTTCTGATTTCCTTCTGAGTAATTAACATGTAGTGGTTGTTGTAATTCTGCTTGGACTTTGCCCTTGGGCATGTGCAGAAACCCTGGCCCAAACAGCAGTGTCTCCAACAAGCAGACTTTTTTGCACCAAGCTTCAAAGATTTGTACTGCTCTGCAGGAGTGTGTGGGATCATGTATGTCAAGGGGTGAGGAGAAAATTCCTGTTTTGATGTCTTACAGGTGACTGACAATGTATGGGTTCATTTTCTTTCACAGCAACCACCACACTTGCGATATTTCAGCCTGTCTTGATCCTCTTTTACCCCTTCAGCTTCCTCTGCCCATTACTGTCTTCAGCTCCATTGCCTCCCTCTCTATCTGCAGGTCTCTTAACTCACCTTACTTTTCTGCCTCTTTCTTTTTCTCACCAAAGAATCCCGTGGCTGAAATCTCAGCTTGACAGTGAGCTTCTCCTCTCCTGGCATGTTTCCAAATGCACTTTCCAGATTAACACGTGGAACATAAATCTGGCGTTTGAAGATTGAGCAAGGGCAGCGGTTCTTCTCTGCAGAGTGAGGGTGAATTACAGAGGCTGGGTATGGAAGCTAACAAGTAGAGCTCTTTCCTTCTATCTGCATAGTGGGTATTTTGAATTGGTGTATATTACAGAGGCCCTGGGCCACTGGACCTAGAGCTCATCCCTGAGCCCAGCCCAGTGCTACATTTGCCTTGGAGCCGATGCTCAAGTTGGAGGTGCCAAATGTCCTTGGCTGCACCTGGCTTTTCTTTGGAAATGTCCTCCTGCTGCTGCTGCAGCATCAGCATGCCTGCATAGAGGGTGTTCTATCACTGATAACTCGCTGCAGTGCACTTCAAGCCTGTCAAATTGTGAAAGCAAGAGTATTACTGACTGGCTTGGCTTGTACTAGTGCCAAAAAGGGGGAAAGAAATGTCAGGTTTGGACACCACCAACCTAAACAAATGTCACCCTCTCTCCTACTGCCCTGCTCCTCCTGGCTACTTCAGGCTCACTGTGCTGACGTTTCCTTCTTCCACTTCTGCAGCCCTCCAGTTTAATGTTACCAGTATGAAAAGTCTATGTGATGTTAGTGCTCTTGACAAAATAGTCTGCACAGGATAGGAGCAACTCCCTGGGGCAGGCTGTTGGTGTTAGGCTGCAGGCCTAACCTCCTCCAGCAAACATTTAGCACACAAATGATCTCAATTTCATCCAGCTGAAAACTTCCTACTACAGTCCTCAAATTGCATGGAACTTTTTCCCCAATATATTCAGAAAGTTGTAGTCTATACAAATCCATAGATGAATAAAAGACCAGATGCCAGCCTCTAATTTGCTTTTAAATGCATACATCTAGATTTCCTTTTAATTTTCTGGTGGTAGTTTTCAGTTGTATTCTGCCAATGAAAATGATCCACGTGCTGTTTTACAAATACGCAAATACAGTTCTCATCTAATTTATTGACCGTACAAAAGCTTAGTAAAAATGTGGGAGAAATATTAAGGCTCATAAGTGTCTCTATTCAAATCAGTGATTAAAGTTGGCTTTAATTTGTGGTGGATATGCAGAATACTTCTGAAATCCCACTTAGAGTGATTATACGTTATGAGATATCTACCATCCAGCGCAAAGCCAATGAAGATACTTTACTGCTGGGGAGTTTCTTTTTGAACCAGTATTTCCCCCGCCAATGAAGAGCAGTGGCATCAAATATCTGATTGCTTTTGCAGCAAAAATGCCAAAAAATGGCTTAACCAAACATTAATTTTTTTGTCAATATTTACATTTTCTCTTCACAGACACCAGTTGGACAAGCACAAACTCTTACTTTCGGATCATAGAGGCTTTAGTGCCATCACAAGGAGGGACCAGCCCAGGCACGCGCTGTCCCTGTGCAGCACCGGACTCGCCAGGAGCACTCGAGGGGAGCAGTGCAAGCGGTCAGCACTGCTGTCCTTACCTGTTCACAGGGTTCACAGGGCACGCTGCAGAGTGGGAGTGAGGGACTCACTTTAGTCTCCAATCAAAAGTGTTTTCAGAAAGGCATCCTTCTTGCTGAATGTGGCTGGAAACTCCTTATGTGGAGTGGTCAGAGCTGCTGGTCCTCTTAATTTGTGACCCTCTAGCTCCCACAAATTTTTCCCTGGAAAGATGTCTTGTTCTCATCCCACAGCACTCTCCCCTTCTCTCTGCAGAGCCAGGGATGACAGCAACGTGCTTCCTCCCTCGATTTACTTCTGCTGGTACAAACAGTGCCTCTGTGTAGACCCCTCTGAGAGAGCAGCTGGGAGCATGGCAGGCTTCCACATCCACCCGTACCTGCCCACTGAGGCCAGGAATGCCCACGGCCAGTCTGTGCTGGCTGGTGGCATCCAAATCGCCTTGTTACTCATAACGGAGGAGGACTCCAGCAGTGTCTAGGGCTTCTCCTCCAGCTGTAGCGAGTGGGCATTTGGGCATTAACCCAAACGGGTAATGCCGTAACTAACCTACCTGTGAAGTGGGGATTGTGGTTCATGATTCAGAGTTTACAGGAGGAGCCGGGCCTGACAGATCAGACCCTTTTACAGCTGCTGGAATGGGTCTTAAGGTTCTTTATTCTTAGTACCAGTTTGCTGTCAGAGAATAGCCGTGAAAGCCAAAGCAAAGTATACATCTGATCTCATCTCCTTTCAGAGCTGATTCTCAGATAGGATGAAGGCTTTTTACTGCTTTTGGTTACTAGATAAGCTCACATGCTGAGAGGTCTAGGTGGATCTGAAGGATCAAACCCTGTTTATAATTCATCTGTGCTCAAGGTGAGGCTATGTGATAGAATTTCCATTTTTATAACTTTGCTTTAAAAAAAAAAAAAAAAAAGAAAAGAAAAGAACTGAAATGAAAATACACCAAAGAGCTTTGTTCAAAGAGCCCCACCTTAGGAAATGGCAAAATGAAGTTGGTTTTGGTCTCTACTGAACTCTTGCAGGATAGCGTTAATAACCTTCTTTTAATGTAGATTTTGGGTGTGCAATCCATGCAGAGAGGGATGTGCACTAGGCCGTGTCAGCAAAATACAGATCCTATTAAGTGCAAAAGTCAGACTTGTGTGGGCTGACAACAGCTGAAATCCTCTTTTTATTTTGTGTCATTTATATTTTCATTCAGGGTTTCTACATGGTATTTCAGGTGTTTATATTAGTGCTTTATTAATATTGTCATCAAAGCAAAATACAAAGTTAGTCCTTATATGCAAGGTGCCATTTGGAGAGAACCTGTGGTTGGACCTGGAGAAGAAACAGTTCTTACAGTGTTGCCAATGTTTTTTCTCTTGGTCTGGGTTGCCCTAAACATGAACACGTCGAGGGATTGCCATCCAGGTCTGGAGAAAGCCCATAAGGAGTGAGAGATGGTGAAACATCGCATTTTATTATGCAGAACAGAAGATACTCATGAAAAATAATACACTTGTGTCAGATCTTAGCACCCTGGGGAAGATCCTGTCACCATCCAAGTCATTTTCCTGTATGACAGAAGTCTGGGGAAAGTTGCCAATGCCTGTTATATTGGACAATGTAATATATGCACTTTTTTTTTTTTTTCTCATTGCAAACATTTTTGTGTAACACAAGAAAGCTATTGATAGGTTCTATGCTTCCTCATGGGAAAATGGGGAGGGGGAAAGAGTGAACTGAAGCAGTATTTTAAGTGATATAGTTATATAATATCTTTGTTTAAAAACATAAAAATCTAACTGCCTCAGTGCTCTACCACATAATTCCGCAGGACATGTGAAACACAGCATAGTACAGCACTTAGTCTGTAGAGGATTCCCTTGTCACTGTCAAAATTGTTTTAGAAGTCTAAATTAATGCATAGCACTGCATTTATTAAAATGTGAAATAATCATAAATTTTTCATTCTTTGTACACTTAAGCTAATTTTCACATAAATGAAGCACTTGGCAGTTGAAATTCCACATATGGTTGACAGTGATGTTTGATGTCAGAACAATGCCCTGAGCTCCATGCAAATTAAGCATATTTTAATTATTCTGGATATCCATTCTTCCTTTACAGTGTGTCTAAGTAGAATATTAAAAAGGATTTTAAGTCTAACATATTGTCAGCTACTGACTCCAACAGCCCGGGTGAATCCTCTCCCCTTGCCTAGTCCTGAAAGGGAGGTGACCCAAAGTGAAAACTATAAAGGGTCACCTTTATAGGTGTCACCTTTCTCTTCTCAAGCAAAGAGAAAGCAAAACTTTTCTTAAGCTTTGGAAGCCAGTCTGGCTTAATGGGAACGCACTGCAACTCTCCCTCCAGCAGCAACCTTTGTGGCTGTTGGACTGAGTCGCAGAGACTCTCGAGGACATGGAGCCAAGCCAAATGTAACTGTGTTGCATTAGGAATGGGAACTCAGGCCCCTGCAGTTGCTTCCCAGGTACCAATTTTCAGTACTTTATAACACACACTCTTTGTTTCCATTCCAGTGACGATTCCCTGATTCTGCTTGGGTGATTCCATGGGCAACATTAATAGCAATAGCAAGCATCCTGCTGGCATGTTGGGCATGAATCTGGAAACATCCATTTTTCTCCTTGTTTTGCAGCAACTTTTAAGAGATCAGGAGCTGGGCATCCCTGAATTTCAGTTTCTCTTTTGACACTGCCTTGTGTGATCAACATGTTTACAGTAACTAGGCTTCTACAGGCATTCAGTTGAGTAAAGGCAGGTAACTAAATCCACCAAATAAAGCCGTGGTGGTGTTTAGGTGTCTTCAGTTTCCCTCAAGAAAATGAAAGGAATTCAAGCATCTTAAAAATCCTCTGAATGTCTTTTTAAAAAATATTTAAATTGTAATTGAAAAAATGTAGCCTGGTGTATCTAGAGCTTGGTTGCAGGGGTATCCCAGTCTCTCTCTGAAACAAATGGGAGTGAGGCTGAGGTCCAAATTAAACAACTGATTTCTAAGTAGCAAAGGTGCTGTTAGGGACCAGGGCGGGGGGAAATCAACAAAAACTCAGGTTCCAGTTTAGGTAAGTGAATTGTTTTCTTAACTTTGCTAATGCACTAACTGGAATGGAGAGACTTTCCAAAACTGGGATCATGGATATCCCCAGTAAAATGGAAATAGTATTGCACCTGTCTGGTAAGGATATTGCGCAGATGATTTGAGTCAGCTCTGCATAGTGAAGTCCAAAACCGACATGAGCAACATTTAGTTCTTTATCATTTCTGTTGTTGTAGAATTGCTTACAAACATTGAGCATTGCTTATGAGCACTTCTTTGCTAGTCTGCTTAGAAAGTATATGTAATTTTAGTAGTATTTCTGATTATTTTCAGGCATAAATAACTTAATCTTCTCAAAAATTTGGAAGCAAATAAACACATATCAAGTGAGGCCTTATGGTCTCTGATTACTGATTGATTCTTCCATCAGAAAAATTTTAGTGGAAAGGAGAAAATATTCACCCTTCAATGGAAATAAAAAGAGATCTTCCAAAATGTTGAGGAAGTTTTGTGGAATCTCAATAGAAACCAGTGATTTTGCCTTCTCCATTTTTAATAGTGGTTGACTTAAAAAAAAAAAAAAATTAAATGGACTTCCAGTTTCCTTTGGGTTATTTCCTCTTGTTTGCCAAACAAAAAACTTTACCATCAGGTTCAGGTGCTTGTTTTTCTGAGGGTGGAAGGGTCCTAGCACCACAGTCAGAGGCATTTGCCATAGCCCTTGTTCTTGAAACAGGGACAACTGGTGTTGCCTTGAACCTCGCGTGTTGTTTCTGTTTTTCTGCATCATGTGTCATCTGGGTAAGTTTAAATCTCTGACCCCCTCTAGCTGCTGGATAGAAGAGCTCCTTGTCTCCTTTCCTTCCTTCTCTCCCTGCTGCAGAGATGGAGAGGGGTGAAGTTTTGAGGAGGTCAGGGCCTGGTGGGATCTGCATCTCTATGCTGTCTCCTGTTCCTCTGCTCTGGCTCTGCTCCCCACCCCAACCAGTGAACAACTCCACTTCTGGCCTCTGGCTATTCATCCCTGTCCCAGTGGCACTATCCTGACGGTTCAGTGTGCCCTAGAAAAGCTTTAAAAAATTATTAGACCATTTGCCTAGGTATGTTAATCTCTGCTAACTTTAATCTACTCATTCTTGTTACATTTTGCTGTTCATTTCTGAAGCTTCAAGCTGCTCTCTTAACAGTAGATGGCTGAAGGAAGACTAAGGAAGATGTTAGCATACAAGTCTGAAGGCATGAAACCAGTGAACCTTAATGGCTCAAGAGTCAAAAAGTAGCTAATAAGCTTCTAGAGTACATGGAGGTGAGGATTCTCGCAGTTTTTCAATCAGTCTCTTATTTTCTGTGGAAATGAGTTTTTGTTTTGTTTTGTTTTGTTTTTGTTTTGTTTGTTTTTGTTTTTAAAGTGGATGCCAGCACTCCAGTAAGTCCTGGCTCCTTAAAACTTGTTCCTGTGGGTTTCATGTGGAGAAACAGCTATTAAAACTGTGCAGAGACACAGTTAAAATGAGAAGTAAATATTCTGACACAGTGAAAGTATTTTTTTCTCCTCTTAACTTTTCCTTTTTCAGCTTGAGGAATGAAAGCTTCAGTGCACTTATTAACTTCAGAGTTAATGAGATCTTGCTTTGCTTTCCTCTGGCTCATCACACTGCTTTCTCTTTGGAGAGTGGCCACAGAGTGAAGATGAGGAAAGAAGAGTGCAGGACTCATTTATGTGCTTGATGGTTGTTGTGAGCAGATAGATACTAAGTTGGCTTTTTTTCAGCTCAGCCCTTCCCCTGTGTGTGTTTCACGCTTGCTTTTTTGGCACGTCCAGACATAGGAAATAATGGTGGGTAGTGTGCTGTTCACAGGCAAAATGTGCTTGCAAACTTTTGCCAAGCACCTCAAGATGCAGATATAAAACTCTTGGAGCTTGTTTCTGTTCCCTTTCTCATTTTAAGAACCTCTGCCGTGCTCTCTGCTTGTGCCACTACGATAAAGCATATAGCCAGGAAATAATCTGGAGCATCAGATCAGGTTCCAGCAAGAAGTTTGCAGTTAAATAATGTTGACAATGTCACATATAGGATATGACATGAAAACTATGCATGACTAATGGAGAACACAAACTTCTTGTTCTTCCTCATGATGAAAAGTTTCTAGTAGGTGATGAGACTGGACTAGAAGATGTGAGAATAATACCTGCCTGTTTTGGGGAAGAAGGTGAATGTTAAAGAACAGTCGGACAAAGTGATCTTGCTTAAACTGTCAGAAGATGGAAATATATCAGAATGCCTGTGCATTGGACTAGGCTTCAAAAATATTGAGTGACCCTGTGCGTTCAGTAAGGTTAATTCTAAGTAGCTCATACATTCCCATTTATGGAGTGAACTGTTCCTCCAGTAGCCCTAGAATAAAATGGCTATTAGGTGGGTTCGTATGTGTGTGCATGTGCATGACTGCATTATTCCTTTCCAAGCTGCAGAGTGCGAATCCAATTTTAGAGGGAAGTTGATCCGAGTTAGTGCAGAACAAGGATGGCTTCGTAAAAGAGCTGGCAGAAAGATGACCAAAGGAACTGTGCATTTGTCTGAATTGTGGGAGAAATTAAACCAATGGTGTGAGTTTCAGTACAGCATTAAACCTGGGTCCATGCAAACGAAGAGCTCTGAAAGGAGAGGGAGATGCTTATAGACGTGGGGTTTTAGTGTATGAAAGAGAGAACATCTGCACAGGGCAGCAGGAACCAAAGAAAGTGCAGACTCCTCTATTCCTCTCCTCTGAAAAAAAGCCAAGCTGAACCTGGCACTTCCTCACATCAGGAGATGGAGTTCACTTCGAGTGCTTTCACAGGGCTGACGGGCTTATGCCCTGCCAACAGCCTGGCAATGGCCATGCCCTGACGGGCAGAAAGGTGCTTACCCCTTTTCCACACACAACTACCACACACTTATCACTTTGATCCAAAGCCAATGTTTAAGTGAATAAACAACCCTTTTGCTGTGCTTAAAGGTTAATAAGGTTAATGCTAGGAAACAATGAAGCCTGAGAAAAATGGTTCTGTATTGACTTGCTACCTTGTAAGTATTTAACAGGCTGCTTCGTAGAGTCAGCCGGGGGAGACAGGCTGGTGGCTATTACTTAATAGATTGCATTGGTCTAATGAATTGGTGGTCACAGCAGAGATTGTTGAGGATGTGGCATCTAAAGGTGGATGGGAATGCATCCTGGGATTTCCTTGCTTCAGTTGCATTCCTCCTTTTTCTGCTACTGCTGCACGTTACTAATTGTGCCATTACAGTTCACAGACAGTGTCCTGAAATTAAATAAAGGACTGTAAATGTGGCAGGTAAAAACATAGTCTCCCTTGGCTCCTCACTTACAATAAGAACTAGTCAAGTGTTTTGGAGAAGGCTGGGGAATAAATTTCAAATGTTGAGAGTGTATGCCCCTTCTGTTGCTTTTGTTACTTCTGGGATGGGATTTAGCAGGAATAACAGAGAGGTCAGCGTATGTAGAAAAAGCACTATGAATTTTCGTAGTGTATTCTCATCAGCTGAAATACGAACCCTTGTATTGACTGGTTGAAAAGCCATGTGAAGATGCTGAGAAATGGCACTACATATTGGATAGGCTAGCAAGATGGCTTTACTCATGAGATGAAAAAGGACCTCATGTGTCAATGGCAGTTGTTGTACATGCTGCTATTTTTGGAAGTGCTGAGCAACCAGATGATATAGTTCGTATGAGACCCTTTGGACTTAACCATATTTCTTAGAAATCTCCTTACACATTTGGACAAGTAGGGAGGGAACTTTTCTTACCCAGGAGCAAAAGGAAAAAAAAAAAAAAAGAAAGAAAGTTCTAGGGAGCATCAGAAACAAATAGGAGAGTTTAGCAGCTTTTAAAAAAATTATTTTCCACTTAACTGTTACACCAAACTAAACCATATGCTTTTGTTGCCTAAACAGGGGAAAAGGGAAAGTCCTGGATGTTGCATTCTTGGGAGCAGGCAGTGACAGCAACAGGGACTGCTGCAATCATCGTCATCCTTCAAAAACAGGGAAATGGCATCCTTTCTTTTGGTTTTGTAAAACCCACCACTGTTTGGCTGTTTGCTGAAATGAACGAAATTCCTCCCTTGGTGGTCTCCTGACTGCTGCTCAATAGGATTAAATTAGAACTGGGATTCTTCTAAGAAAAGGTCTGGAATCAATTGCAGTATTGACGCCATTCCAGAAAAGAAACAATCAGCATGTACTGAGTAAGCATCTTTGGCCTCAAATACTGAACAGTGCCTTTAGCTGGCCACTGAATTAGTGCATGCTAAGGTGGAAGGATCTTGCATTTTCAACACACAGGAGAAATATCTGGGGTGCAAGGGGGCCCGTCAGGTGCTACAGGCTGCGGAACTCATCTCTCCAAAGTGTGGGGACGTGGTGCTGGCTGGTGGGTGTTACTGCAGTTCCTTAGGGGAGGCATTGGGACGAGATTATCCGCAACCCAGCTGAAAATACTGGTAGCTTTTTTCTTCTTTATTTAGCCCTCAGTGTAATAGTAGTGCTGCCGTTTGTATGGAATGGTTTAGGAAGTTATGAAGCAACTAGATTTTCATTCCAATTAGGAAAGGAAATTATATTATTCATCCAGGTGGGGTGATTGAAGGAAGGAGAGCAGTTGATAAACTTTGCCATGCTATCTTTTAGTTGCAGAACCAACATTCAGAGACAGGTGTTAGCCACTTTGGGGGTAAACCATGAAAGACAAAATGCTTATGATTAATTTAATGTTTAATGAGATCTATGAGTGCAAATTTATTCCAGGCTCCAACTGTTAAAGCTAAACATTTTTTTAAAAAATATTTTTTTGTTTGTTTGTTTTTGTCTAGGCTTTTAATTCATCTTTCTTCTTGTAGCTTTCTGTCATCTCCTCTATAGTTAAATATTTTGTGTTCCTGTTCAGCGTAGCTGATGTGTTTGGATTTGCATACGCACACAATGCTTGCAGATATGGGGCTGGAAGGACTGATCCCAGTAAAGCAACTTAGCTGTCTAAAAACACCTGTGAGTGCTTTGTGAAACTTTCAAAGGCTCTAAAATGGCTGAGCCAATTAGTAGGAATTAGGTGCCTCGGAAAATCTCCCTGGGTCCCTGTCTGCATCCTTACATCTGTGAGAAGCATTAAATGTCTTAGGATCTGAACCAAAGGTTCTGGAAGTATAAAGCGAATGCCCATTGACTTCTGTGGCTTGGATCAGAATTCAGTTAATTGGAGGAGAAGCCAGGCAGAGCACATGTGTTTGGGCAGGACACGCTGTGTACATCCGTCATCTGGGTCAATGCATATTAAACCCAAATACGGTTCAGAACCAGGATTCAAAACTAGAATATGAATATGAAAATGTTCATTTTCTTTGTAAAATTTTAGGATGAGCTGGCAGAGAGAGGGGATAAAATGGGCTGAGAGCTTTCCAAAAATCTCACAGGTTAGGTGGCAGCCGTGTTTTTAAAATCTGGTCATTTCTATTTTAATGGGTTGGTCTTTCCCTTGTTCCTAATGGAGATATCTAGGGATCTTCTTGTTGGGATTACAGATTGCACTTCACATCTTCATCTGCATATGTATCCAAAGCTTGCTGGAAAATAGGTAAGGTTCAGCACTTAGTCTGCATACCTGGTCTGGGTACAAAAGCTGCCTGCTTTGAGATCTCTCCCTCCTGTATTAACACAGATTTCTTGGCACCACTATGTTTTTTTTACCATCACTAATGTTGATGTAGGACAATTTACAGTGCCTTTCAGGATGGCAATTAAAGAAGCCAACAACCACACAGTCAATTAGTGGGGAAAAACAATCAATATAACATACAATGAGCCCTAACTAGCAGGAAGACAATTAAGACAGTGGAGATAAAACAGTGACCAGTGACAAGTGCTAAATCTCTTGCCAGGAGAGTAGGCGAGAAGAAAACACTTGGTCCCTAGGGATAGCTGGGTTCTTACCTCAGCCTTGCTACTGACTCAGCCCATCACCTTTGCCATATCTATTAAGTCCTAAATTATTTGTGCCATACTACTAGTCTCCTTCAGGAGCACAGGTGATATTTCATGAGCCAGTGTAAGCTGTTCTACTGAAATAGGAAAGTGAATTTGGGCTTTCACGTCTCCTGCAAGCTCCATTTTGGTGCTGCCTGGTAAGTTGTAGCCTCCTGGTGTGAGTGGTTATTCTCACCAGCCTTCACGGGCATCAAAACCCTTTTTTTGGATATGAGCTTCAAAAAAAAACCACAGAAATGATTTTCCAGGGTGTGAAGCTTTTTGAATTTTTCTGCTTTAACCAATAATGAATTAGCATGAGTCTAATGTGAGTTGTACTGTGGCACAGTTAAGGAAGGCCATTGTTTCGAACTGCTTTGGGCTTGGAAAGAGCAAGGGAAATGCCTCTCTACTGGCATGGGGCCACTATAGCCATGAACCCCAGACAGACAAGTGCTGCATGTTGAGCCTGACAGTGCTCATATGTATTTGCCGAAACAGGAATCATACAACAAGTTATGCAAGCATGCCCAAGATTAAAAGATTTAATGTGTTTTGTGTCTGCCAAAGACTTCTAAGACCCAGAGAGGGTAGTGATGCACTTAGGGTAAATCTTTTAACTGCAGTATCCATGTCAGCTTGACTGATCTGATATAGTCTTGAGGAATATTATATAGGTTTAATGGGCAACAGCACCAGAACTGTGTTTCCTTTCTCTTCGGTGCATTAGTAGTGTCGTTCATAAGTGTTCCCGTGCTACCCTGCCATACTGTAGGAGTGAAAAGTGCAGAAGTTCATTAATAAGTTATAACCTGTAGCCTATTAATAGTCCCACTGATGATATGTTATGGCAATCCTCTAGCTCCCCCTCCAACCCTCCGGCTTAACTCTTACTCTGCCTGTCTATAAGTGCACTTTGAAATGCCTTCCCTGACACTGCTGCAAAAGCTGAGTGCCCTGCCAGTCGATCTTGGTGAGCTGCAGCCTGGACTTGTATGACGTCTATTTTATTCTTTGTTAAAGAGAAGAATCTCTGGATGTTGTCAGAGTATCTGGTTTTCACTTGGAATCAGCAAATTTGGGATTTTCCAGGGCAGAACCACCATTTTTCATCCCATCTATTGCTGAAACACAACTGGTGCTGTGATGCCCTACTCTCAGCCAGGGTGTTATTTATTTATTTATTTATTTATTTATTTATTTATTTATTTATTTATTTCCCCAAGGCTAATGTTTAAAGCCATTATGATAATCAGGGAGGTATCAGAGGGTGTTGGTGGAACATGGCTGACATAACCTTATTCAACAGGCAGGAGAATGTCACTTAAACAGAACCATTAAGCTTCTGACTTCTAAACAGTTGTTATTAAGAGAAAGATAGGTTAGAAAAATGTTACCTGACCTTATGGAGACGCTTCATCTGAGATTACAGGGGGCTTTCATTGTGTGATGGTTAAAACCATCTTTACAAGCTTTTGTTTGCTGCTGACTTGAGCTTCTGAGCTAACCAAGTCTTCCTAAATTTTTGCAGACTATGGCAAATGCCTCTCCACTCCTACTCAAAGAAAATAGTTTCTTGTTTCTTCTGCTGGGCTGTATTTTACTCCTTCATCCCTGCTCCAACTGCTTCACTTATTTCCTCCATCCCATCTGTAAGACCAAACGTTTCAGATGAGTTGAGAATAAGGCTTTGTACTTGATTGTAAACTAGATCTTCATATTTGCCCATATCAGAAAAGCTGCATAAAGGTAAAGAGTAAATTTGTTGGATGCTGTGTACTCTAGTCTCACTAACCTAGGCCCAAATGTATGGCCTTGCCAGCAGGATTACACTTGAGCTGGCTGCAACCAGATGTAACTCAGCAAAATAATCAAATATTTGACACCAGTTTCAACCTTCAAGAACTTTGTGAAACTTTTAGAAAAAATATTTTTGAAAGCCATTCTTAGGGGTGTGGACTTTTCTATACACCACGTGCACAAGTACAACCCAGAAATCTTCAGCAGTTCTCAGACAATCCTTAAACTCCGTACTGAAAAGAGCGCCTGCACTGCCGTGTGCCTTTGCCATGCTGGAGCACCATCAGAGCAACTGTTCGATTTGAAAACAGGTGACCTCTGGGGGAGCAGTAGTGATCTGACAAGAAATGAGAAACTGTTCATGGAAGAGTCTCTATGAAGGCATGATGATCCCAAACCACCAAAACCCTCTAAAAATCAGGTTAGAATAACTTTCAAAGTACTTTCTATACGTAACCTCAGATTTCCTAGTCGCATGTGTTGTGTTGACAAAACTGAACTTTGTTTCTTCCCTATTTATATACATAAATATTAATTCTAATTTTCTGGGAGGATAAGATATTGCTTATTACTGATACAGGTTGCACTAAGACTCTAGATAGATTTATGGGAGGGAATGTGAGGAATTTATCCAGTATTTAAAATCATATGCCCCACAGATTTTCTGGCTCCACAGAGAAAAACTTTATGAGCTAGACCCGATAGTGGAAAGCTGTGATAGGTCTTCAGCTGAAGGCATTGCTGAGATATTACAGTGATAGTCATGTTAGAAAAGATGATAGATTAGATGCAGCCCCACTGGAGGGGGCATGTGTGCACAGACTGCTGAGTGCTCTATGCACACAGAGACACAGCTTTGGAGCCATCACTTAACAGCTCTGAAATGTCTGTACAATTTTTTATGCTGTAATTTTGTATTGTTCATAAATATTCATAGGTACTGCTGCTTTTCTTGATCATATTTTAGTGAAGCAGCACAGTCTGTTGGTTAGAAAATGAAACTTGGAGCCAGTCAGAGCTCCAAACTTCTGCCCGAATGCCACTGCATTCCTGGGCAGCTGTAAACTAGGCACTTAACCTCGTCCTGCTCCGGTTTTCCTATCTGTAGATTAGCTATCGCATTAATAAGTGTCTTCCTTGCAGGGGAGCGGAAGGGATTAATTAATGTTTGCAGAATGACTCAAGCCCCTCTGTTGAAAGGTGCTTCAGAAGTGCAAATGGATTATTGTTATTACGACACTTCTCCATACTGAGTCACATTGAAGTGAAGCGCTTGACTCTTATTAACTATCCCAGGGCTGGATCAATACGGGTGGTGAGACATCTCCACATTTGGGAAACGGTTTTCCCATTCCCTGCATTTTGGACAGGTTCCACCTTGATGAACCCAGCAAAGGTGGAGATCAGAGCATCAACTGGTTGGAGTGAAGCAGGGAAGGGCAGGAAGAGTGGAAGTCCCATGCTTTTGAGGAAAATCGGCATTGAAGTCCTGGGGACATTATGTTAATGGCATTACTCAATTTCTGGAAGCAATGCTGATTAAATATTCATTGACTTTGATTATACTGAAATTAGGACTAAAGCGTGAACTCAAATTGAGTGGAATAATGGCAGTGTAAATAATGCATACTTTCTAAATTGAAAACACCAGCTTGCGCTCTGCTCCCCCTCTCCCCACCCCCTCGGTTTGTCATTGTGCCATTTGTTTAGGAGATGATTATACTGATGTGTGCATATCTAGCTATCGTTTTTACCAGCTGGGGGAAAATGTGAAATTAAAGGTTTTCCACATTGTTTGCTTTTCCTTAGTATTGGAAAACAGAAGTAAATACAGTGCAACAAAGGCTAAGCTAGTTTCATGAGAAGGGATTAGAAGCTGCTGCTCAGCACCAGTCCACTATAACTTCACTAGAGGATGAGAAATGTTGATGGCAATTGGGCCCTTGGAGAGAGAGACCAGGAAACAATCAATGTGGGACACCACAGCACAAGGTAGAAAAGGGTTGGTCTAGCTGTCAAGGTGCAAGCCAGGGACTTGGGTCAGTTCTCTGGTCCACCAAAGGCTGCTCGTGTAACCTGGAGGACAACACCTGTCCTGAGTGCATGCTGGAGGCTGAAGCATGACCTTTCATGGAGGTGAAGTTTTGAGGGGGTCTTGAGGGTGTGACCGTGCTAACAGATGTCTTTTCCATGCAGATAGCACCTAACTCCAGCACTTTCCTCTGGACATTGCAAAGCCTACCAGTCTCTGCTGTCCATTGCACTGCGGGACAGACACATATCTGCAACTGGCTGGGCAGTGTCCCTCAGCCATCTCCTTCCATCCAGTCCTCTCTCTGCAGCGGGGTAAGAGCAGAGGCTGGGTCCCATCCTCCACTTCCACCAGCCCTGATGGAGCCTCTGCTCCCACCCCAGCCCCACTGGGGCTCATCTGGCTCTGGAGCTGCCTGTGTGCAGACTTGTCGTAAGGCCCTTCTACAGACGTTTTTGCTGATATTTCTGTTTCTAAAAATGCATCTTTTTGGCTTTTAGGAAGGTGATGTGTCAATAGCATCTTTTTTTAAACTCTTTTTAAAATCAAATGCATATTATTTTTAATACAATACATAATGCAGAAGTTGCACAGCAGCTCTGGATGGCAGGGTGGCCAATCAGGCAGCTAGTGCGCTGGGAGCCGGGAGCTGCGTGGGTTCGTTGGGCCCAGGACTACACACTCCAGAAACCACACTAGTGGTTTTTTAAAGTTCACATGCTGATTACCAAGAAAAAGCCCATTAAAGAGCAAATCGTTTAAGGCACAGCCTTCCTTCAAACCCCAGGGAACTTGCTTTCTGTGACAGCGTGATGGAAGGGTTTCTTATTCATACTTGGCTTTTCCCTACGCAGCAGGACTCGTTGCTACCTGAGATTTACTCTATTGTAAAGTTCTCACCGGAAAACAGGGGGCAAGGGAATCCGCACCTGATTTGCCTTTTCTGCTGGCAGGCAGAGTGCTGCTGCTCCTGCCCCTTCCTGAACGGGAGCGTGATTTGGAGCGGAGGGTGCAAGGGAGACTTGCACAAGGAAGATGCTGATCAATGCCCATATTGCAGTGGCAAGACTGCAGACACAGCTGATGCTTGGACCCATCCAAGAGTATTTCTGCTTTCCTTTTTACCTTGGTGTGTGTCCTATTCCCTGTCACCCAAGGCTAGGAAGCCTCCAGGACTGTTACTTGCAGTCCCCAGCTAAATGAATCTGCCCCTTTCTCGCTCCTTTCCAGCAGCAGCTCATTTCCCTCTGGGTCTTGGAGAAGCTGTGATTCACTCTCAGTCCATGTTTCTGCAGCCCTTGGTGTGGATCCAGGCTCTTTCTGCAGCTGCTGTATGGCTCCATGGCTAAACCAGGACCTTTCCTGGTTGCATGATGCATAGCCACTTCTGTCCACACACCTTTCCCTCTTCAAGGGTGTGTTTGTACTCACAGACTATTAGCCCATGCAGTTCCTGTCTGGGCACAGAAGTGGTGGCAAATTTGTATTCCAGAGCAAGGAATGAGGAGTGATTCCTTGTGTCACTGTCCCCCGGCCCCAGGGAGGAGGACAGGCAGAAACCCTCCCTGCATGTGGCCGCAGCGGGACGGGCAGAGCAGATCAGCCTGTGGCCCTCCATCTACTATGGCAAATTTATGCCTGGAGTGATTTACTTAATCCATATTTGATGCCATGAAAGCAGAAATGAGGAGAAGCTGCAAGCCCTGCTAAGTCTCATAGACTCCTGCTTTTTCCCCCCCAACCTGTGAGGTTATGGTGAGAATTCAGTCACACCAATTATATTTTTTGGAGCCCCTTTTTCTGAGGACTTGCTTTTTCATCCTCTCCTCTGACCCATCACTCATGTTGTCATTGCTCCAGATGAGGCAGGTGGTGGTGGTTCTGTTTTTTTTGTTTGTTTCCTTTTAATGACCAGAAACTCCCAGTCAGAGGTGGAGGCTTTGGGGCATTTTGCACCAGAGATTCTTCTGTTCTGTGAAATATCTTTTATTAAAACTGTTACTCACAAATCAAAGCAAAGTTGCCACCTGATTAAAGCTTCATAGGATTAATTTCTTTCCAGGCTGAATGAATGTAATGACATAAGCATAAAGATTTGTCTTTTTCCTCCTTAGGAATTTCCTCTTTTAATTTCACCACTGCAGCAAAGGAGGATAACAGCACTATTTCCTATAAACATCTGGACTTCAGAAAGTCAACAAAGTGATTTTTTGGTATGCTGAATGACAAACAAATGCAGGGGAATTTGCACAGATGTAAAACAGAGATTTGTGTTTCAGACTGAATGGTTGCACAGTGGCTACAGTTTTCTGATTTCTATAAACTCACATAGTTTTATCCAAAGCCTTAAGAATGTCTTGGATTCTTTTGTTTTTCTTTAATGAAATATTCAAAATGAGATCATTCCACCTGAACAGCTGGCCGGGCTCAGTATTGCTACTTTCACAGTAAGTAACTGACTGACTTTTGTATGTCTGTTAAAATACTGGGGTAAATCTCCAAGAACTACTTGATCTTAGGAAAAGATGATACATTTTAAACAAAAGTCATTGGTCTTTTTATTTTTTTATAAAAAGGGGAAAAATATGTGCTTCCCGCAGAGTTCAGTCTACTTGAAGAGCTCACGGCTGTGCTTTGAGATCGGGTGGGTATTTGACAAATGTCTCTCTGCGGTCTTGGCTGTTCCTAGGTTTCCTCCTGCTTCCAGTCGGCACCTCAGGGGACAGGGACATGCTGCATGGAGAGCAGGCGAACAGTCCTTGGGAGCTGCCTGCTCTGTGTGATGTTTCCCAGCTGTCATGTGCTCCTGTGTGGCTTTGTGTTAGGCTTACAGACAAACACAGCTTTCCTTGATTGACGTGTTGACACGGGGAGTTTCCTTTCTCTCCTGTAGCTCACTAAGAAACCAGGAAGTTACAGCATTATCTGTAATGTCCTGGGTCAAGTCTTTGCTCTGAGCCTATGTACCAGCAGCCTCGGTGCAGTGCACTGTGTCACGGGATCTGGAAGCACTCAGAGGATTGTTTTCCAAACGTTTAGAGTCTGTATCTTTCCTTTTCTTTTTTTCAAATCTCTTTGCAGCCTGGCACGGCACACACGTACTTAATAATCTCAGCTTGTCTCTGTGTAAATAATTAATCAGAAAGGGAAAATAATATAAATCCTAGCTATCATATTGCTATTAAAATTGCAGAAGCATTAGTGCATCCAATAAGTATTGTTTCTGTAATTAGATAACCTTTCTGGGCTGTATCAGCACTTAGAATAAGGAACATATGACCATCTGCTCAGAGGCACCCATGGCAGGAAGGAGGAAGCTTTGCTTCATTCAGAGACGTAGATTTCCGTGCAGAGGGAAGGAATTAGTCCAGCACAGGAGCAGAGATAATTTATGCCTCTTAGTCCTTGGCTCAGAGGAATGATTTCTCTGAGAGCTGCCCTAGTGTGAGGCAGTGGAGGTCTGCCTGCGCTAATCCAAGGTCAGGATCAAGCCATCTCCGTGCTTCGCCCCCTCCTCTGCCATGCTCCTGCAGGCTGGTGGGCAGAGACCCAGAGCTGGGCAGGCATCTGCAGCCCTGGGCTCCCTGGTGTGGGCTTCCACTGCTGCACAGCTGCACGGCTGCTTTCAGCTCAGAGGAGGTGTCCTCTGGGCTTGTTTTTAACCTGGAATAATCATCTGCACAGAGCAAGGAGGTGAAGCAGTGGGGCTAGAGACTTGAGATGAGTAACTGGGGACCTGCCAAGCGTTTTCCCCAGATTTCTAGTTATTCCCCTTGACTGCAGAGCTTCCATCCTCCAGGGAAATAAGCGCATGAAGGAGGACATTGTGATCACCACATTCTTGCCTGTGACTTAAACCCACTTTCTGTTGGGCAAAGATGGACAAATACACAGTTTCCCCAGCTGTGTCACTGGTATGGTTTCTTTCGGATTGCTCCATGCCTATTAGCACCTTAACATTGAAAAGACATAAATTTATAACTGTGATTTACTTTTTGCATAAATGATGCATCCTTTTTGCTGAAATGCTGATAAAATCCCATCAAGACAGCGCTGAATTTCTGTAAGAATGGCATTCTCAGTAATACCAAATAATTCAGTTTTTCACTCGCGGTTTGAAGTCTTAGTACTCATGGCATACAAGCAGGCTTTCGTATCCGTCTACAGTACTATAAAATAATTGTGCAGAGAATTCATCCCATTGAAGGAGATGTATGAGGGTTTTTTAAAAGATGTTTGCTAGGCAACTCCGTCTCTCCCCACAGCGACATAAGTGGGCTGTACCTGGCTTTCTCCTGTGAAGAGACCTGGGTTTAATTCTGTTTTACTGTAGATTACATATGGAAAGGAATCTGGCTCTGTCACCACTCTCATTACAGCATATTTTTTCCATATGGCAAAGCTAACATATGGTTAGTGGAAATTAGGGTATTTCTATTGCACAGGTCCAGGACTGAATTAGAATGGATGATGTTGCCCAGGACGGAGGCATATGGACAGATGCTTTAGGAGCATCTTATTTAGCATTCGTCAGATTTTTACATGGTGATAGTCAATTCTACTAACTCATACTGTCAAAAGTGTGAAGCTTCTCTACAGATTAATTTAAACTGGATTTTTCAGGGAAACCTGGACAGGTTAGGTATCAATCCCTTTACCTTTTAATGACAACTGGACACTTTTCTTTATTAGGTTCTTTTCAAAATCTATCACTTAAAGATCAATCAGTAGAATAATTGAAATTGGACCGTATCTTAGTTCCAAACAATTGGCTGAGGTTTGGGGTTATTTTCAAGTGTCTAAACCATTCTCGAATGATTTGAAAAAAAAGCCTGTGTAGGTGCTGGCCTGGTGGGTGAGTTTCACAGCCTCTGGTCTCATTCAGATATAACTACTCAAGAGAATTAATACCCCCGCCCTCCACCCCAGAACGAAACCCCACCAGAACGGATTGTTGTTTCACTCTTTCCCTGGGGACAATGATTGTAGAATTCTGGTTTTGACAGAAATTCTCAACCCAGCCAAACTGCCCCATCATAGATAGGTAGGATAGTCCTCCTCTCTTCCTTCGTAAGTATGCAAAAGTCTGGGGACAGTAGTTCTGTAGGGCTACTGGGCAGCTGACTTTTGGATCCATGTCCAGCTCTTTCGAAGGTTTCTAAGCTGGCCAGGTCTTCCTTTTTTTTCTCCCTCTGACCTTTCCTCAGCAAACATCCGTGCGTACGTGCATATTTGCTGTTACAAATGAAGGCTGAAGAAAAGCACCTCCCCTCTTGTCTGTGAATGAGCAAAGGGAGGAAAAAAAAAATCTGTCTGTGGGTTTAGCTTTCTTTAAAGCATCTGATGGATGAAGCTGGTCAATTATCCAGAAGCTAGTTAAAGTTGTTACACAGGATGAGGACTCCAAATCAACACTAAATTATCCTGCAGCTGCTTCTGAGTTCTCCAGCATGTGCTATCACAAGGATGCTCCTTGTACAAATGTGTCTATGGGCAACACGTGTTGGCCTGATAGCTACTCATCAGCACTGCATTGCGAGCTCACGGCTTCTGCCAGGCAGATTAATGCCGGGCTATGGAGAATCTGCTTTTCTACAGGGACAGTGCAGTGGGGCTGCCCATTGGTGTGCGCTTGGACTTTTTCTCACTTGTAAAACCTGCCAACTCTGTCACGTTAACCACAGCCACAAGGGCATCGTAAAGGAATATGTGCTGGATTTGAACTACTGGAATAATGTAGTCTTGTGTTTGCATTAGCTGATGAACTGATTTTCAGCATGGAAATCCATACATATGTCATTTTTGATCTGCTGTTAGTAAATGTTTGTGTATTGATGTGTAAAATACAAATTAATGCTAATATTCATTGAAAGTGATAACAATTGAATTGCTCCTGTTACAAGAAGAAATGAAATATGGTGTGTAATTTGTTGAAGTTCAAATAGAGTAGCATGTAATAATTTTAAATTGCTACAAATTTTTTAATTGTATTGCACCTTTCCAAATTGCTGCTTTCAACGAGTCTTGGTTCCAAACCTGAAAATTTTCATTTGTTTATGTCTTGATCTTGTGTCTATTGACGTATACTTTCTGAGGTCCTGGTTCTATACTATTCCATAGTTTTCCCACTCCAAATCCAAGATTGAATAATTTTTAGATGATTATAAGAAGCTAATTCTAAAACATGGTGTGTTTTTTTTGTTTGTTTGTTTGTTTTGTAATTTATAGTTAGTATATCACAAGAGTAAAGGGGGCCCTAAACACAAACTCTGCAGGAAACAAGGTGTTAGTTTGCCACACCTGTGACTCCTTAGCAGCATGTGTTGCTGATTTGGGTTTTGCTCTGCTAATTGACCCAAGGACTTAAGAGGACATCTGAAGGGTGTCTCCCTGAACCAGGAAAAAAGGGTTAGCTGCTGTGTGGGTGATATATTTCCAGCTGAAATACAGTGTGATCTGTTTGGTTATCCTGACTTTTAAGATGTGCAGTCTAAGAGGAAAATTTTACCATCTATTAGTTAGGAGCTGCTGATGCGGTCCCATGTTTTGCAACTGGAGATGTCTCCATAACTCCTCTGCCAGAAAGGAGCTCTGACACCCGCACAGTTCAGCCTGGGCACTGTGGTTTCTGCAGGAGCGTCTGGTTGCAGGCTTGATGTTGACTCTGCAGGTATGTGTGAGTGTGGCTTGTCAAAAGTGATGTGTGTGGAAAGGCTCTGTTGGACTCTTGCTAAGTAAGGTTCTCATCTAACTTTTGAAACAATCTTTCTCATTGTCACAGTTATAAGGGTCATTCTCCAGCACATGTGGAGGAAGATGATCTTGGCTATGAATATCCTGATTTTTTTCTGCAAAAGTGTTCTGTTGTTTTATATAGCTAAGGACACCTAAGGGAGATTTCCATTATGGCCTATAGTTGTTTGGATAGGTGTTAGGAGGAGCAGCTAAGAACTAAAGGGAATCATTTGGGAAAGTCATGATGTATTGGGGACTGTCACAAAATACCTGGTAGCACTTGCGCAATCCTGTCTTGAAATCCTGGGAGACTTCAGTATGTATGTATAAATATTCCCGATCTACTTACATAAGTGATGGTCTGACCCTGGCAAAATCAGCTGCATCTGGAGGTGGAGCAAAGATGAGGCAGTGCGTAGAGGCTGGCCTGGCTCCGGATTCATCCCTGGGGCATTTGTCAGGTCTCCATCTGCTGTTTCATTGAGGGCTCCCTTAAATCTGGTGGTACAGATGCCCACCAGCATTAACGCTGCAGGGTATGCCAGCAGGTAAAACTTGCCTGGGGCATTGAGTCTGGAAGTTGGAGCACCCATGAAAGGAGGGTTCATGTGTGGCAGTGATATTTTTCTGTTACCTGTGCTGCGTGGCCACATGGGTTGGGATCAGAAATGTCCTTGCAGCCTGTGGTGGAGCTCATGAGTGTAACTCAGTGGACTGCAGGGCGGTGAGACCAGACTGAGCAGCATGGCATACTGCAGGGGGGTGTCTGATGCCACAGCCCGGCAGTGGCTTTGGCCACAAGCTCTTAGCTCCTGTGCTGCAGTATGGACTCAGCCAGAGTATAATGGGTGTTGGTGCATGGGAGCTCGCATCAGGTGAGTGTATGCTCTGTTGGTGTGTGAGTGCACACGCTCGTTTAGGTGGAGCAGTGCCTCATACGGGTATCTGTGGGCATGCTGGCGTTGCACAGAATTGCTGCTGCGGCGCTGGTGTGTGAATGGGATGTGGGGTGTTGCTGGTGAGCGAATCTGCATTTTCCTGACTCCAGTTCCCTGATAAGGCCATTAGCCTTACACCTCCTTCTCCCTCACCCTTCCCCTCTTCCGTTGTACAGTGCAGGCAGTCCTTCATTGTGGTACTGAGAATTATTTTCTTGTTTTAAATCTCAGTTTGAAAATGTCAAAGTTCAGATTTTGAAGAGAGAGAAGTCTGGGTGCTAAAAGCAAGAATGTTCTTTTTAATTAGAGTTATGCCCTCAAGCAGTGAGAAACCATTATGTTTTTATTCTTCCTCTGTACTTGTTCCAAAACCTTTTACATGATCAGACTAAAAGGTAAGTGCAAATGAGTAAGCAGCTAAAGGAGTAAAGCAGATACATTAAGAAAAAAAAAAAATGGGGGGAATGGCGAATCTTGCTTTTTTTATATTTATGAAATAACTGACATTTAAACTATGCTGCTGTTTCTAGAGACAAGATATTTGAAAAGACTGTTTCCCTACCAGAACACTGTGCTTTGGGGTGTGTGAGTGTGAAGCTAAGCACTGTTTGTATGATGTCTTCCAGTATTTTTAGTAACATGATAGGCAACATGATGCTCAGCCAGGGAGGCTGAAGGAGATGCAGCTCTGCTATCACGCCTGATACAGCCATGCACACACCAGTGGGTGTGATGCTCCTGTGGGTGTCCAGGGCATCTCCCACTTGCATCGCAGACAGATTTTGGGGTCCCATTAGCACAGACGAGCTCTCAGTAACTGAAGCCATGGGAAGTACAACCAGAGTAAGACCCTGAGTGTTTCCAGCTGAGTTGAACACGATGTCCAAGCTGCTTTCCCTAGCACAGTGCTTTCAAAGCCATCAGCAGCCACCCTGGGTGGCTGTGCAAGGGACAAGGAGGGGATTGGGACCTCTTCCTTCACCACACTTGTGCCATCAGTGCAACGGCTGGGGGGCTCTTGCCTGTGCTCATTCCCTACTGTGCAGATGTGGGCAGGTTTCAAAGACTGCAGGAAATCATTTTTGTTGTAAGCAGCCTCTTTTGGCTGCTTTCCCAACTATGTGCAAGTTGCTTTGGTCTTGTAGCACCAGGACCTGGTTGCTCTCAGGCCACAAGCTGCCGTGCCTGGTCCCCTGTTTCTGCTGGGCTCTTCCTCAGCCTCTATCCCAGCATGGCAGTTTGCTCCCGTAGCATCAAGAAATAGTTTACTCTGTGTCTTGCCTTACTACTGAGTGGGCTTAAAGCTTTAATGATATTAATGATTTTGGGGAATGAAAGACATTAGTTTGCTAGTATAAGTTATTGGAATGTAAAAATTGAGACATTTGGGAAGGGGAAGAATGGATATTTGAAAAAAATCTTCAGATGCATTTTTTTCTAAAACATTAGCAGAGTGACTTTTTTTTTTTTTGGATGGATGCTGTGGCACCCAGACCAGTGACAGGATCCTTTTGGGGAACGGGTAATAAACATAGTTGCATTGACAGATGTTGCCATAGGCCTGTATCCCTTTTAGTGCTGGAGGTACGTGTGACTGACCTGGACACGCCAGGACTGTGTTGTGCTGGGAGCTGTAGCTGAGGTTGGAAACACCATGCGCTTATGTGAGCTTGTGCACCAAAGCCCAACTCATGTCACACAGCTGTACAGTTCCTTCCCAAATTGTCTGCTCTCTGCCTGAGCACTGTGTGCCCTGCTTGGGGGAAGTTCCAGTCTGAGAAAAGGGACCCAGCTTTCCACGTATTCATCAAATCTAACTGTTCACACAGCCTCTGCGTAAGCTGTTTGCCCCCAGATGTGCCTGTGTGCATGCATAAGATAGAGCACTCAGCACACACACTTGCAGATCCATTCCTGCATAAATTATATTTATGTATTACATGAAAGAACACATCAGCAAATGTGCAAAACTCAGGCAGGAAACTTTGAGATAGCGGGGGGAAGGAAAATCTCACTTTTTCTGGCTTATGTTTTTCCTGATAAATATTCTTGTTGTGAGTGTTATAAAGGAGGATGATATTTGATGCAAGATACAAAAATAAGAAGGTGTTATCATGGAGAGGAAGGCACTTCATTTACCCTGTTCCTTCTTTGTCACAAGTTGTTCTCTGTCTGGGCCAGTGGGGGGAAATGCCTTATTTTCAAAGGCATCTGGAGCTTTACATTAAAGCATGTGTTTTAATCTGGGCCAGTATGTGGCTCCAGGTTGGGCTGCCTTGTGAGGCTCATAGCCCTCAGGCTGGCAGTGGTGTGCTCCCTGCTAACCTGTTCTGCTAATCTGAAATAGAGGAGGTGAAGGCTGCAGTTGTGCATTTATCTCTTTTTTGGTGTACTGGGTGCTGAGAATTCAAATCCAGGGCCAGACACCTTTGGATATGATTCAGATGCATGGCAGTCAGTTGACCCAAAAGCCAAGCCATGCCCATGTGGGCAGCCTGGAGGCTGTGACGCTGGAGGAGCTGCATGGGTGGCTTGTAATGCGCTGGAGACCTGACCTTGGCCGACGCCTCTGGGCAATACTATTGTGTGCAGCATGATGCAAACTGGAGGGATTCTTGCTGGAATACCTATTTGCAGAGGCAAATTGACTGGAGGCTGCCAGCATATTCTAGCTTTGAAGCAATGCCACTAAGCTAAATCATCTCATTAGCGATGCCCAGAAAAGATGCAACGTGGCTTTAGCTATGTTTTGGACGTCTGGTTTGAGGAACAGACGCATAATGTATCCAGACGCTTGCATGTGCCTGAGACTAGACTTGTGTGAGAAGTCAGCAGGAAGGAAGGGACCATGAGGAGGATGATTTAATGGAGGACTGGTAAAGTCTGACTAAAGAAAACTGAATTCTGTGTTTTGTTTTGTGTTGCTCTTTCTGGTTCATTTAAAAACTATTTTATTTACTTTAAAGGTTTTTTTTTATTTATTCCCACCACAGGGGATGGAGTGAGGGAGGGCAGAGAAACAGAAAAACATTTTGATAGCAGTTACTGTCTGTCTAGATGCCAGCTTTCTTCAGGGAAAATCTTAACTGGCATGCTAGCTTGTTGAGTCCTGAATAATAAATAACAAGGTGCAAGGTGGACAGATGGGTGATGGATGAGTTTTACAAGGCTTAAAGGGAGGAAAATTTCCTTTTCTTTTACTGACTTTTTTTCTTAAAGACCTATTCAAACAAAAGAGAACTAGATTTTCAGCTGGGAAAATCAACATCTTTCCATTTCATTTCAACTAGGAGGAAGAAAACAAAGTTTAGTTTATTTACAGTAATTGCACCTCCAGGCGCAGTGGTGCCAGGGATGCCTGAGCCGCCCTGTTGGGCTGGGCTTGTGTCATCCCCCAGGCACTGCAACATGAAGCAGAGGGTATTCACACAATGTGCTCTCTTAGTGTCACTATCTTCACTTTTTTCTGTTCTCTGTAATAATGAACCATTTGAGTCTGGAAATATGTCTTGGGCTGTGTATGGCAGTGCGATAACAAGTGGAAATGTGCATCTGCGTTTATTTTGACAGGGACCATCTCTTGTGAAGGTGTTTATTGTTGGCTTCTGTTTCCCTGTGTGTTGGCAGTCACCTCAGTTCTCTGCTGTGTAGTGGAGATGTCAGGATTTCATGGCCTGGACTTTTGGATTCCCTACTTTTAAAGTGACAGGGGGGATTATTCCTGGCAAATCAGCCTCTGGAGGGCTGGGTCTCCTCTGTGACATTGAAATGACTGAAAAGACACGGTGTTGTACCTTTGCAGGGCTGAGTGTGTGTCCTGGCACCCCTCTGCCAGCTGAGTCTCCCAGCTGCTCCCTGCCAGGAGGTGGGGAAGCTGTGGTATGGGGAGCAGCAGAGCTGAGATGCTGCAGGAGGAAGCTCCTCCGCCCTGGTTGTTCTGCTGAGAGCTGCTAGAACTGTATCCTGGCTCTTTTCCACTGGGCAGCAGTGTTCACTGCTTCCCTGGGGGGTTACAAGAGTCAAAGATGGGTTAAATGAATGAAATCTGGTGGCCTAAGCAGGAGCTCAAGCAGTGTGATCAAAGTGTCTCTAGTGCTGCTGCCAACTTGTCCTTTCCACTCTCTCCAGAGTTGAGCCAATCCCCTTCCCCAGGCAGTGACTTTGGTTCTATCCAGAAGGTGCAGCTGGCTGTCTTCTTACCACGAGTCCCCAGAGGCTCAGCCCTGGCCTTCGGTCTGAGCCTCAGCCCAGGGCTCAGCTGCTTTCATCTGGACTCTCTCTCTGCACGCTTGCTGGTCCTGCTGCACTGGTGCCAGGAAGCGCTTGGGAGATGGGGATGATGTCTCTTGGAGGAATTTTCTCTTGCCAATGAACTGGTGTAGCCTCCTACCACCAGACTTGGAGTACTCCACTGAAGCACGCCCAGTTGTAACAGGGGAGCCTGATGAAGCTGTTTTTATTGGCACAAGTTGATCTGGTGGTGAGAGACCAGGCTTGTCCCCTCCCCATGCTAGTGACCCCAGCCAAATTCCACCCTGGGGGCTGTTGGATTATTGAGCACCTGGACTCCAGGTGATTTTTCTGAAATACTGTGTCTGATGCAAACTGCATAAGAGAACTTCTAATCTTTCAATTAAAAAGCCAGCTGCAGAAAAGGCTGTCTCAGCTGCTCTGTCTTGTTAAGAAGGGAAATCTTTACAACTTGCTGTCAAGTCATACCTCCTTCATGCATACACAGGTCTGCTCTGCCAAAAGCAGGCAGAAATGCAGAAAGAAAACCTCCCATCAGTTTCATCTCTTTATTGAAATCTATCTTGTCTGACAGTGAGTCTTTTGAAGGCAGGTGCTTCCCACCTGTAGAACTCACCTAGGACTGGCAGCATCCCATTGCTGTTGGCTGAGGTCTTTCCTGTGCTCCCTCACTGAGACAGCCTCAAATTCTCTCCCTGTTCCTGCCTATCTAAATACAAAAAAAAAAAGACCTCAAGAGCACAGGTATGGCTGTTAATCCCAGACACATCAGTATTTAGGCATCAAAAGCTTAATCATCCACTATTTATGTGCTGCTGGGAGAACATGATGTTTAAGTTGATGACAATGGAAGAATTCCTGCAAGTGTTTCTCTACTTGTAAACATTTAGGATGAAAGGAAGTAACTGTCTTAGGTTAAAATAATAATTAAAAGAAAAAGAGCCTTGCCTTGGACTCATGGGTTACTGATCAGGAATTTCTATTACTTGAGCAATGTTTCTAATCAGCTGAAATAGCAAGTGCTGTGTTAGAGGATTATTCTAGGAAATGAGTATTAAGTTTGATTATAACATTGATTTCGCACTTATTAAAACCTAGCCAAAGAAGGTGTTTAAGAATATTATTTCTATTCCAAAGTGTTTTGTTACAGGCAGAATTTCTGCTTGCTAAGCCTTCTCTTAAGCTGGTGGTTATCCTTTAAGAACAGCGTTCATTGACTGAAGTGAGGGCACTGGTATGCTTTGCTGAAAAGAGGGAAGCACAGGCATTTAAAACTTTCTTTCGCTTGCTGAGGGTGCCTGTGTGCAGGTGTGCATGTGTACGCACATGCCTTTAACTGGGCTGGGATGTACTCAGTGCCAGACTGCCTAGTGGCATGGGTTGCACTCATTCCAGTGGTTTAGGGCTTTGGAAAACTTCCGTGATTGCTTACTAGGAGAGTTTTAGTACAGTTAGTTTAGGACCTGACTCCAAGGCCTTAGCATGTCTCCTGCCCAACACTCGAGTCTCCTGATGAGCCTTGATACTCACTGTACCCCACAGAAAGTCACTCGATGGCTCCTGATTCCTCACACCACTAAATGAATCATAACTTTTGAACTAAGGTCTTTCTGCTGGGAAGATATCCAATCCTGCATGCAAAGTCAACCTGCTCATTGGTTCTGATTCTGTAAAGGGCAGTATCAGTATGAACATGCTGTCTGCACAGTAGGTGGATGGGTGTGCATGGTGACAAATCCATTTGAAGGCTGTGGTTGAATATAAGCTTATTCTGAAAACCCCCCAAATGACCATAATGCCACTGATGATCAGTGTCATGTGGAGTTCCATCTACTGAAGATGCCTGCTGAAGGTTATGGTGTGGGTACCACATGCTACCTGAACCTCAGTGGTAGCCTGGGTGTGTGCTCTTTGCTCGTGGCAAGCGGAAGGTGATGCAATTTGGTATCTACTGATGACAAGGGAGAGTTAGATGTTGACTGGGCTAGCCATAACGCACATTTGTTCGGGGTATTCCTAGCTCACTGTCTAAAGGCCTGTAAAATGCTGGATCCTAAGAGGTTAACAAGCTACTTCCTACCCAGCAACTAAAGGTTATGTGCCAAAAGAAGGGGATACCACAAACCTGGAATGTGGTGGTCTCCTTCTGAGTCAGCTAATCTATAAACATTAATCTATTATGCCAATTAAGTGCTTAGAGAAGGCAAACTGTTATGTAAGTACCAGGTGTTGCGGGAAGCCTGGGTCATTGCAATGCCAAAGGTGCCATCTGATGGATGGGGAGATTAAACAGAGGTCTCTGCTACAACAGCTCATTAATGATTCTGTAGCATTTTTCATGACAGAAATCTTCCCTGGGAATTGAAGGTGAACACCTGATCAAGGTCTGAACTTATTCTTTCAGCTTCTGGTCAGTAAAAATTGGATGCAATGCTGAAAACCAACACTACATTTCTCTGCTAATCCATGAGCTATGAAAAACACTAAACCTGAAGGTAACAGATGGTAAAAGAATAATGATGGATCCAGTCAACAATAATTTCCTGTCCTATAATTTCTTCTGGCTGTGGCACTATGCTGCAAGCTGAAAGGCTGAGCTAATTTCCGGACTGTACCACGGTCTTTCGGTACGATGTGAGATCAGATCATATAGGTCCATGCTCCTCATTTTGGATGCCTGGCTTCATTCCCTGGAGATAATTTGAGCTGATTGTTCTTCCAGTGCTTGCTGTGGCTGTGGCTGGATGCGGGTCCTTGGGCTCAGTGCAGGGCTCGTAGCTCCACTTGCTGGCAGCTGGCTCAGTGGTGCTGAGCAATGCCCAAGTGCTCTGGAGGTCGGATCCTGGGTGATTTGGCCAGTGACTGGGAAGACAGCCTGAGCCAAATCCCCCTCTCCTAACACCTGGGCTAGTCCTTGGCCAGACAGGCTGGCAGGCTTCCAGGGGTGAGGGACTGGTTTAACTGGAAGTGGAGGCATCCGGACTTAATGCTTGTTGTCAGCTGGGAAGGGAATGAAAACGTGCCTCCTTTACAGCAGTGTGATGCGGCCAAGTTAGTTAACGTTTATTAGGTAATGATGAGCTGTGCTATCGAAATGCCTGTAAATAAGCAAACCATCTACAGATGGCCAGTTAATAGGCTCTGCTACCAGGTTGTAATACCTGACCCCACGCACAGATGTTGCTTTCCTGGAGCAGCTGTGTCGTGCAGGTCTGCTTTCCGCCAAGGCAGTGTTCCCCTCCTTGAGCAAGGAGCAGCTGAATTTCAGCTTCTTGAAGTCTCTATGCATCCTCCCTGCCCACCCCAGCCCCGTTCCCAAGGTATTATAATTTCCACAGTTTGTTGTTTGGAAAAGCAGGCTGTGGTGCCTGTCATCTTTTGTGTGTGCTTTGTCTTTGTGCCAGCTCGCATCCCGAGGAACTGCAAAGTGGCACCCGCTCTCGCTGTCTCACAGCAGGCATGTTTTGCATTTACTGACACATGGGGAGTGACTGACTAATACTAACATGAAAACAATTCTGACAGAACAAGGGCTTGATGCAGAGGGAAAAAATATCCAGGAAAACAGAGCGTGTGCAGCATATGCTATTGCTTTCACCAGTTCAATAAATATTTATTGTATTTCTTATAATTGAGTTTCTCCAGTGTAAACCTAAGTGGAAGAGAGTGTAAGGAGAAGTTTAGGCAGATGGCTTTTTTTTTTTTTTAGAAAAGCAAACAGAAATAAAACAAGATCCCCCACCCAAGCACACCAGCAGAGGTTTCTCACAGTACAAATGAGAAAATATTTCAAGAGATTTCTCCCAGTAGTGTGGATTTGGGGGGGGAGGAAACAACAATAAAAACAACAATGAGAAAAGCATAGGAAACAGAGCCCCCACAGACTTCTCTCTCCACTGATTTGGGACTTGGGGTGTGGGGGAGGGGCAGAATTGTCATCCAGAAAATGTTGATGTTTGATGTCTTTCATCAGAGGCTTTAGACACTTCAAAAAAATAATAAAATAAAAACTGTGGTTAGGAAAAGGCAATAACTGAGACCATAGTAACATGCAGGCAGAGTCCATTAAAGGTGTTAGAAAAGATACCTGATATGATGTGAATAAATCTAAAAATCTGTAGGTCTCGTGTTGGCTGGTTGTTCTGCTGGATAGCTTTTCCCTGGTCACCTCTCTATTTCTGAAGCTGACTGCTGGATTTGGTTTGCCTGCTCAGTTTGCCTTGGTTGAGCTGTGAAGCCCTGCTCCTTGGATTTAACGAGAGTCTTCAGGCTGTTTGGAATTTGTCATTTTTAATGCTGCTTTTTGGCAGAAGCATCCATGTTCTGTGACATTTCCCTTTAATTTAGAGCCACTTTGGAGCATCTGTAAATGGTCATGAGATAGGAATTTTAATTGTTTTAATTATGTTCCTATCTTTCCCAACCCCCTCTCTCCAACGGACCTTTTTACATTGCATCGGAGAGAATTTTCTTCCCCCAATACATTTTTCAGATACTGACATCTGGAGACATTCATCAAAGAATAACTTCCACTAGAAACAAAAAATCCATTAATGAAGCTGGAACTATTTGCATAGTAGAAATTATACTTAATAACCTTTAAGGGGAAAACTCGCGTGATTGATGTAGAATACAATTATAGTTAATGGTCAGGGTGCAGGGGTGTTAAAGCCTGTTGTTTTTCAGATCTGCTCTTCAATTTCTGGCACGCTGGGGCTAGTGTTCCTTTGCAGGGCATGAGAGCTGGGGGAAGGGGCTGTTCCCAATAACCCTGCTGAAGGGCATCATTTGGGGAGCACATTATGCCTGCAAGCTGCCCTTCTGAGGGGAGGAGGCACCTGACATACAGCAGATAGCAGGGCTGCCTTCTGGTGGCTGAGCTCTTCAACAAAGCCTGTAGAAATGCAATAGTATTTATCAGTTTGTTTTTTGGGAGAGGGAAGCCATTTATACAGACTGCGGAGCTAGGAAAGGGGAAGAAAATGAGGTTTGCTTCAGACCTGAGTGTCTGACACCTGTCTGTGTTGGCCTCCCTCTTTGTGAAGGGCACTCGGAGGAAACACCGCATGTAGTGGCCACGGCCGCGTGGATGTGATGGGCTTTGTTTGGAAAGTTCAGGTATTTCCTGTGTGGCTCCATCCTGCAAGGACGGGTTAATGGAGCAGGCAGGAGTACAACCCAGAAGGTCACTGAGGAGAGGAAGTGTGCAAGGCTGCTGCACCTGCTGACTGTGTGCCCTGCAGAGGAGCTGCCTGGGGTAAGCCAGGGCCAGCGCTATTAAAAGAAATGGTTTTGCACTAGCATGGAGGAGATAACTGGGAACAGGACCCGTGTGTCATGATTCTGGGACGGAGCTTGGCTTGCTCTCCAGAGCAGCACTGATGTCCTGGTCCCAGTGGGAACTCACTGAGGTGACCAGGGGATCACTTGGTAAGTCTCTGACTCCGTAGCACTTGTGTGCCCATGTAATCAAGTGAGCAGGTTGCACTCCAGATTCACCACAGAAGTTCAAAATTTGCTCTGAAGTAAGTAAAGTTTCTGCAGTTTGGAGCTTCTTATATCCAGTGACTGTGTTACTGTGTGTTCTGGGGTGTCAATGCCCAAGGATGGGGAGTGCTGAGATCTTTAGCAAAGCCCTTCAAAGTGCTCTCTCAGGACAAGTAATTATCGTTACTTCAGAGCTGCCTCCTCCTCGCCTCTGTGCTTTCTGTTTTGAGCACTGCTCACCACAGTTTTATTCGCTATTAGGTTATGGCCTTTGGCAAAACAGGGAAAAAAAAAAAAGGGCAGGGGAGAGAATGAATTATTCTAATTCAATGTAAAGGCACAGTAGCTTTGCCTGGTTTTGAGGCATCACCCAATATGAAGCTCTGAGGGAAGCAGGATGGATATTTAAGAGTCTGGGTATGTTAGAGGCAAAACAGAGTGAGGAGAGAGACAAATCTGTGTAGAGGAACCTGAAGTATCTAGGGGGCCTCTGTTTGATAGGGCTGGCTGCTCAATCCTCTCCAGAGAAATATCAGTCCTAAACTTCCCTTCCTTTAAATCCACAAAGCAGCAAGCAAGCTGTGAGGAGTGCAATGCTCTGAGTAGGGCAGAAGAGCAAAATCCCCTCATGGGTCTGAGCAGGGAGCAGAGGACACCTGCATGTCACCACCACATTCCCTGCTGGGTGTACAACCCTGGTGGGGCTGCCAGGGAGGGACGGGCCTGGCGTGTTTGTCCCCACAGCTGCAGCCTTGCACCAAAGGCGGTGTGTAGGAGGCCCCTGAAGTTCTGTATTCCTCTAAGGATTTCCGGATTACGGGGTTTGTTTTTCTGTTTTTAAAGGGATCAAAGTTTCTAAGCTGATTTTCATTCAGATGTCTAACCGATAGTGGTGACAGCAGAGGAAATCAAAGGAGGGAATTATTGTCTGTGCGTCTCGGTTAGTCATTCTTGTGGCTGCCTTTATCTGCAAGAACATTTCTGTTCCTTAAAGCCACACTTAACATAAACATAAAACCTTTTTGGCAGGTGGGCTCTGTGCTGGTACTCGGATTGCTGGATTTCTCTGTGACAGATGGAGTCTTTGTCCCTTTCAGATCTGGGGCTTTGCACTTGCTTTCTGTTTTCAACTGCCTTTTTATTTATTACTCATCAAAGGGAAACCACATAAAGGAAGAAGGAAGAAAGAATATTTATTATTTTTCAAGAAAAGAAGGACTTAAATGAAGACCTTCCATCAATACTTCATGAGCTTAGGGTCATTTTAATGTTTTTTGCAAGACGATTTTCTTTAACCAGAGCATGATTTACTATCACACATTGTGTGATAGTGTGATAGAGTTGTGGGATTCTGTCTATCAAAGAATTTGACCTGAGAAATTACCATTGGTCGTGATAGTGGACCATGATCGCATCCTCATAGTTGGTGACCATCACATTAAACTCAAGTTGACCGGCAGTGCCAGTCCTTGTCTACCCACAGCATAGTCTGGTAAGACATTGTGGTACGGTCTAGCCCAAGCATATGAAATAAGCTTTTCAAAGAGCAAGGGCTCCTTACTGTACAGCCTGTTTGCCACTGTGTGCTCTTCAGTCATGCCTGTAATTGCACTGCAAACGCTGTGCTGGACTTGCCTACCTTGGATTAATGTGCAGCCTGGGGGGATCACTTGATGTCCAGATTCCTCATAACTCTTGAAATTCAGCCTTGAAGTTAGGGCATGGCCTGGCCTTCTGTGGAAGGCAGCTGCAAAGAAGCAGGCAATGCCTGCAGCTCTGGCTGAATCAAAAGGTGAGAGAAAGGCCGGGCACAGCTCTTCCTCCCGCTGTCCTCTCTCTGTGGCAGACCTCATTTCTTCTTCCAGGCACAGCCGTGCCTGGTGCCTCTGCTGTGGAGTGGGAGGTCAGTGAGTAAGTCACAGGGCAGCGCTGCCCAGGAGGCAGAGTGTGCCCAGCGCACCCCCTCACACAGGGAAACGGCCCATCTACCTCCCTGTGTTCTCGTTAGCCAACCACTCAAAAAAAAAAAAAAAAAAAAAAAAAAAAAAAACCGGCCAGTTCCACCCGGAGGGCAGAAC
>VXAL01001496.1:80217-108726 GCA_013399475.1 Chauna torquata | reverse complement strand
CCCCTGTTTTCCCGTTACCCAACCAAAAAAAAAAAAAAAAAAACGAAACAAAAAACTACCTGGCCAGTTCAGCCAGGAGTGCAGATCTCTCTAAGAAAGCAAATCAGCTCACCTGCTGCAAGCTATGAAGATGAGAAACAAGAAGCCTAAATCAGGACCCCATTCAAAAACTAAGTCTATGCATGATTATTCTTTGTATTACTGCACTTTGAGGATATTTAGAGGATGTTACTGACTTCTCTTTCACTCGAAGATCCCAGAGCAAATCATAGATTGTACAGTGTGATAAATGTATTTTGCAAAGGTATGCCTGGACCAGTCTGAGGCATGTTTCATTTGTATTACGGTGCCATTAGGTGTCATAAAAAATAATAATTTGTCAAGCTTCTGCTTCGCACTGCACTTGAGCTAATCCACAAGTCCAATGCAGGCTGCTGCCTTTCACCTTGCATAGCTGAGGCTGAACAGCCTACACAGAGCTCTAGGTACGCCACCCAGCAGGGTTAGACCTGTGCCAGGTGTGTACATGCAAGCTGAATCTGCATTTGTGATGCTGGGGTACAGCTGTCTATGGGGCAATTGCTCCAATCAAGGCTGAAAAGCAGCCATCTCGGGGCTGGAGTGTACAGGTTAGGTTTTTGACCAAACTGCATAGGGTGAGTGGCAAATCAGTTTGTGTTCAGTAGAGATGAGCAAAGGAAACAAGAATTACTCAGGTAGCAGTTACCCTGTGGAGTTAGGTCCTTCCTCTTGCAGAAACCATCCTGGAAATATGTGACAAGGCTTCGGCTTTGTCTTCTCTAATATCCTATTCTTTCTTCTCTGTCCCCTTTCACTTCAATCTGATCAGTAGTGTGGGCTGTAAAGTGATGCTGATGAGGTGACTCTGGTTTGGGGAGAAGCTCTTGTTCTTGGAAAACCGGCAGTGCCATCTCTTATGGAGTCCAAGTCTGAGTTTCATTGACAGTCTCCGGCTGTAGTACCAATCCAGCCAGATGGCTTAGCCTATGGGATCATGGGCAGAGACAGCGAGAGGAACAAGTGGATTGAGTACTACAGTTTCCACAAAACAAATCTTTCAGCCACGGATAATTGAATAGATCTTCTCTGTGCTTATTCCAGTTTTGTGAGCTCCAGAGATGCACTTTAAAGTGCTTCATTTTACCCCCAATTAACTTTAATTCATCTTGTCTTGAACTCTTGAGAATGGAAACCCTGCCAGAGAGGTTGTCTTTAGTCCTTTTTTTTAAAAAAAAAAAAAAGACAAATGTGAGGTTCACACTGATTGCACCAAATTCTTTAAAATAAGAGCATTCAAGTGAACTATTAAATTTTCACCTCTATGGAAATAAGGCTCTGTGCAAAGTGGAGAGCCTGACAAGTGATTATTACTTTCTGTGCAATGTAATGGTCTTGAAGCACTGGGGGGGGGGGATATGACACTATCACTCATTCACTTGGTGGTGTCTAATGAGTAATATTAAATACTTCTACCAGAAAATCAACATTTTGGAGGCAAGTCAGTGTTATCCCATTTTGCACTAAAACCAGGATGTATTAGATACAACTGCGGTTCTAGTTTGTCACATACAAATAAAACTTGCTTTGGAATGACAAGAGTGGAAGGAAATAGCAATTTCTGTGGGTATGAAGATGGCCTAAGTAATGCCATTTTGCATAGAGACTCGATTTTGTATAAATGACTAGTTCACATATTGCATTTTCTTATTCTCCCTATCCCCTCTTTTTTAATATACACAGATGCCAATTTGGTCAGACCTTTGACTACTGCAGTGAGCTACTTTAAGCAATTAAGTGTGAGGAAAAAATAAAATAAGGACAGGAATAATGCTGAGGAAAAACTAGAAACAAGGCACTGCAGATGCAGAACTTCTCAGGAAAGGAGTTAAAGTAGATAGAAACCCCTTGGACTTGGATTCTTCCAAGACACAGACATTTAAGTAGGGTCGGCTGAGCAGTACTGTGGTTTGGGAGTACAAGTACAGTAAAATAAGAGCACAAGCAAGGTGGAAACTAGAACTATTGAGCAACTTACAGAAGTCCACCTTGTCTTTGGCTGAAATCCTTGACAGCAAACTTGTAAGAAGTTATTGCCAGATTAAATAGAGTAACAAAGGAATAGTCTCCTATATAGCGAGCACTTATTATTACTGCCTGACCACCTAAAATTGCAGTGCAACAAGAGAACACCTAATAACCAATATGTTATCCCCATGGAAGGAAATGATCCATTAGCAAAATGCTATAAACTGACAGGCAGGAGGGCATCTAAGCATTTTGACCCTATTAGCCTGGAGATAGGAAACCTGGTAATCCTAAATGTGATTGCCTCAGAGATAAGTTTAATTACTGAAAATGTGAGAACTGCAGAAAGCCTGCAAAAATCCCTTTCTTTGGAATCAAAAGGAAGCAATGTGGCAGTCTAGCAGCTAGAACAGGGACAAAAAGCTCTACAATTTGCCCGGTTCATCCTCAGGTAATACTAACAAGTATACTGACTCTCCAAGGGGTTATGGGATGACCTCTTGAATATTTATTTCTGCTGCATCTTTTTTTCCTTTTAGTGCTTTTCTCTAGTATCTAGATTATTTCTACAGTTCTGAAGCTCTGCATGCGTGGAGGTATGTTGTGTCCTTCTGGTTAGAAGGGTCCAGAGAAGGTCTGGTCATGGAGAGCCATGTGACATGCACGGAGAAGTTAATTTCATGATCACAAGAACTCCATTAGTGTCATTTAATGTGGCAGTCATAGGAAGGTTATGTTGTGTGATGTGGTAAGCCTCTTAGAAACCAAAGAATCATCCCATAGAAAGTTTCAATATCTAACTTAACTATGAATTCAGTCAAGCATCCAAGTGGGGAAGTGGAGTGCTGCTGGTACAGGTTCTTTGTAGCATGTGTGTTTGAAGAGCTGCTCTGTGCCATTCCTTTGACAGTTAATACTTCTGGAAAGGAAGGTCTAAGAAAACAACCTGGCTTGCTGCAGCTGGGATCTGGAGATGATAATATCACACAACAGAGTTAAGTTCCATGTTCTTAGATCTGTTTCAGTGCTTTGGGGCAGTGGAAAGTAGCTCAACCTTATGACTGTACAAATCAGAAATGTCTGTATTACAGACTTTGCCTACCTGGATATTTTTTTCATAGCATTGTCTACCTTGCCTTCTGTTTATCTGTTGAAAGCAGAAGTGGCAGTATTCCAGTTTATCATTCATTTAGGTCCTTGCTGATGGTAGTTGATCAGTAGCTGTTGGTCATTTTCAATAAGTGTTACATATACACTGCTTAAGGTCATTATAAGAAATTCTTTCATCAGTAGTTAAGGGAAATCCAAAGACAATCATAAAAAGTTTAGCCAGATCTATGCCCAGTGATACATCTTGTACACCTTTGCATGACTATCTGCATTTAGCATGACAGTCATCCAGCCTAGTGTCTGGATCTGAAAATCACCATGTGTCACCAGCTCTGAACAAATTCCTGTTCTTCTAAGGTGCAGGGTGCTTGTGCAGGTACAGAGAAACTAACGTAGTTGTGCCTGGACATCCTGAACGTACAGATGGTCATGTCAAAACCCGTACGAGCACAAAGCGTAGAGGGTTTGTGCTAAAGTAAATGGTGATTATTTCTTATACTGTGACTCATGTAGTTGTTTGTATCTATAGAATAGCTGAAGTTAGCAAAGTCATAATCTCTGCCATGTCTCTGAAGTACAAAAGCTAACCTGAAGACAAATCTTGTGCTAGGAGTATGGCCATCGAAGGGATATAAGAAAATGGTTGATGTCAAGCAAAGCTGAAGGTGATGATTCCTGACTTTTTTCTTTGCTTGCTCAGGAATAAGATTAAGAATGAAAAATCAGATGTCAGCTGCATCAGATAATATCCTCTTCAATGCCAGTTGTACTGTGGTGTGTTTTGGGAAGGAATCATCTCTTTTCTGGAAGGGCTTGGCTCATTCAGTATGGGTCCCATGTGTTTGTTCACTAGCATGAAGAGAGATGGTTATTAGATTTCTGAAATACCTGTTTTGTGAAATGGTGAGAGCCCTGAGTAGAGATTCTTGTATTTATTATGGTATTTTGGGTACTAACCCAGGGAAGCAACTCAGCAGAAGTCCCACAGATGTGTCCTCAGAGTCTGGTTAGTTTAATGCTTTAAACTGTTCCAGCAAATCTGTATGAAGCAAAGTACAGACTGTATCCACAAGTTGGAGGAAACTTGGGTGACTCAAGCCAGCAAAAAGAAACCTTGCCTGCTGGAGGGAAGAAGGTGGGGGAGAAAATGCTGTGATCCTGGAAGCCTCATCTGCAGTCCCAGGAGCTGGAAGTAAAACCAGCTCCTCTCATTAGCTGAAAGCCAATGAGGACCTTGCAGTTATTTCAAATGTGATCAGATGGGCAGGGGAAGTGAAGCTTCAAGGCATGGTTGTGCATGTTATCTGACCCAAATGGTTTATAAAACAGCTTCTGATTGAGGAGAAATAATTGTGCTCTTTAACATCTCAATAGCAGAGTATATCAATCACGGGGAGGAAAAAAAAAGCCCAAACCACTAATTGAAACAGCAGTTGTTTAGCAGTGGGTGCAGCACCCGCGGTTGTGGCAGGGAAACTAGTTGTTAAGGAATCACTTGGAAAGGACCGGCATCACTGATGAGCTTAAGGAAGAGCAATGCCCTTGTGTCACTGTGGGAGATGGACTGATGAACTGAGACTAGAGGAGGAGGTGGCAAGTGACCCCTGTTGGTGATGGTAACGCAGCAGGCTCTGTTGGGTCGCTTGCTTCGTTGCTCCCAGGCTTCGGCGTGCCATTGCACGGGGCGACTTCAAAATGCCTCCAGCGAGTCTGAGACTTCAAGAAGACCAGATGTGAGAATTTCACTTTAATGCACTGACACTAAGCCCAGGGTCACTGGTAATATTTTGAAGTAACAAGAAATTGTGCAAATATGTGTCCCCCAGCTGTCTGCTTCTGTTAGACAGTGCTGGGTATTTTATCACATATTAATCATGCATTCTGACAGTGGCTGGAGTGGCATTTTCTGCTAAACTTATCCCTTTAATTAAATGTAGATGCTCCATCTTCAGGCTGACAGTCTCAGGACACCTGTTTAATTTTTTAATTGGGGCCAATGGTTTGCCTGTTCATTGTGCTTTTCCTTTTTGCATCTTCTCATCCCCACACATGTTCATGTAATGCACTGGGCAGAGCTACAGATATTGAACCGGACAGGCTGAGCTGACAGTGAAGGTCACTTCAGCAAAGAACTGGAGCGCTCCTGTACTTGAACTGAGAAGGCTGCTGTATCTGTTAAATGCAGATTGACAGAAGTGTCCAAGGAACAGCCTTTCTTTTGTATAGGAAGCATTTAATTACTGCTTTGCATTCAGTGGAAGTGCTTACAAGTTTCTGCACTCAGATCTCCCTAAATCATCATGTGTCTGATCAGTTTTCTTTCTTTTCCATCTAGAAATGTTTGAGAGGGTTTTTTTGTGGGGTAGGGGGAATTTTGAACATTAAAATGCCCCTTTTGATCCTCTTAGAGTCCCAAAATAAGTGAGTAAGCTGCTCTTTTCTTATGAGAATCTAGATTCATCTGCCCTTGCTGTGTGTAATTTCAAAAGGCTGATTTGGAAACATTGTCTTGTTTAGTGATTATGTTCTGTATCAATTTTTATGCTTTGTTCCTTTTAAATAGATGATCTTGTTTTTTTCTTTTTTGGATTCATAGTGCTTTTCTGAGGTCAAGAAAGATTTTTTTTTAATTTTCTTTTGATTAATAAACAGTGCATTTCCATCGCCTTTCCAGCTAATGATCTTTGAAGACCTCACACACTGTAATTAAGCTATACATCACTTGAGGTCTGGTTTTCTGCAAGGCTGCTTTGCTCACCACATGAGATGGCTGCTGATAGCATTCTTCTGTGGAGAGGCTGTAGGGCCTTCACAGCCTTCCAGCTTTCTGAAGACACAGTTCTTAGTATAACTATCTGCCTTGGGTGCTCCAGTTCAGTAAGGAAGAAAAACAGAGCTTTCTGCTCACTTTGCACCTGTTTCTGTGGAGCAGTTTGCAAGGTAACAGCTGTCAGATGGCTTCCTCTGGAAATGAGGCCTGGAGTAATATCCCACTTACTCAGTCGACTAGCTAAGTGGATACCGGGGCTGTGACTGGTTAATTCCCATCACTGTGCCTTGCACCATGTTCATGTTGCTGGTATCTTAGGCTGCGGCAGGAAACCCTCCCCTGAGCAAAGTAACTTCACTTTGCTGGTGTTTCATATGATGCAAGAGTTATTAGGTAAACAAGAATGATTCTGAATTCGTGGCAGCCTGCCAGCTGCAATCCTGTGCTACATTGCATCGTATCTGGATCAACTTCCCTTGGGCCAGGGTGTCCCGGTTGCCCCATAGCACCTTAACCTGATGCCAATTTTCTGTTCTGATGCTGCCACTGAGAGAGAGGTGTCTTCTCTTTATCTGTGCTAAGCAGCTGTGAATTTCTAAAGCTGTAGGAATACCTGTATGTTAGTCTTTTTTCATGCAGACTTATGCTCCTGTTGAAGCACTTCGTGCTTGGCTTACCTGGAGTGGACTTACTGGTACTGCTGGTGTCTGCAGGGTTTCACTAAAGTCAAAGGCGTGCGGGGCTGGGCCTGAAATCATGCATAAAAGGTGAATTTCAGGTGCACAGACCGTGCCCCAGATTAGTCTGGAGGGGTGGGAAATCTTCTGGTGACTGTCAGAGGGCTTCAAAGAGGAGATGGATCAGCCTGCAGTGAGAGAGCTCCCAGGTGATTTATTGTTAGGTGGAAGCTGGAAGTGGAGAGAAAGGATCTCAGCTTTGGGAAAGGTCTTGTTGCTCAGCAAGTCTGACAATGGGCAAAGGGTCCATTCCTCCCTGCTCCTCTCTGTTCCCCATGGTCCATTGAGTGCCACCCTTGGGAGTGAGGTGATGCTGTTGGCATGGTGGTGTTGTGCCTCGAAACACAGTTTTCCCAGCTGTGATTAGGCTCTGCATGCTTCCTGGGGGAGCAGACCTTGTGTTCAGTGCCCTATCACATTCAGCAACTCAGTTATTTACAGCACGCTTTTTTCTTTCTTTTTGCCATTTAAGTTTGTTTTAAAATAGTCACATACTCCAGGAAGTGTGGGTTGGTTTTTTTACTTAAAATGTCCTAACTTCCAGAAAAAAGGCTTGACAAGAAGTAGTGAAACTTGGCTTCTTTCAGAAACACTCATTAACAAATATCAGAGTGGGACACTAATCCTCTTTTGGGTTGCTTTCTGTATTGCTTTTATTCCTTCAACGCGGCACAGAGCAAACTCCTTGGGGACTGCAGAGGAAGCAGTCAGAGGCTCTCAGAGCTCCCTACTTGAGTGAGTGGGGCTGAGAGCACTGTGCTGAGTGAGAGATCTGAATGTGGAGAGGAATGAAGTGCTGAAGTTGAAATCTAACCAAAGCTTGAGAAGTTTTGGTGAAATACAAAACCTGACAGATGCTGATACTTTATTTAAAGCACTGATGACCACCTCCGGGCTCTGCTCTGACAGTCAGATTTCTTACAAGTCTCCAAAGTACAGAAAACTTGAATAGCTCTGACCTGCGTGCTCCTTAGGTTCAGTTGTCTGGGTATTGCTTATGCAACTTTCTCTCCAGGGCTGCTGCTGGACTTTGGGCCTGTGTAGCCACAACATGAAATACAACAATCAGAAGGATTCTTGCATTGACTCTGGACCTTTCTACTCTGATGCAGACCACTGAACCAGTGCAGAGCAATGTATGGAGCTATTCCCAAGTCTGGCAGTCATGGCAGGCTTTGATGTGGAGGTTCATGCTAAAAACCTACTATTTAAGAAATGTTTTCCTTTTTACCCTGGGATTTGCCCACAAGTGTCTTGAGTCTGGTAGCCCAATAGCATTTGTGAATGAGCTGGTCCCAGTCCAATCCTTAATAGCCATCTGTATTTCTCTGCATCAGACCATGATCTAGCTCAGCTGGTCTGATTAGCACAGCCCTAGAGAAAGCCACTGGCTAAATATCACAACAAGAAAACTTAGCCTCCAGCTGTGGACTGCATCCATGACACCACGAGGTAAAGGGATGCTTTTTTTTGTTTACCAGCAATGATGCTGTATTTGGCCAGAGTCTCTGTTTCTAATCTAAAATGTTTTGGGCCAGGTTCTGCTTCCCTTAATTCTGGCTCAATAATAACTTAATTTGCCAGTAGCCCTACTAGTGAAAATAATTACAGAATAAAGGATTATTTGGTGTGAAGAAAGGTGGAAGAATTTGGCCCTTGATTAAAGCACTAAAAATAGCTAAATGGTTTCAAAGAAGATGTAATTACTTCTTTTATCTGCCTAGCTCTTATCATTCGTGAAAGTTACTGGATGTTTCTCGGTGTGTTTTCAGACCTGTGACTTGATATTGCAGAGTCTTTTATGCAGCTCCTGAACATTGCAGCAATCTCTGCTTAAACAAATGTAACAATGGCAGTCAGGTTCCTATTGCATTTGCTATTTTTGTCCTGTCAACTCATGCTTTCAAAAGATACAATTTGAAATCAGTTTCTTCCGTATTTATTCTCCATCAGTGAACTCCCAGATCAGATTTGCTCAGGTTTAAAGTCAAAACAAGGTTTCTGTACCTGCCGGTGCTGAATGCTCAGCCTGGCATCTAAAGCTCAAGCTGTGCTCTTTCTGCCTCATGCATTATCATGTTGGCAGTCGTGGCTCTGGAACCAGACCCTCACTGGCAATTTTGCTGGAGATGCAGACAGTGGAAAGAATCTTGCTTGTTGGTCTACGCGAATTTGGTTTGTCAGGAAACTAAACATGCGTTACACACGACTTGTTTCTGTTTTGTGCTGGGGTAGCTCTGTTTTCAGAGCTGCTCCAAGCTTGCACAGGTGCTGTAGAGGGAAGAGTGGGACCACAGACTTGGATCAGGCTCTGAAGGCAGCTACGGGTGGTACTATAGTGTCTTTTTAACTGATGCTACCTTTCTGCTTAAAAGTAAACAAAAACTACCTCCTTCAGTTTGTGGTCTTTATTGTTTCCTAATGCAGCCCATTAAAGAGAAACAAATGGATTTACAGTAGCCTGCAGTACTGTCCGATGTGCTGTGGTTGATGTATAAATGATAGTTTGACAATTTCCTGTGTGTTTGCTCAGCAAGGCTCTTTTTAATTGTTAGAAGGCTTTCTTTCCTTCTTCCACTAGTGTGATGTCATTATACTGCAGCTCATGGGATTTTACACTAAATATTTCATGTTGGGAAGCAGAATTGGTGGTACTTGCTTGTCATGGTTTTGATTAGGAATTCCACTGATCCCTGTCCAGAAGAGCCCTTACTAAAATTCAGTTAGGGAATTAATAACTAATAAGTGCATGAAAACTTTTTTGTCTAAGTTAAGACAATAGGCATTCTTACTGCCCCTTAGTCTTCTCTCTCTCTCTAATAACCCTCTTAAGCCTCAACAAAGACATAAATTAATATTCTAGTAGGAAAGAAAATTTTGCTTTCTTCTTGCCAAGTTGGTTTTGGCTTGAATGCCCTGCTGAGTGCATGAGAAGTTGCTAGGGATAAGAAGAATAAAATATGCATTGGATATTCTGGAATGTTCTGGGGTCTCCATTTATTACAGCATCTTTTTTCTTCTCTCCAAGCCTCAGTATTTCGGATCTAGTTGGAAGATCCCTGGCAGAGGCAGAATGACAGTGAGAAAATCAATTCTGTTTTTTTTTGAAAATATAAACAAGTCTTGTCCAAATGTCAATGTAGTTTCCATATGTTCTTATAATTTGGCTAGCTGGGAAATCTATGGGTTTTTCTCTGAGTTCGATTCAAACTATGCCTATTTATATCAAAAGAAAAATGTCATCGCCCCCCAGTTTCTTCCTCTGGGGCTAAGACTTGAAGTATGCAGTCTGAGGGAGGCCAGCTGCCAGTGCAAAGACCATGAGCAGAAAGGTCTTTCCATTAATGAATTTATTTGCCATTAATGTTGTTGATTGGTTTCATTACAAAATATTACAGTGCAAAACAGAGCTGCCTTGTCTTCCATCCAGGAGCTGCTTATCAGCTTTGACGCTACAAGCTATTCTGTTGTACATTTTCAAAGGATTGTGAAATTTCTTAAAGCAAGTGGCAAAAGGTGATTTTTTTTGTTTCAAGCTTGTGCATGCCAAAAACCTGACAAGGTGAAGCCCCATGTAGTGTATTTGTTGGCATGTTTCCTTGCCCTTCTGAAAGTCTGTTTTGATTTTGTTGGTTTTCTGCTCTGTACCTTCAAGCAACAATTCAGCTTTAACAATGCATGTGAAAAACTCCACAAAGAGTTACTTCTATGTGATGGCTGGCTCAGAAACAACTCTTTTTCTGTGACTTACATCCCTACTCTCAGCTGCCAGCTGAGACATATAGTGCTTGCTCCACTGGATAGCAGTTATACAAATTGTACTTGTGTGGGCAGCACCTGTCAAGTCCTCAACCTAAGTACTCAACTCAGAGTCCTTAAGACTCTGTTCCCTTGATTTGTTTTTATTCCTCCCCTCTGTAGTGTGTCATCATAACTTTTGGAGCTGCTGATTGCCATCAGCTAACCAAATCTGACAGAAGGGTGGTAGTCTTGAAGATGAGTTTCTAAAGTCTTTGTGGAAAATAGTTGATGGGACGCTTATGACATTCTCCCATGTCCAAAGTGAAAATGGCAATGTGGGCTCAGCTGTTCTTAGACCAGAGAAAACTTGCATAGGAGAGCTCTCGGAAGGCCTGACTACAGTAGAGGTTTCAATTGAAGGTTGTACTGTCCTGGTTGCCCTCTTTGGTCAGAAATGAGATGCGAGTCTGCTACAGAAGAGGCTTCATCCTACATGACCCACGGGGTGCCGGCTTGTGTAGCTGAGTGGGACACGCGCTGCCCTGTGCAGATTTAATTTCAGCTGCTGAGATCTTTCCATGTTGGTGGTGGGTTGTAATTTTTGCTGTTGCTCAGACCTTTTGTGGGGGGTTTAAGTTCTCTCTCCACTCATCAAAATTTCCTGTGGAGGCCTTGTTAGGGGCAGCAGACAAATGCTGACAGACTTGGAGGGTTGATTCAGCTACCACTCAGAGCAGCAAACTCTCATTCGAGCGATGTTGAGCATTTACATCCCAGAATTGGGCTGGGAGCTGCATGGTCAACAAGCTCTTTAGTGTGCAAGTTTCCCAGATTGTTCTGCCTCTAAGATGACGTCTGTACCCTAAGGGCATGCAGATTGGTGTGAGGACTGATGAGCCAAAGAGTTCAGCAGTGCAGAGGGAAGGGCAAGGGGAAGGTAGGGGGCCTCCCAAATTCCTGAAGTTTTTGTTCATGGCTGGTTCTCAGCTGCTTGCCCATCTTCCAATACTTTAAAATCTACATGTAAAGAGAAAAGCATTGGTTGGGGAAACAGTGCTATTTTGGAAATGTAATTGAACTCTGTTTTAATCTTCAGCTGTAATGTGTCAAGGAGAATAACAGAGAATCTGGATGAAGCTGTAGTTTAATCCCAGGTTGAGAGGGGTTTGTCACGTCTTCTCCAGGAGTTTGGGAATCACCGTCTTGTATCACCACTCCTGATCACTAAAGCTGTTACTGTCTTCCCCTCAAAATAAGCTTTATTCCTTTCTCCCTGTCAGCCCAATCTCCATCTTCGGTGCTGAGCTACACCCAGCTCCATATCCTCCAAACCCTTTGATTTTACAGGTGCTATGAAATCTGCAGCCATTGCACTGTATGGATTTGATGAGAGACCCCATGTGACTGCTCACCTGCTTGTGGCTGATACCATAGCTCAGATTTCCTTGCTATCTATCCTGGCATGCTCCCATACTTTATTGGATGCTCTGAGATTAAATCTGATTTCACTTCATAAAATGACTTTGAAACATGGATGCAAATCAAAGCCCAAACAGATGCAGAGAGTTGATTGCACTATGTATATTTTTCATTTCTTTGAGTGAATGAATTTGTGGTTGTCCTAATGATGTTTGGCTGGTGTCTGAGTGGGGACAAGGTGGCAGGTGGCCCAAAGTGCTGCAACTGATTTAGGATGAGCTGGGAGCCTCCAGGTTCAGGGTGGGAGAGGGACTTGGCAGGCACCATGTCCCACCTTCTAATGTCCTTGGCTTCAGGAATTCTTCATGACTTTAGCAGTGAAGCCCAGTCAAGCCCAGCATGTCGTAAAACAAATCTGTTGCAGCTGAAAATGGCATGTTTACTTCTTAGCAGATCCCATTTAAATGGCAGCATGAGCCTAGATATCATCTGCTGTGTGCGCTCTTTGTTCTGAGCTTGTACAGACGGTGATTTGCATGGCCATCATTTCCAGAAGTGTCATCTGCCTCAGACCAGATGTTCGTCATTCCTCCGCTGAGACCCTGCTCTTTTCTTGTTCCTTACTCTTGAAACAAATCTTCTATAGACATTATCATCAAGACTGCAACTAAGCAGTCTCCCTTCAAGTGACACACATCCAGCTAATATCAGTGCAGTTAATGGTGCTGAACACTCCCAATGGCAACTGCTGCCATTCACACTGCCAGTCCCTCCCAACAGCATTTTTTCAGACCTTTGCGCGCATACTTGTAAAATGGAGTTAAGCCACACCCTACCATGAAAACAAACAAAAAGCCCCTGGAGGAGCATTTAATGAAGGTTCAATGTGAATCTTGGTGTTGAAAAGATCTTTTTCCACTGCCAAATCTGTATGGAGGATTGCAAAAATCAGCTGCCGATTGACTCGAGGGGCTGAGGATTGCAGTAGCTCCAGTAAAGCCGATGGGTGTGATATTTTGTGGTCAAAGCTGCACACAGTGGCATGGCCATGGGGTTGTAGGCTTCAAAGATGAGATTAGAATATGGTCTATTTTGTATCATGACACAAACAGACAAAATTTTTGTAACATATTGTAATACATTGTGAGAAGTATTTTGTCTGTCCTGGTAGTGTGAAAGGATCTCCAGTTTTTGTTGCTCTGGTTATCTTTCCTGCATTTAGTTTTGCCTCTGGAGTTCCTAACTCTTCTTGCAATAAGTGAAACCAAGAGTCATCCACTGGGAAAAGACTGTACTTGTTTTTGCAATTCAAGATCTCAATGTGTTACACAGGAGGAAAAAAAAATTGTCCTCTGTTTCCCTTTCCTACCTCCCCACCCACTATGCCCACTAGCATGTTCTGTATAATGCAAATATAATTTTGGACGGAACTTTCTTTACCATACTTTTTCTCTGATTGAATGGGGCATGTAATCCCTACAGTAGGATTACTTTAGGTTATGATGAGGTCTTTGAAAATCTATTGTTCTTTAAATGTTTCCTGGATGCTGCTGTTGAATTTGATCAGTTTTTTTTCTTTTTACAGATAGCAAGAATCCTGTCCATTGCTTTTGTGCCTCCCTTTCTGCAATATGGGTCAAATGATGCAATTAATTATAGGGAAATGAAACATTGCCCAGTGTTTATTAGGCCCTGACAGTGTGGTCTGTGCCTCACGAAACAGGAAATCACAGTCCCTGCTCCAGTGCTCTCAAGCACTGAGCAGTGCAGTGGATATTACATCCAAGCAATGTCTGGGATGGATCAGATCACCAAGGCTTGGTCTTAAAGTGGTACACAGCTTTTTTGTTGCAATCTGTTGGTGAGTTACTTTGAAAGGTTTCACTGAAGCGATGTGCCTCTGGAAAGATGTGAATGGAAGAAGTGTAGTCAGGCACATAACAAACAGTGGTCGTTTATGTGTAAGGGGCTGCATGGAAAGGGAGGCTTTGAGAATGTGGAAAAATAGGAGGTGGCTGGGAGGCTTAAAGGGAGTGTGGGTTGTAAATTGTGGGAGGAGATGATGAGCCAAGGTGTGTGGGGGGGATTAGGTTTTATGCATCGGGTGAGAAGCCTGGGTTTAGTGTGGTAGATGAAATGAAGCTAGTGGAGGGGTTCAAAGATGAGATTAGCATGGCCCAGTGCAGGACAAGAACAGAACAGTAGAGGAAGAGCACTGCTCAGATAGAAAGCAAGAGAGAGGTGGAAAGCACCGAGGTCAGACCTTGGATGGGCAGTGAATATGAATTAGGTTGGACCTAGATTTCTAAAAGCAAAACTCATGGTTAGACTGAGCAAATAAAAAGTGAACAAAACAGATGACAGGGTGGTTTGAGTCTCTGCAGCTAAACAGGAGAGTTCAGTGCTTAGCAATTTCAGTGTTCCCAGGAAAGCATTAAATAAGTATCTTTCCAACTGTTTGCTCCCTCTCTATTTGGGAGCATAAAGCATCTCTGGGCTTACTCAGGCCTGACCTGGAAGAGGAAACCTGGGACAGGATAGTCAGCATGGTTTCATGTGTTGGCAGTGTTTGCTGTTTCACTTGTTGCTAATGGCATGGGTTAGGTATTGCAGTTCCCTTAGCCCCCCTTGCCTCAGTACGCAGGTGCCAGCCCTTAATGCTGAGCAAATAAAATGGGAGTAGAGGTAAATGGAGAGCCAGTGGAAGACTGCAACCTGTTTTGCAGGAACTGGGGTGTTAACTCCTGCATGGGGCTGGCAGCTGGGGCTGTGCTTGACAGTGTGATGCCTGCTGAGATTATAGTCTCTTCTTTTCTATTTGCATTTTCTTGGAGGTTGATTTACATAATGTAATGCAGTAATGGAATGCTGACACGTGGTGCAGTTGAGTTAAACTCTGGAATGGCTTATTTGCATTAATGCCAATCAGTTGGTGCTGGCAACCTGCTCTTTTATTCAAAAAGGGAATCTTCCAGATCTCCTTGCTAAACCTGCCAGCTAATCAGCAGGACATGGGACATCAGATTCTGTCTTGTATTGCAGTGTCTCTGGATTAAGACTCAGATAATGCCTCAGGAGAGGCAGATAGAAACCCAGCTGGAATATTTCCCTGATTGCTTGTTGATGTATTTCTCAAATGTGTCAATGAAGTGAGCTGATGCACATGTCAAATTCGTGTTGAAATTGCCCTGCTCCTTGCTTCCTAGCACAAATACCCACCCACCATCCAATGCTTTGTGCCATATCTAGTGATGCCATCTCCTGACATGCAGTTCCCTGTAGCACTCGCACACTTCCTCTTGCTGAGGTGGTTCTGTGGGTTTTCTGCACCCCTTGTGGCTGATGAAGACAGTGCTAAAACTCCCTTGCCTTTTTGTCCAGTTGATGGCCTGGCCTTGCTAGCCCTTCAAGGGGGAGTCTTTAGGGTTGCTGTGTATGTGGGTGTGCACTGGACCAAAGATGATGAGCAGTATATTCAACTGTAGCTATGAAACTTGAATGGTAGGTGCTGCTGGCTAGGCCTAGAGGGTTTCTTCAAACACCTGGCATGCAGGGCTTTGTTTTGCCCAGCTAATGCCAGGTGAACTATGAATTAATGTTTAAAAAAGCCTTGGGAAAGTTCACAGCCATCTACATTGTTATGAAGTCAATAAGCAAGCTATGTCAGGTCTATCTAGCTGAATACACTGTGTTCCTGTAATCATCCTTTAAACTTTACTATTCCCCTTCTTGTGTGATTTTTGTTCCTCTCTACTCCCTCACTCCCCAACACTATAAGCGCACCTCTGCGTGTCATTTTGTACTCCATAAGCTAAATAATAGGGATGAGTTTTATAGCTGCTGAGATTAAATGAGACCTTCTGGAGTATTTCAAGAGGGACCAGGCCACTTGAGCAGACTGGAAAGGGCCCAGGCTTGCATATGGGCAGCAGGCTCCATGAGTCGATGAGGCTGCTCCCGCTGTGAGGGGTGAGCAAGCCCTCGATGCATCAGCTGCCTGCAAATGGTTATGAAGCAATCCACCACAGATTGGGGAAAGGTTACAAACATATGGAATCACTCATTTGGCTATCTTTGAGCTAGAAAACAAAATAAATCTGTGCAATTTACCCAAAGTATGTGTAGGATACAATGTCATTTTTCAGAGGCCTGTTTTAGAGTCTGGTGCTAAGGAAGGGTGTGTGTGCTGGGGCCTCCTCAGTACAGGCAGGAGGCACGCTGATGAAGCTCTAGCTAGTTTCTGCACCCTTGAGGTGACAGCGATGTGGTAAACCATCCGACATTTAGAAATCAAATGTAGCATTTTTTGTGTGTGTGTGCTGGAAGGACAGCAAAAAAATGATGCAGCGGGTGATTTGGGGTGAAGTCATACCTTGAAGTAATTTGCTAGCCAAGTACTCTGTCTTGGGTCCTGGGGGCCTGAGGTTGGGTTTCTCCCTGGGACTGGTGAATCTGCTGGGCTTTCTTCACTAAAAAGTGGGACTCTAGCAGTCTCTATGTATCTGAAGACAGCATTCCTACCTCCTGGGCTAAATTGACAAGGTTCAAGATCATGGGTGAGGGCATTCTCTTCCTAATCAGCAGAACCAATAGTTCATGGCACAGTTTTTGCTTAATTGCAAAAATTAAGCAAAACACGTCACACTGGTCTACTGAACAGAGCAGAACGAAACATTGCTCGCTGCCAGTTTTTGAGCTGCCTTTCCTGGCACCATCTGCCCCAAGGGCTGTTTCCCAGCTCCCTGCCTGTTCCTCCTGCCCAGCCAGCAATGGCTTGCAGGTTTGTGCACTGCCTCAGCCTGCTGGACTTCTGATTCATCAAAAGAAAAGCATATTGCCTTCATGTTTTTCATCTGTTGTTATATGGAGGGGCAATACTTGACCCTTCAGGTGACCCAAATCACAGTGGTGACCAGTATGCTAATTATTTCTGTCCAGCTATACTCGCATGGTACTGTAGGGTTGCAGGACATACAGACTTGCTGTTAGTGGAGATGGGTCCAAGATGTAAAAGTGAGACTTGATTCTTAAGCCTGTGCTTTTTTTCTTATGGATAGGTGTGTCAGACTTGAGGCCGTCTTCCCTGAGGCTCTGGCCATGTGCTGTGGGTGGCAGTGCTCTTTATACGTGGTCCCAGGTGTTCAGTTGGTGATGGGTGCTGATGGACACCTGCCAGTTCAGTATCAGACATCTCTGGCAGGTGAAATATGTTTTGAGAAGCTCATGTGAAGGGGCAGAGAAGGAGGGAAAGCAGACATCATTTAAGGGCCTATCCGATCCTGACTCTTCTTACGTGATTGGGGGTGTGGTGGGGGAGGGAACTGATCAGAGCAGTCCCCTCCAGTCCTTGCACAGTGCTTGCTGATTTGCAATTGCCACTCTAAACTGGATGCTTACATAAACAGGCACAAGCGGGACCAAAACAATCATGAAAGAAGCTGGACTGTACCAGAGGCTGTTTCTAGTAGCACCGTCTGCAAACAAAAGATGATGTGCCGTACAAAACCTATTAACTCGATTTGCTGTATTTATGCTTTGTGTATTCAAGAACAGCATGTTGCTATGGGCCATCCTGTAATCTAAATTGCCTCGTAGGGACTTAGAGCTTTAAACCACTCCAGAAGTTTCACAGCACTTTCTTCCCTCCAGAGGCCACCTGGCAGCAGTGCAGATTTCTACATGTGATTTTCATCTAAGGTCTTCCCCATTTATGTATAAATCATGTAGCAAAATTATCTGAGTATGCCAGAAGCTTTGAAATACCCCTCTGGGGTTGGAATGTAACCAACCAGCCTTTCCTGATGGGACTTCATTTATCTTTCACCGGGGATAATTCTTCCCTTGGATCCCTTATTGTTGTTCTCCAAATGGCTTAAAACTATTTTTGGGATGTTAAGCAAATATTTTCCTGTTTGAGGTGCACTGGGTCAGTTCTGCCTGAAAGGCTAATGCTGGATTTGAGGTATTGCATAGAAAGTACCTACTGATGTTTTGTCTGTGACTGTGGAGTGTGAGTGCCTGACCGGGTCTTTGCATAGTTGCTCTGAGGAGGGGGAAAGGGTGGTTTGTCCAGCTGATGACACAAAACAGAACTTCTTTGACAACAGGAGTTCACTAGACCTTGTGTATATCCAACATTAACAGGCACTAACATATTAGCTAAAGACTAGGCAATTATGAAGAAGTTACTTGTGCAGCAGTTCCTCAGTCCTGCCAGAACAGAATAATTTGTCTCACCTTGAGACCTCGCCAGGGCAGCGCACTTTTGGGATCAGGCTCTGATGTAGCATGGATGCTAGCCTGCTGCTTCACCCTCTGCACCGAGGGGGAGCTGGTGGTACCCTGGGTGTGGACAGCCCAGGTTCAAGCCCCTGCTCTGTCAAATTGGAGGGGAAGAGTTCAAACCTGAGTCATGCAGGAGAGCTCCTAGAGAACCTTCCCAGCCTCTGATGTTCAAAGCTCTTTCACTTTTCCATTTAAAAAAAAAAAAGCAACAACAGCACAAAATCCATGTTCACTGACAAAAGAGGCCTAAACATGGCTATTTTGCCTTGTCAGAGAAGAGGACTGGTTTGGAGAAAGGCAAAATAGGTTCCTCTTCCCTTCCCCATGCAGCAGAAGGATGTTAAGTAACTATATGCTCTCCCCAGGCAGAAAACCAGAGCAGGTGGTGGTTGGGACCTGCTGCTCTCTGAAGGGTTTCGTGGGGGTGCTGCTGCCCACTCCTTGTGTGCTGATTCCACTTGGGAGTTGTATGGGGAGCCTCCGTGCCTGTCTTGGAGCTGGAACTTCCCACCAAAGTGGCAAGGGTATAAGTCTGTCAGCATCAGGGGTCCCTGTGTACAGACCTGAGGGCTCTGAGGTTATTTAGGTTCTTATTGATTAAAATGGAAGTCTCTAAAGAAGGTGGAAGTTGAAGCTGTGTCCTCTAAGGGGATTCCAATCCTATTAAAATTGCAACATTAATTAGCAACTCATAGCCATTGAAGTCCACAGTAGACTCTGGATTGCCCTTGGGAAGCTTTGGAAATGCTATAGCGTGTTGTTCCCCCAGCTCCNCTCAGGGAAAATAGAAGAGGAATCCAGGTGCCAAGAGTGCCAGTTGAAAGACCTTACCACCAGTGCAGGCATTCAGGAGCTCAGATAGCAGGCTTCCTCAATGACTTTTACTTCCACAGTCACCCTCTGGACAGCCAGGCAACAAATCCTGGTTTCCTTACAGAGCTCAGTCTGCTGCATGTGGAGGCAAATGGTAAATAAACAATTGTGTGGAAGCAGGTGTATGTTTTATCTGGGTAAAACATGCCATGGGAAAACTTTCCAGCACTAGGAGAGAGGCAGTGATAAAAGCATCCAGCAGTGAGGTGGTGGGAAAGTCACAGCTGCTTTCAGGTACACTTGGATTAGCAGGAAGACTAATGGGAATGTGGTGTCTTCCTCTTTTTGACTAGTAGGTGGAGTCAGTGATATCTTCTGCCCTGGGCTGCTATGGCCAGCTGTGCTGTTACTGCCCCAGCTACTGGAATAGGTGGGTGTGCAATTAGTCATGAGATAAAACAGGAAAGCACTGTTATTTTGTTAGCATTGGCTCAGGCACTGTGGACCTGGGACTAACAGACATGCAGCAGAATTTGGCAAAGCTACTGAGTGTCCCTAACATTGTAACTAATTACTGTAGGGCTCTGGGGAAGTCTGTCAGTAAGCAGTTATTTCTAATACCTAAAACTGGTTGCTGATCAAAAATTTTTAAGTACTAAAACTAGTATATATGTTGCCTGATATCAGTGGTGGGTAGAAGTGATTTCATTTATTCTGATCTAAGTGGGTTTTAGAAAATGTACCAAAAAATGCAGCAGGTGGATGATGCAGAGCTGTTTCATCTTTCCTTTAATGTAGGAAAGTGGAACATAATTGTGTCAAGTAGTGGGTTTGAAATATCAGATGTCCATTAGTGCATTATAAGGAAGTTAATGACGTGTTGCCAAACATGTGATGACCTCATTTTCTCCACCAAACTTCTAGACACTTATTGCATTAGCTTCTTGGACTTGCACAGGGGAAATATATACTGGTGGCAGCATGTTTAGCTGTGTGTTCTTAAAAGGGCTCATCTGGCTTAGGCCTATCTATATGAAATACTGGAAGTCCTGGAAGCACGCTGAACGTCTTTGTAATGTTGAACTTGCAAAAAGAAGTTACTCTTATTTTTTGCTGTTACCTTGAATATATCGGTCCAGCATGTCTGGGCTTACTTAAAACATGGAGAGAATAACAAAACCAAAAGGCCTTCAATAAAAAGGGAGATTCTAAGCAGTCCAAGGATAAAAACTGAGTAATTTTGTACAAAGTTTACTGCAGCAGGATGGAAGGATGTAACTGAGATCAGGATTTAGTACCTAGTCCTTTCACATGCTTTTCTGTGCTACATACAGAGCATATGATTGTCTGAAGGAATAATTAATTACAGATCTACCTTGATCTTTTATTCACATAAAACTGACTAGCTTAGGAGAGCTAGGTTATTTGCTAATGTAAGTCTCCTGCAATAACCTGGAATCTAAATGTGGATATTTTAATTGAAAATGGTTGCTGATTAGAAAGGAGTGTTCTTTTGTTCTTCTCTGACATAATATATTATGCTAGGTCAAGTTCCTTTTGGCTCACGTTAATAAGATGACTGCAGTGATGATTAAAAACAATAATTAAAAAATTGCTCTAACTACAAAATATCTGTTTGGACAGTGAGTGTTGTCTAGGGTAAGCAATTGCACTTTCTATCAGAACTAATTCTGGCATTTGATTGTGGCCTGACAAATAGCTTTGTGCACATTGTAATATTATCCCAAGAACAATACCGGCTTTTGAAGTTTCTCATGCCACGTGGAAGGTTCAGTGCATATTTCAGTGGATTAAATAACATCTTTGTAAGTTACCCTTATCACTTGGCAGCTAGAGTTTAGAGATTTTCTGGCTTTTTAGGATAGTCAGGTAGACTTTTGACTGTAAAAAAAAAAAAAAAAAAATTTTTTTACTGTCCTAAATCAAGTTTGGATTGCCTTCACCTGGGTCTTGCATATTTGCTCACTCCTGAGGTCCTTTTCTTTACTACATTCAATGGTGGTTCTTATAGCATATCCCTTTGTTTTGATCACCAGCCCTCGTTGTCTTGCCTTCTTCCGTGGTACCTTTCACATAGATCTGCCTCTATCTCCTGAAAGATCGTGATCTATCTCCTTGTTCTTTTTGGACATGGTTTCCCCTGTGAAAAATGATGCTTGTCTCGTAATAAAGATGAGTTGTGTTGTGTACTGCTCTGGAAGGTCTTGTGGTGTTACCTTTAAAAAGTTGCAGTTGCTGGTGCTGCTCTAAGGCTTACAGCCAGACAAGATATATCTCTTGCTTTGTTAGTCTCGATCTGAAAAGTCCTGGGTTTTTAGTGCTACACAGACTACTGTTCATGTTAAGAAATATATAGTGGGCCAAATTCTAGGTTTGCAAAACTCTACATACTCTATTAATTTACACTTTTTTGGACCATGTTTTTATTTTATCTTAGTACCTGCAACATCAAACTTCTGTGTTTAAGTCAAATTGTGGAGTGACTTGGAATTCTGCAGAATGTGCTGAGGAAGCTAGGCTTGTAGCCAATTTCACCACCTCTGAAACTTATTCTTTCTGCTCTGCACAATCTAATCATAGGTAAATAGAACAGAAAACTGCCAATTCTTCTTCTCCATTTGAGACTTTTTGGAGTAGAAAAAAGATTCCTGAAAAATAAAAAGTTATAGAACAAAATGGTGTGGTGCACCAGTTTCCCCAGAGAAACACCAAGGTACTTAAGTGTAAATGGAAATTGGAAAGTGACATTTCCTTCCTAATGGCCAAAATAAATGTTTCATAAATATAAGGGGGAAAAGAGGATACCTTTCTTGTTTGAGAAAATCTTGCTTGATTCCAATCCAACAGAGAAATTATTCAAAAAAAAATTGTGGGTGGTTTGGAAAAAAAACGGCTGCTGTGAAGTTGTCAAGGTTAGTGTGATCTGTTGAGACTTGCTGATGGAAGTGCAAGTCATGCAGCTCAGTTCTGCCTGGGGAACAGCTGTAACATGCACAATTGCCCTGAGAAGCTGTGTGTTCAGTACCAGCTCTCCTGGGTGTCCACCTGTGTCTCCTCTAGCTGGAAATTTATTAGTTCAGGACAGTCTTCTAAATCATTCTAGACTGGAAAGTCTTGCACATGAAGCACCACAAAAGTTTAGCGTGGCATTGTAATGACACTAACATTGGTAATGTCTCTCCATTGGACTGCCAAAAGGCTTCACTTCTGGCTTTGGATCACTTATCTACATTAACTTTCAAACTCACCTGCAGAGCTTACCAGAACAGCTCACAGGTGCTACATAATGAATTCTTTTGTATCACATGGGCAGAAGACAACTTGCTAATTCATCAGGTACAGGGCATCAAATGGTATTTACTAGCACTCTGCTCACCTTCCATGAGGTCCAAAATGCTAACATGCTTTCTGCTACCTAAGAAACATGGAAGAAAGTTAAGTTTACTCATGAAAGGGCTCTGCTGATGCTTCAGAGCTCTTTAGTTTAAATTGGAGCTTTCTAACATTTTTATGCAATGTGTTGGGAGATGAAAGGTTTCTGAGATTCTTAATGTAGAAGAAAGGAAGATGAGTGTCCAGGTCCGTAGAAAATTCCACAGAGGAAAGGTCTGTCCTGATAAATTGAATTGTGCAAGTGGAAGTAAAGTTTCTGCTCTAGCAAAATTTCCTCTGGAATGTGTTCAGATGTAACTTACTGGTCAGTATTGCACTAATAAGTAGCAATAGAAGATCTGGCCTTTGTATCAAGCTGTATGTGTTTGGGAGAAAGCTGGTTGGTTGGTTAGCAATCACATATACTATTGCAGCAGCCGGTGTGCCTTGCAAATGAGATAGGACTCCCTGACTGTCTTTACTGCCTTTGTAATGTACAGTTTTATATGGTACAGTAGTAGCTGCACTGCTCTGGAAAATGGATGTGTTAATATTCTGTTCAAGTACAGCTGTTAAATGAGGTTCTACCAGACAGGAATGCTGAATCCTGCGTCCTCACCTATGTAGTGAGGTGGTGTCTCCAAAGTGAGAGTGGTGGTGTCCAAATGCCGTGTTGGTCATATATATGGGAGAGGGGAAGACATTGGGTGCGGGTGCAATGTGCAGTGTGAAATCTTGCCAAGCTTGGTCACTTGTCAAATACTAAGATCCACAGAAAGATTTTGGACCTAGAATTGCATGGGAATGAGACATCTTGACTTAACTAAATCCAAATTTGAAGTTAGCCCTTTCGAAGTAGTAGGTTGGACTAGAGACTGCCCGAGGTCCTTCCCTATCTGAATTCTTGTATGGTGCCTCTACCAGCTCCTGCAGAAAATACAGGATTTCCTATAGTAACGTTAGTCTGAGTAACTTCTTTTTTGTTGTGAGCAACTATCTTTGCTGTGAGAGTGGATTTCCATGCATTATACTTTTGTTTTGATATGTGGTGGAGGGGGCAAACAATGTCAGGAACTGATGAATTTAAAGAAAGCTGAAAAAGTGATCATGAAAGCTAGGCAGAAAGTGGTTTCACCATTTGTCAAATTAAGTGCTTAGAGCTTCATCCAGTTCAAAATAGGAAATATTTCTGAAATGTCAAGTAATCCATGAGGTTTTTTTGGAGGGGTTGAGCTAGGGGAGNCCCCCCCACATAAACCAATCTTGGCTTACAGTTTCGACTGTAAACCGGTCAAAGACATGAAGTCATCAAGAAAATGCAGATATGATATGCACGAACAGTTAGGAAACTTGAAGAAGATTACCTTAACTTTGAAATTCAAATTATGTTAAAACTAATCCTTTCTAGCAAAACACTCTTGTTTGAACTAATTGGTTGTTTTATTTGATTTTATTTTCCCAGCTAATACTATTTATTTTAAGCTTCCTATATGTTTAAAGGCCTTATCTTTGATCAATGGCCAAGATATTCTGTAAGAAAGCAGATTTTATTCTGAGGTGAAATATGTCTAGAAAGTGTAGTAAAGAAAACCTAGGAATCATACCTTTACCTGCTCTTTAAAAGACTATTTTTAATCTTGACATCCTAAATAACTGTTTAAATCATCTACAAGAAGAAATATATCAATACCATGATCTTATATTCAAAAATATAAAACAGCAGATGTGACTGGCAGAGTATGTGTATTTATAGCTTCTCTATTGCTGCTGTAATCTACATTCATTTCTATGTGACTCCAAAGAGTTGTACAAGCAAGACTGCATCTCTTAAAAGCATTTGAATGATTACTTGTTTATGTCAGTGTGTGTAGTGAAGCAAAGGAAAATTCTTTTCCTCTCCACTGCTAATATACCCTGTATATAAATACTGTTAAAAATTATCACCTACCTTGGTCTACATAATGCATATTAATTCTGTAGAAAATCTGATCTTTTATGGCCTTGGATGAACTTTTTAAATTTTTGTCTTTTCAGAAAAGGAAAATGCACTTTGTTTTCTTCACCAAAAGATGTTGTCAAGTATTGTAAGCAGTTCAATTAGAATATGCTTATTTTAGAAGGTTGTTTAAATGAGACTTAACAGCAGGAAAAAATTGGTGCTAACTCTCTCTTTTAGAAGAGTGGTGCACCTGTGTTCTAATATGTTATGCTCATGTGAAGAGCATAGGCCTGGGTCTTTTTGGAGCATTCATTTAGTTGTTGGCAAGTGATTAAGTGGTACTTGAGTAGGTTCTGTGATACGTGAAGTCTGATCTCTGGCTTCTAAAACTAGGAACTGCAAAGTAATGAAGGAAACAAATACAAAGAATGTAGTGAATAATATTTTGGTTTTGCATTTTTTTCACTCTTTCCATTTCAGACTGAAAACAAACTGCCTCTTTAGTGAACTGGGGTGATCACCTACCTAGATATATTTCCATTAAAGGTTTCTACTGCGATATCTTTTTAGAAACTTTAAGTTTTCTTTGGAATGAAAATGTGCTGACAGTCGCAGAAAATCCATTCCGAGCTATATTTTCCCAGAGGACTATTTTTATTACCGATATACGTGAATTACAGTAGGATGCAGTAGCTAGATAAGGCATGAATACAACCCTTCTGTGTAACACTTCAGTCCTACAATTAATCTAAATCTACCCAGGCATCTAAAAGCAAATGAGAAGTAGGAAATGAAGGCAGAGAAAGAGGAAGAGGAGATCCATCTTGGGAGAATGATTTATGTAGTTTTCTGGGATTAAACTGATCTGTGAGCACTGAAATACAGACTCTGGATACTGTAGAAAAACGAAATAAAAAATTACTTCAAGTGCCAAAAAGCCTTTTTCTCCAGCAGAGTGGAGTTCAGGTGCCATGAAAGCATGCCAGTGACCTGTTTTTTCTTCACATGCTTTTCCAGGCACATACATGATGTGCTAGGCAAGGTTGGCTAAACAGGGATGAGTGAGTTGTCAAGGTCACTGAAACTTGACTTCTCTGCTGACCTTGTTCATTGGCACAACCTCTATCTTCTGTTGCCTCTCCTCTTCCCTTTCTCCTTCCACTCCATGCCTTTAAAACATCTGGAAAACTATTTTTAGGTTAGTGTTTTAGAGGGCTGTTATTTCTGGGGACTGGGAATCTAGAGCTGGACTCCTTCTCTGAGCTCTCTTTCCTCTGTGTACTCTGAGATGGCAGAGGACATTGTCACTTCCCCATGTAAATGTGCAGCACTCAACACAGAGTCCTACCCTCACTGGGGTCCTCCAGATACAAATTAATAAAGACAATTTTTACTATTTTTTGGAACAGTCACAATTGATTAAATATATTCCTACCATGTTTTAAAAAGTAATTAAAAAAAAATCCATTTTTAAAGGCAAAATTAACCACACAGCACCTTGCCCTGATTTTTTTTCTTAAGTAGCACATTTCTTTGCTGATGCTTGACTGCAGTGACTCATCATATGAGGCTAAATCAGCCATGTAGCGTAATGCAGCGTGACTGATTCAGCCAGCTCTGACGCAGCATGATGAGAGTAACTTGGACCAGGAAATTTCAATGCCTTCCCCCTCCTCGCCAAGACTGAGTACAAAGGGAAAGTTAAACATCGTTCCAACAGTTAAGTATTTTGCTCAGGGGAGTAGCTTTTTTGTTTTCTGTCAACTAAGAAGCTTGTGTTTAAGAAAAGCATTAAGATCTTGAACCAGAAATATTGAGGCCTCTGTAGGCAGAGCTTACTTAAAAACATCCAAGCACACGTCTTCAGTGCCTTCATCACCTCAGATAAGCACCCAAATGTGCAGTGAGGATTTTTGAGGATAATACATTAAAATATTACCTTGTACTGTATAATATGTAAAGCATATACACAGGCTTTATGCACTCTCACATATGTGTATACTTTTTCAGCTGCTGCATTTAAGAAACCTGACTAAATAACACCTGCTTATCTGCATCAGCTGAGCCATGCTATCTACCTCAGTGGCAGCTCTTATGCTACTTAGACCAGGAGCCTAGGCATGTTTTTGCTGAGATTTAAGCCAAGATAATTTACTTCACAATCTGAACATGTTGAACCACAGTAACAGTCTCAGCTGATGCGTGGTAGCTTCTCAGGCTCAGTAATTTGATTGTCTGAGCTTTTATTCTTGGATGCTTCATATATTTCTGCTGATGCTAGTGAAGCTGGTTATGCACACCTGCCATTGAAATTCAGATCAGAATATGTTGTAGAAAATCAACCAAATGGTGGCAATTTGAGAAGACTTGGAGGAGCAGTAGGGTTGGAGGCAACAAGTGAGGGTCTCCTGTCTGTGTTGTGTGTTTTCATTTACATCAAAATCAGATGAATGCAATTATTACCAAACCAGACTTCCCATATTTTGCAAACAGGAAATGTAATCAAGTAATCCTATACCAGGTCAGGGAATGTAATTGGGTTGTTCATAAAATAAAGATCATTTCCAACCAGATCCTAAAATGGAAGAGTAGAGAGGTATGAATAAGCTTTGCTAAACATCTGTGGTTCTCCAGATTGGCTGAACCATGTCAGAGTACCAAGAGTGAGTGTCTGTTACTGTGTTTTCAAAATTTGGATCTTAATGCAAATTTAGATCTTAGGGTAATGATGAGGAATTCTACAAAGTCCTTTCTTCACTGAATATGATCCCTATGCCTCTCTTCTTACTGAGTATCATTGATTTTAGGAGTCTTGCAACACAGACTCTCTTTGTGCAGATACTCTTTTTTATCGGATTGAAATGCTACCATAGTGTGTGTGTGTATAAATATATATTTTTTCCCTTGTAAGATGAGAGATTCACTGAAGAAAACAAGTTTGACTTGACAATTGCCTTAAATCCTAGATGGGATCAGCTTCTGAGATCAGAAAAATCAATTGTCAACCCTTAGTCCAACAGAACATCCTGAGAGACTACATCTGACTTTAAATTTTCTAATATTTCCAAGAGTTTTGATTTGAAACGAGATATTTCAACCTCAGAGAATTCAGTAAATAATCTCTTCCACCTTCAAGTGAAAGGGAAATTTTCATCATAACATATACAGTTATTTTTCCTCCTGTTGCTGTTCTGTGAAGGGTAAATCAGAGCATCAATGCCTGCTTCTGCATAACAAATGCTAGTTCAAATCCATCTTATGTTGTTTCCCAGGTATAGGTTTTCAAATACTTATTGATTGAATCTTTTCTCAAGGTTTGTTTCACAATATCACCTAAAGATTTTAGATGGTAGTATAAAAATAATTGTGATCTACAGATTTTTGTGCAGCCTGAACTGGATCATGTTAGGTATGATGGTAGCCAGCACTGCTGGCTTTAGTGTCTTCTGTGGGGACCAAAATTTGGTTATTTTTTCTGATAATTACGTATAAGATCCATGATCTTCGTTCCTTGAAGACCCTAGAAGGAGGAAAAAAAAAGAAAATCTTGGTTTTTTTGTTCTTGTATGATCGAAGAAGTGGGAGTTTTGTAGTGAATACTGAGGAACACAGGCATATTATCAGTTCCCTTGGAGTTGCTTTCTTTTTGTCATGCTTACTGACTACATGCCACAGAAATCTGCATTGAATCTGAAAGAAATACCTGAACCTGGTTCTTTGTGTTGAAGGGTAGGGTCCAATAATTATTGTTAACAGTAAGTGCTTTCATGTGCTCCTATAAACTTAAGGCAAAAAAAAATTAAAGGGTATAACCAATACATTGACAAGAGAGGGCAGAAAGATTGAGAAATTGGGGTGTGGGTTTGGTTTCTGGTCAAACAAGAGTTTTCATGGATACAGGATGAGAAATCTCTGTTCAGCATAGCAGACTGCATGCTCAGGAAATGCATAATACACAAATGAAAGACTTCAAAAATTTCCTTATTAAACAAAATAGTGTTCAAATAAGCTGCACAGATTTTTGCATTGATCTGATGTTTTGCATATTTTCTTGAACTTGTATTTCTGCATATACTGAAAATGGTACATTTCTGTGTAGCTTCTTTAAAACCTAGTTTATCCCAGATTTTAATGTTTTGCTCTTGCTTAATTTTGAAGCTTAAACAGCACTTTATTAAACATAATTCAATTGTCTTCATTGCCTTTTATGAAAATATTAAATATTAAGATAATAAAGATATATATAGATATTATAT
>VXAL01001496.1:63851-75982 GCA_013399475.1 Chauna torquata | reverse complement strand
CAATGACTTTTTGAGTATAGGCCCATAGCAGTTGTGAAAGTAAGAAATTGGAAAACCTGCCATGAGGTGGCAGGTATAGATGCGTGACCTGTGGTGATTGCAATGAGAACTTAAACTGTTTGGGGGCTTAAAAGCTAAAGCTTTCTTTTATCTCAGTGTTCTGCATGCAAATCAAGTATCTGATGGTTGTTAAATCTCTGCAAAGAGACCCTGACAGAGCACAAGTGTTTTTACTGTGATAAATGAAGTGAGAAACCTCTGGGTGCTGATGGAAATCATGAAATGGGTGTAATTATTTGAATCAAGAGCTTTTGCATACAGGTTTTGGTTTGGGGGTGGTTATGTGTTTTTTTTCTTTTGAGCTCGTATCATGGCTACCATGGGTAGTTGATCTCTTGGAACCAGTTGTCTTGTAACTGCTATGTGACTAGGACAATCCTTCTGTTCTGAAGCTCTGCTGAGAACAAGGATTTTTTTTTTGTGACCAGCTTTACGAAGTTGATTATCCAGGTTCTGCCACTGGGAATCAACCTTGGGAAGAGTTTACTAAGTTATAATTAGGTTTTTGTCTGTGGAGCTTCAAATTGTACAATTTCCATGGATATATATGTAGTGCATTTTGCCTGGTTTCAAACTCCTGCCAAGTTCTTGCCTCAAATTTAAGACATCTGTAGGTAGAAAGAGACAGCAGAGCGTTTTAACTTAGACAGGGGAAAACTTATTATAGGAGACATATTTCTACTGTCAAAAGCTCAGCCACCACTCATCTATAACCAGGTTCCCCTTGGTTGCCACTCAACAAGGTCATCACACCTTAGTAATGGGGATAAGCATGGAGGTATTTTCTGGTGGTTTGTCTTATTCTCAATGATGTTTTCCTCATCAGTTTAGCCTCTGAGTAAGACAAAATGACCAAAGAAAGCACTCATGGGGGTTCAGTGGATTTATGCGCTGCATTTTCACCCACTGAGACATATCTTCAGATACCAGTCTGCCTTTCAGATGAAAATGAGTGTGCTACTTGCCTGCTCTGATACTGACTTCACACCTTCAATAAAAATGCTGGAAGTTTTGCCTTGACTGACTGCTGGCTGTTTTACAAAAGGACACATACTGCCATTCCGCTGTTTGCAGTGATAGATGCAGCATCAGTACCGTGGAAGCCATTGGTCAGAAGTGAGGTGAAATGTCAGTCTATTTGTTTTAGAGATCCACTTTCTGAGGACAGCTGGCTTACACTGAGTCTTTAACACCATTCTTCCTTCCCAAAATGTATCTAAACATAGGTTTATTTTTCTGCAGCCAGGAGAAATCCTAGTACCTCATTTCATGTAGCTTTCTCCTCTTAGATGCATGTTAACCATTTCCTGATGTACTCTTGTGAAGAATAGCTGAGAAGTGTGAAAAATCTATTTTATTAGCATAACGTTGCACCTTTTTTGTACTTGCAGTGTTCAGGCCATATTTATAAATCCGTTTAAAACTTTATACTTTTCACTTGTGCTACTTATCAAATACTACTAAGTACCTTTGGATTTTGATATGCAGTAGAGAAGCTGCAGTCTCATAGGTAACTAGTGCTTACAACTCTGCTTGTATGCAGAGAATGGAAACCTCTAGTCTCATTTCAAGCTGATGACCAAAACCCAAAATTGTATGAAAAGATGCCCCATGTGGAAGNAAAAAAAAAAAAACCTAGATGGTGTGTTCCTCATCTTTCCATCTTGTGCAGCAGTGCAGATTCACATCCGTAGTGAGATGATAACCTCATAGTTCAGGAACAGACTTAACTTACAAGTTTCAAATTCAGTTTCAGGATTCAATGTTTTGTTTTAGTTCAGTAGCCCCACAAGATTCACTTGAGCTCAGATGATTTGAGCCTGTCCTTTTGGATCCATGCACTGAGAACTTTCCTTTGACAGAAGGTCTTTGAATGAATGGTACCTAGCAGGTCCTGCAGACCTGGTTGTATTTTAAAAAGTTGGGAAACAGGAATCCTCACTGGGGCTACAAAAGGGATCATCCAGCTTCTGTCTACAAAGGGAAATGATACTGTGCCTAGTAATTCATCACTGAACATACTCCTACAGGCTGGAATTTATCTTCTCTTGGCCTGACCTTCCTTGCCAAATCTTTGCAGCAGTGTCAGGAGCTGCATGAGCCTAATGTAGAACTTTGGTATACAGGTGACTTCTGAACTGGCAAAGTTATGTAGCACTTTCACTGTTCTTCATTCTGCTCACTAAAACAATACACCTGGAATAATCCATCAGGTTAATCCATCTGAGGGATGGGCCTGCAGAAGTGATGGGGTGGTTGTCTTTTAGAATACCAGTGCACATGAGTACTGCTTTTTCCAGGATCATGTCACCTAATTTCCACTAATCCAGAGTTAGATTTCAACAGCAGGCAAACTTCTGCTTACTGTGGTAGTGCTTGCCCTGTTGACAGTGCTGAGTGATTCTTAAGTGTTCAGTAAATCAGTGAAATTTTCTGAACAGTGGGATGTTTTGATGTCATTAACCAAAAGATGAATGTTAACTAGCAGCTGCAAATTAATTTGAAAAACATAGTAAAAATTGCTTCTCTTTTCTGCTTTCTGTGGCATACTACGTGAACCAGTCAGTCTACAGCAGGGATGGCCAGTGTACCAAAATGTCCACAGCATTCAGGATCTGAATACTCCAATTTTCCAAACACTGACTTAGCTTTTATGTCTTGCACCGACTGTGCTCCCAGAATATTATGGGTCAGAGCGTTGCCTTGCCTTACAATTCTTTTCCCTGCCAGTTTTCATATCATGCTTATCTGGGGAGTATGTGAACACCTTTCAGCTGTGCATTAGCCAGGATGACCACATGTCTCTCTCTGATCAGGGTGTTGTCTTGCCAAATGGGCTTCATTTGTGCCGAGGCTACTGTCCAAAAATAGGCAAATGGGATCAGGAAAGGCAAGGCAAACAGCATTAAATGTGTAATGATACCAATTAATGAGCACTTGCCTCATGTTTTGGAAGATGGGAAACCATTTCACAAACCTGCTAGGGTTGTGTTTAAACAATAACTGCCTACTTTCTTTTAAAGGGAAACAATCTTACTTTATTTCAGTTTGCTGCTTCTAGCAGTGTCAGCTTCTTTAATTATTGCTATTTAATTATATCTTAGCATTTGAACTCTCCTCATTAACCTTCATCAGAGTGAGATACCTAGGATAATGCAATGGCAAATTCAACATCTTGTGTAATTTTTCCTCCCTCCACCCCCTTCCCAAATCTCTAGAATTCATTAATTGAATGTTAGAGCATCTGGGCCACTTAAGTATTCAAATCATGCAGCAACATGGGTAGTGTTAGCCTGCTATGGCTCAATAAACCTCTCATTCTCTTGTTCACGGTTCATTTGAATTTTGCAGAAAACTCTGGGAAAAAAAATGAGGCATTCAAATAAAAATGGTGCAGATAATGGTAGGAGGAGATGAAGAACTCAGACAAATGTTTACCCTAAGTACCATGTGTATGTGGTGCTGTCATCCCTCTAATTGAAAAAGGGAGTGGGCTTTAGAGCAGAAACCCACAAGCCAGAGTACCCAGGCTCCATTCCTATGTGACCTTCAGCTGTCACTGCTTTCAGATAGGACAGCTACAGAGTTTTTATTTTATTCTAGTAAAGTAGCAGAGCCTAATTTCTTATTTGACAAGTGCTCTAGGATCCTGGGAGGAAAGACGTAATAAAAGTGCAAAATAAAACTATATGTGGCAGTATTACTCCTGGTTCTAATGGATTTTAGTAGGATCTTTAATCCCTTTATCTACCATGAATAGATGTATTGTCTATAAAAGAAATTTTAAGCTGTTTCACTCCACTTTGGTAACACCTTGGTAATGCAAATATGCCTTTGGAGTGTGTCTCATGATAGTGGAAAATGAAAGTGCAGGAATAAAGTGTAATGATTGTAATGAGGATTCTTTAAAGCAGTTCTTGTACCTAGGCAGAACTTCTGTATTTTCACTTCAGCTCTTTGCTCTCTTTACCACAAAAACCTGGTTTATGCTGCCTCTTGTACCACCACAGTGTATGTATAGTGTAGGGTGTATTACACCTTATCAGGACCATATCTGTGAATTGATCTGAGGTTTTACTGAGGTCCCTGTGAAAAGCAGAATGCAGGATGATGTTTTCACATCGAGAATTGCTTAGGGTAAGTCTGGATGTGATAGCACTGGAAAAGGGCTGATTTTCTTTATTTCATGAAGGGAGAAAGGGAGAGAGACTAAATCAAATGCTGAATGTGAGCATTTATCTAAGCTGCCGAGGCTGGAGACTCCAGGATTGCTCTGCAGTTGGTGCATGGAGGCTGGAGACTGCAGAGGGTACCTGATTGCACAGACCTGCTTTGCCCTCTGGAGGTAGTTGGCTCTTTACTTAAAGTCAGGTGGGTTGAATCGTGGTTGAAAGTCAGGGTACAAGATGGCAGTTAAGTGCCTGACTCTTCCTTTGCCTTCTGAATCCTGTGGATTCAAAAACGTTTTTGAGTGTCTTCTTGAGTCTGTTCCTGTCTAATCTGCCTTGCAGCCTCAGGGCTTCCTTTTTCAGACTTTGTCCTGTATTTTTCCAGGGAGGCAGAAGGACTCTCCATTGCTCTGCCTGAGGCTACAAGTGACCTTCTTCCATTGTGAGTCTCACATCAGCTCAACTCTGTGCTGTTTGACTGCTGGGACTGACGCACAAACCTTGCTGTTGTCAGCACAGGTATCCAAGATATCCAAGGCTTCTAACTGTAGGAGTCAACCTGAATGGGAGAAGATAGTTATCCTCTGAATTTAGGATCTGAGGCACTTAGTCTGTTCCAGATATGGTTACGGACTGCTCAGTCATGCAGTGAAACTTCTTTGCTTCTTTTCAGGGAAAGAGTTATGTTGTGCTTTTCAGTGGTCATGTCAGGTTGGTCAACAGTGTGCTGGCACTCCTGCAGTGTGTACCTGCTGCAGAAGTAGCATCCCCGCTGAGACTGTCACTGTTTCATTTTGACTGCTTGTTATTTCTCTCTGAACTTAGTGATGCTTTGGATTTTCCAAGGACAGGTTCTTCCTCTCCCAGTCCTTGACAATTAGGAGTCTGGAACAGATGTTTATTTTTGTCTGTTTGCATCCCGCATTTGTTGAGGTTTACTCAGAATCACTCTCTCCATCCACAGATAACTGAGCAAACCCTCCCTCCCAGAAACCTTTGACCTTCCTTCTACAAAGAGTGCTTGCCTTACCCTGAAGCAGGCTGTCCAAAACCAGGCTACTTTATTGCTTTTCTTTTGTTGAAAACTTGCTTTTGTTTTTTTTTTTTTTTCCCCCGATGCAGAAACAAATACTTGTCTCTTTCCTCTTTCATGACTGAAACTGAGAGTGGAAAAGAGGGAGTGGAAGAACCATAAGCAGTGTAAAAAAAAAAAAAAAAAAAAAGACTGCTTTGCCACTAACTCTGCAGAACAGGTAACAGGTCACCAGTCAGACACATTAGCCTCTTATTCCTTATGCTCTGTTTCATATTTTTGTCTTTACTCCTATTTATCTGATGTAGAGACATGCATTTTTTGACAATCACTAGACAATAATTCCACGTTTGTCAAAGAGAAAATGAGATAATCATCGTGTGGCCTGGTATTACTGGAAGGGCAGATTAGATTTGCTCAAAAACGGTGGCATTTTATGGTTACTTTTATGCTCTGTAAATAGAGGAAGAGACAGATTGAAGAGATTACTTTACAAAAAAAATTCCATTTCAAGTCACTGGGGAAGCAGGTAACCTTCAGATCTGAGCTTTGCATAAGAATGCAACGGGAGAGAGTTTCTATTAACACTGCCAGCTTCTTTCAAAAAAAATATAGTCTGCTGCCCTACATCAACCTTCCTCCCTGTTTTCTCTCTTACACCCACCTTGTCCCCAGGCAGTGCAGCTAGAGATGAGCCAGTGACTCAGGGCAGTTTCTCAGCTGAGGGAAGTAGTCATAGCTCCATTGGCTTCAATGGAGCGGTAACAACTTACGCTGGCTGAAGGATGGTCCCTCATGGTTTGAACCTGACCTTGTGTTTTTTTCTACAGTACTGGGATTTTTGTTTGGTTTTCTGTAGTGACAGGGATTACTTGGAAAATTTTCACCTGTATCCAAAGTTTGAGGCTGTTTGTGACTGGGGTATTAATTTTTTTTCCACAGTGGTTCTGAATCAAAATTTGGGTAAACGGGTTTGGGTAGATAGTAAGTCTGGCTTCTGATTGAAAACCTGTGGGTTTTTAAAAATATCCACAAAACAAAGAATATCTTTAAAATAAAATAAGTCTGGTTGTTAGAATCTGGGAGGGAATGGCTGGGAGAACATCCCTTTCTATGTACCATGTGCTTTTATTTCGATAGCTGTTCACTACTGACCATTGCTGGAGATGAGGCAGGAGGCTAGATGGACCTTTGTCTTATGCAGATCTTACATTATCAAATCAGATTTTTATTCTCTTGGGTATGCCTGTGAAAAAATGGAATTATTCTGCCAGTGGTGTGACAGCATTCCAGGAAAGACTGTGTTTTTATGCAGTGTGTAACTCGGTGCATGTCTTAGCACTTTAGTGAGGAGCCAGAACTGTTGCTGCAGAAGTACTCAATGAAAATATTCATCACTTTCAAGCAAAAAATATTCTCTTGTGGCTATTTGCATAATTTTGGGTAAGTGTTGAGTAAAACCAGGACTTTCTGGATGCTTGTTAATTCAAACATAAAAACTGTTTATCTTTGCACTTAAGCTGTCTACATGCAGGGGACTATTTCAGGAGCAATAAATGAAATCAGATCTTGGTCTATCATGCTTGCCTGTACCTGTGACAAAAATAAACTGAGGCAGTTACAATGAAATAGTTGTCAAACTCAAATGTGTAGGTGTCAAAAATATCCACCAAAAAATGTTTATTTTAATAAAAGATTCATAGATCTTTTCTCACCCATGTTTTAATTAAATTTAAATGAAAATTATGCACAAGAGCCACAGATGGAATATTTGCTCTTCCAAATACTTCAGGTGATTGCTCATGTCCCCCAGATTAGTCATATTTAACTTGTCTTTTTAAGCTTTTCAACCTTCTGAAATGAACTGCTAGTTTTTGACACTGATCATCTACCTGGTGCAGCAGGCTAAATGAATTTGCAGTCATGGTTTAGGCTTACCTTATTTTTAGAATCATATCACAGAATATTCTGAGTTGGAAGGGACCAACAAGGATAATCAAGTCTAACTTCTGGTTCCGCACAGGACCACCTAAAAATCAAAACCTATCTCTGAGAGCATTGTCCAAATGCTTCTGGAACTCTGGCAGGCTTGGTGCCGTGACCACTTCCCTGGGGAGCCTGTTCCAGTGCCTGACCACCCTGTTAGTTACAGTGACTTCAAGTAGTAAGGTAGTCTGCTGTACAGACTAGTCTACAGGCACAGAAGGGAATCCTGGATCTACTGAAGTTAATGGCAGAATTATCTCTTTGTCCATGACTTCATGCTTAAGGAGAAATACCTGAAAGGCCTGAGAATGTAAACACACAAGACCTAAAGCTAAACATGGGAAAGAGAACTAAAAGGTCAAAGCAGGTTATTGTTTGTGCTGCAATGAAGCTCTGGGCCTGAATGCCTTTTGAACCATCATCAGCTCCATTGGTCAGTTACGAGGAACTAGATTTTCATCACGGTCCTTTAGACTCTGTCCTTTCACTGAGGTTACATCACTTCAGAAACCAGAGATGATCCTTTTGCTTGTTTGTAATGGCATCTAGGTGCCCTGTTATCTTACATCCTTACATAAACGATAACTCTGCAGAGTTTGCTGTCCAAATATGAGATAAGTAGTGGATCTTATGAAAAGTCTGGAATTTATTTCTGGACTACTCTCTTCTGCTGTCAGTGTTTATTCATATAATTCCTTGGCTCAGCTGTTGCTGTAGTAGGGAATATATTCTAGGGTTATAGGGTTTGCATTGTTATCACTCAGTGATCTGTTTGGTTGTTAAATAAAAACATAACCCATTTAAAAAAAAAATTGGGAATTTAACTTCGTGTAAGCTCTGCACAAAATTAGAAAAACTGCCGTAACTTATGTTTACTGTTCATCTTGTTAACCCTGGCAGTGTCCTATTGAGAGGCTTCCTGGTGTCAAGTGCGCTCTATTTCTTCAATATGAAAGGGATTTGTATTTGTAATGAATATTCATACAATAAAGGCATGGGTGATCCACAGATAAAACAGGTTTTTTTTAGCCTCACAAAAGCAATACTGTGAGAATTAATGTGCAGGGAATCCACAATGGCATATTCAGAGTCTATCTCTTCACAGGAGCCAATGGGTGCAACTCTGCCCAAATTGATTGAGTGGCTTTCATTTACCCCAACAGTGAATTTGTTTTCTACCCAGCCAGACCTAATACTTTTTGACAGAAATAGATGGGAGGATCAGTCCATTAATGCAGAAGATTTAGTAGCTATTTGGTGAGTTTTTGCCATCTTTGACATTTCAGAATGGAGCTTAATGATGCAGCAGTTTAGCATAAACAACCTGACTGCATGGGGACATTTCTTTTCCTCTTTCTGCTACCTTCTCCTCCAGGCTTGGCATTCTCAGTGTGTATGTGAGTTGGGACAGTAGGGTCCCTTTTCAAATGCACCTACAGGCTCTGCCACAGCTGTTAAGCTTTCTTTGTGAAGCAGGAGTTCTACAAGGGCACAGGTTAGTTTTTCAGAGCTTAAAATAATCTCGTTTCCCTGGTTCCTCAGAAAATGTTGTGTTTAAAAAAATAAAAAATAAAAATAAAAAAAAAATTACATACTTTAATAGAAATACTTTTCTTTCATTAAATTAAATCTCTAAAGCCCAATAGCATTTTCAGTGTTTATATGAAAATGCCAGTGGGGATTTGAGATTAAAAGCAGTATTTTTGTACAAGTCAATGAAGATCTCAATAGGAAAGAACACTCTTCAAATACAAATTCATCCAGTATCGAAAAAGACAGATTTTCTACTTAGGTCCTTGATAATACTTCTCCCAGCCTTGTTATGAAATTGTTTTCACATATCTGATATAAGGCTGTTACACATTAGCTCTTCGTTTAATGAAATCTTATTAACGGTGCCTTTTTTATTATAGAGATATGCCAAGCTACTCAGATTTAATTCATGTTTAATGGTAAACATGAGGTGCTGTGACCCATTTGTATGCAGCTCAGGTTCTCTATTTCTATCCAAAAAAGGAGTAAATGGCATGTTAGAAGTAAAAGCATAATATATCCACTACTGACTTATTAGTATCATCTGGACATACATCGTCATGAAAGTCCACTACGTGTGCGCGACCCACAGCCAGGTAAGTAGAAAAGGAATAGATTAAAAACCAAAATGTTCAAGAAAGCCATATCTTTTTTTTCCTCTCCCTGATGCCTCCTGTCCTTTCAAGCAAATAAAACCTTGAAGTCTGCATTTCTGTAGATAAAATACTGAGTGATCAAGGTGCAGATTTTGGAAAAGTGCTTTCCAAAATTTTCAAGTGAAGAGAAAAGATACTTTAATTGTTTTTAGTAATAAATGTATGCAGACATAAAGTTCTTTTCCATTCAAGGATATAAAAGGAATGTAAAAAAAAAAAGTAATCATTACCAGTGTTATTACAGCTTGATTTATTTTCCCCCATTTTAAATGTAGAGGTCCAAAAAAAGGAGTGTAGGTACATACAACTTCCTGTGCCAATTTTGAAGGCATCTGAGCTGATGCTTACAGGAAGCATCAGTCCTTTGATAGTCATCTGTGTTCCTAAAACAAGCAAAGATTTTTTTTTTTTTAAAAAAAAAAGCAACCAACTCAAGGCACTCAAGTATGGCATGCTGAAGAACTGGCCTTGAATTCTGTTCATATCTTAAACTCACTTGTTTTTTGTCAGCACTGAGAAGGCTCTGACTCAGGATTCTCTCCTGGAGTTAGACAGGCAAACCATTTTACCCCCAGAGGATGACTGGGAGAAACAACTTTTTGACACAGCCTCCATAATTTTAGTTTTTCCAAACTGTGTTGTAAATCTGAGCCTCGAGAATGTGCCCATTCTCAGGCTGTGGGGATGGGAAGAGGCTCTTACTTCTTCATGCTGAATCTACTTTGCTTTCTGTCATCCAAGTCAATGTACACTGGATTATTTGTTGAGCAAAAGCAAGCATGATCCTGTAATGTAGTATTCAGGGTGCCAATGTGGAAGGAGGGAAAACAAGATTCTGTTTAGTGTGCTTTTTAATGTTAGGTATTCATATTAAAAAATAAAAATAAAAAAAATCCTGCAATATAATGTGTTTAGGGTACTCTTGGAAGCGTGAATGCAATTTTAGATGCCTTCAGGCAGGGAAGGGGTTTTGCTTGGGGACTTTCCACATTCTGGGCAAGTCTGCAGAGCCTGTAAGTACTGGACAAAATGGGTGGTTGCCACTGTACATTTATTGCTATGGTGGTTTTGGTTCCCTTGCACTAGGTACAATTCAGAAATGCCAGATGAAACTAGTAGGGGAGAGAGGAATGTGGATTTCTGGGGGACTTGGCCAAAGGGAAAGCTCTGGTTGCCTATGGATACTGACATCTCCTGAACTGGGTGGCAACTGTATGTGGTTTTTGAAGATCTAAACTTTGGACTTAAATGGGATTTAGGCTACTTTAGTTGCTAAATCTGTTTGTGGATTTATTCTTGAGTCTTTTGAAAGGTTACTCATCAGTTCTACATCACGTTTGATAGAGGACACTGACCTTCAAAAAGTTTTCCATCATTTTAGAAGCTTTCTGAAAATTAGGACAGTGATTTGGGCTCTGCCTTGACGACTTCTGAAAAATCTCTCCAGGGTTCAGTCCTAAATGTCATTGGCATGGACATGTCTGGCCTGAAAGTTTGTTTGTTTTTTTCCTGTGATGAGAAAATCTGCCTGAACTTAATGGCATAAACTTTATTTTCCTTCTCTGGCTTGGAAATGTGCAGTACTGCATTACACTAGCACTCTGGAAACAAAACTGCTTAAATCCACTTTGACTCTTGCCTGCTGTCTGTATGGTAATACTCTTAGAACCTATCTTCCCATTAGCTACAATTATTATAATCAATAGATCAGGAATGCAAAGATAAAGCAAATTAGGAGTAATCTATTCTGTTTCTTCTAAATCAGTTCCTAAACTCTGAAGGCAGTCATTGCAAGTGCTGACCTAGCTTTTCATTTAAATTAAGCTTTTCTGTCATTTACTGGTAGCTTCTATTGAAAATGGCCATTGGGATTAAGTCCATCGGTTGCTGTTGTTGTTTTTCCACTTGTCTGGAGTATATCTATTCATTTTTTATCTAAAATAGCTCCAAATTTTCCAAATTCCTCAGGTGTTTTCAATGGGAGAAGAATGTTCAGGTAATGTGGCTTCCATCAGAGATGTAGGTCAGACCAAGCAGGGACAGTCCTCACAGCCTGATGGGGACAGGGAGATGTGGGGAGTACAGATGTTTTGCTGGCAGTTATGCCAATGACTTAGCAGCCTGCGTTGGGTGAGCTGTTTAACCCACCTATGTTTCAAGTATTCATCACTTGAATGGTCTGGAAATTACTTTTCTCTTACTGACAGAGTGCTGCTTGAAAAATACCTGTGCTATACCCTGAGGGATATTGGGGAGGGATTATCAACTCCTGTGCAACTAGGGGACACTTAGCACAAAGAGGGGTATGTGTGGTCACGTTGTGTTCACTGATTTCTAACTTCATGAGGAACCCCAAGGTTGACTGAAGTCTACCTTTGATAAAGGCAAGTAGTGTTCAATTCCAGCTCAGCTGAAAGGCATTAGCATTCTCCTGCTATATTACATGCAGATCTTCCTGGCTCACAAGGATAGCATTACACGGAGTATGCACCCTGTATCTGCACAAGAAACACATGCATGCAGAGCTATAGTTGAGGTTTATAAGGCTTATTAGAAGATGTATAAACAGTTCCCAGTTCCCTTCTATGTCCTTATTTTCTGCTGACATTCCCCCTGGCTGTGTTTTCCCTTCCTCGCTCTTGTCCTTTCAACAGATTGGGGTGAGAAGGGTTGTTTTTACTTAAAATAACTTAG
>VXAL01001496.1:1394-63206 GCA_013399475.1 Chauna torquata | reverse complement strand
CTTTAAGTATTCTGGATTTTCCTGTAAAAAACAAAAAAAAAAAAAAAAATGTTTCTCCAGATGCATGAAGATGTCTGCAGAGAAAAGCTTGTTGCTTATGAACAGAAGTCCATTTCAATTGTTGGTCACTGAATTTGGTCATCCAAATACAGTCTCACTTGTACTAGTGATTGGCTGGTTGATTGCCAACAGTCTGCACAAATGGGACACCCCCCCCCAACCCTGTTTGGTGTGTTCCTTGCTAAGGCTGTGAATGCACATCGAGGAAGCATCAATGTTTCTGGACACATTTTCACTTCAATCATTGCCACTTTGGTTTGAAAAACTGTTGCTGGCTCCAACCACCTTTGCTGTGCTTTAGAAGTTCCAAAATAGGTTGCATCAAATGAAGCTGAAGCCTAGAAAAAAACTTGCAAGATGCCTTGCTGAATACCAGATCATTTTCAGGACAGTAGTAAGGCAACTGAAAGCAATACTCTACAAATGAGGGTGTTCTGCATGAATCTTTCTTGACTAGCATCCAACCTGTATTGGAAATTCTATGCAGTAAAAGATGAGGCTGTGGGTAGAGGAGTTTATGAGCAGAGTAGCTGGAAGGGACTTGGGAAGATTGCAGAGAAGATGGTGCACAGATGCCATGATGATTGATGTGGTCTGAAATGTCAGAGACCTGAATGAGGTTGGAAGGTACAGGTGGGCAGGGAGGTTACTTAAAGGTCGTTGAAGTGATTTTCTTGTACCTTTTTCCATTTTTGTGCATCTTGAAGAGTCTGCGCAACATATGCTACTGGCACCCTTGATAGTGTTGGATGATAAATATATCGCAAATGAATTGCAAGTAGCAGAGACCTAGACTTTATGCTTCTTTGGCATTGAGTAACACCTCAAGTTCAAGCTACTTAATTAAAGACCAGTCAACAATGTGCCAATGCTGATGGAAGCAATGACACCATCTCAGGCTGTGGCATCCCTCTGTGATGTTGACAACTGTCTGAATTTTTTCTTTTATTTTTTAGTAAATATCCCCATTGTGCATACTGACTCACACTTGGTATTAATGAGAAATGTAAGGCTTTAAAAAAAAACAATTGCACTGTAGCCTCATTACTATGAAAAATCCATTATGTGGAAGTCATTTGTCAAAGCCAACTGTTTAGTTGCTGTAATTTACATATTTATCAAGTTTGATTGGAATGTAATGACTTTGACTTTCTTCATTTTTTTAACCTTTCTAACCCTCTTTCCATGATGAGGGCATTTTCCCTGTATGGAAAAGGGCAAAACATAATTCAATTTACATTCACTAATAAATATATGTATTAGGTTTCAAATTTCAATATTTTATGTTGGAAATGAGTTACATTTCCATGTCCTTACCTAAAAATTGTGAGATCTTATCAATCCACAAAGCTTTTGTCCCTACCAAGGGATCTGGCTGGTGAAGAATAGACAGCACAACACTCTGTAAATGAGATAATGAGTGTCAAGATATGCAGTTAATATTGGATCTCCATAATTCTAGTAGTTGAAGGATCAGACACGCATGGGTTTCCAGCATAATCACATGATTTATTATGGATGATTACTTTCATTTGCATCTGATGCTGGGAGGTTTGTGATGGAACACCAACTAGAAGCATTATATTCCCTTGAATACAGGACTGGAGACCTAGGAGGCTGCTGAGGACACCAATCCACACAAGCATCTTACACCCCAGTGAGCTGTTACAAGACAGACAGGCGGAGGTGACAAGAGTTTTCTGTAGCAGCTGATACTGGGAGTTGTTAAAGCTAAGCAATGTGGCACTGCTTGTTTGCAACTGGCCTCAAGTGAAGAAATCTCTTCCCCCTGCTATGGAAAATGCTAGAAAATATGATATGGTGGCTGCAAGAATGACAGGCGAAGAGCAGAACGCCAGCTCTCATCTGAGTATTGGTACTTTATAAAAAGATCATAAGAACAAGAGAATTAAGCATATCTGTGGTGTGCTTGTGCATAAGGGTTCATCTGAAGGGGTCAGTTAGTTCCTCTGGAATATTCCACAGCCTGAGAAAAAGCTGAAACAATGCATGCAAAATTAAGATATTTTAAAAAATAAAAACACCAAGGGAAGAGGCAAGTGAGAAAAAGATTGAAATTCTGCAAAGGAAATTGCTGGATGAATACCAAGAAAAATATCCTCAGGGTGAGGCAGTGGAGCAGTTTTCTGCACAAATTGGGTGCTAGCCAGGTAAGGATGGTCTAGATGGGCTGAAAGGTCCTTGCCAGATCAAATGCGTAAGGGAATACTGATATTCTGGTGACTAACTTTGAGAGGTAGTGAATATCAAGCAGCAGGTGGTCAGGCACAAATATAACCTATATGACAAAAAAATGATCTACAGGAGCTGTGGCATCCAGTTCATCAGCCCCCTTTGTCCTCCTCTGCTTCACAGCATCTCCCACTTGACGTTCTTATCTTTGATGTGTCCCATCCTTTAAATAAATGATGACAGAGAGTGATCCCCTTGAGCTTCAACTTGGAGAGTGTTTTTATTAATTTATTTCTTGCTGTGCTAGATTTCTCCCCCTCCACTTTTAAAAGCTTCTTTGACTTTAATTAAAATTCTCCATAGGCTTATTGCCTTGAGAGAGTGAGTACGTGTATAAATTGGTTTTAACAGTTTGCTGACTAGCTATGTTGCACAAAGCTTGCACAGCCTTCCAGTGTATATGTATGCAGACAACAAAATGATTTTCCCATACGTGCTATGCCATTTGACTGTACCCCTGAAATTTATTGGTAACTAATGATGGGACAAAAAGCACAATTAGGACAGGTAGACATGCATGCACAAGTTAATGTACTGCTTGCAGAGATCTTAAAGAACTGTCGTGTCTGTGAGAGGAACTGTTCTTAGTTTGCGGAAAGGCAGAGGCCAGACATGGCTGGTTGGTTAGAATGGGAGAAGGTTTTGTGTGTCCAGGTGGAATTTAAACATTTTAACAATAACTCTTTTTGTAACAGAGTGGGGGAAAATGTTATAAGTAGTGTCTGAATCAGGATAGTAGCTTACTTAATTCTTGGTCCTTAATGAGTAACAAAGGTGCCCCACCTCTGGGCATGCATCTCACCATTTTTCTTTGAAGTAAAGGACAAGGGTGTGACAGGATTTTATCCTGCCAGAGCACTGGATATATAGGGTACAGGCCAAATACTCCTAGTATGCTTCTGTTCAAGGTCACATCTGTCATGCTTGCTGATGGTAGGTCACGGTCAAGTGAGTGGAATATATACAGCTGAGCAAAACTGGTTTAGAACTGTTGAGACTCCTCTCAAGCCACAGACTCCCTAACAGCACACCCCTGTGACTACAAACTGGGAAGAATCAGTGAACAAAGCAGGAACCTGGCAGTGTGTCCAGGGGAGGTGGTAACTCAACTTTTCATGTGAGAAGGGATTCTTTCCACCCTATCTTTGCTATCCCCTTACATTAAAAAGAATCTGTTTCTTATCCTGATGTCTAACGTTACAATAAAGATAGATTTGCTTCTGGGCTGCTTTAGGGACTTGTGAGAGCCCTGTGGTGAGCTGAGGGCTATCTGTCTCCTATCTTGCAGAAGTATTTTGAAATTAGAATTTCATACATAAGACACTCTACTGAGCATCTCAATTTTTGGTGCTACATGTTCAGGTCTGAATTCTGATTTCAGGCAAGCTGTGAATGTGAAGAGAGGCTATTTACTGGTGTCTTTCTCATCTTGCAGACTCAACACTCTCTCTGAAGAGTGTTGGTGCTTCCTGGAGAGGTCAGTGTCATGATCTGAAGAGCAGTGTTCTTCATGAATCTCATTTCAGCAGGTTGCTTTTTATTGACCGCTAGCTCAGCTACTGAAGAACACAGTCATAGTTCAGAAAAGGCCAAAACCTTTTGCAGAACACCTTGCGTGTCCTGCCTGGGATCACTGCTTTCAAACCAGGTCTTGTACACAGTAGGCTTTATTCTGCTTAACCCTGTCAGTCCCTTGCCTTCCTCCCAGGGAGGGTCTGATATGACAAGAGGAGGGCCTGGGGGGGGAATCACCTTCTGTATCCTTGTAATTGAGCATGGGGTGTCCCCACTCCCTTGTAACTAGTGTTTTGGGAAGCATAAGAGAGAATAGTTCATGATGTTCATGTCAGTGTCTGAGAGGCAGAATATAGGAGGCAAATCTAGTGATAGTGTTGGTTGCATTGCAGAGTACTTTGTACTTCACTGCTCCCCTGGGTTCGAGCCTTTACCCTAGCTGGCAGAGGAAGGAAACTTTGATTGCTTTTCACTTCTTTTCTTCCCAGAATGAGCCATAGCCCTACTTAGAACAAAATATCTGAGTAGGTATCTACCCAGCTTTGTCCACCATTTTGTGCTTCTCCGGTCTGTTATCCCACTGCTGTTCCTGTTGAGCTTTTGGCTCTTTTCTTAGGAAAAGAATGAGGGCATAGCCCCACAGGGTAATAGTGTTCTGGGCACAGCTTTACAGAAATGTCTTTCATTATCTCTACATGTTGTCTTGCAGTTTGTTCCTTCTCTATTACTTTATTCATTGGCCTTGAGAGGTTAGAGATGCTGGACAAGAGGCTTCAGGACTTGCATTTCCTGACAGCTGTAGAGGTCCATTTCAGCACTGCTTTTTTTCATAGAATCATAGAATGGTTTGGGTTGGAAGGGACCTTAAAGATCATCTGGTTCCAATAGCCCTGCCATGGGCAGGGACACCTTCCACTAGACCAGGTTGCTCAAAGCCCCATCCTACCTGTCCTTTAACACTTCCAGGGGTGGGGCATCCACAACTTCTATGGGCAACCTGTTCCAGTGTGTTGCGGTTTAGCCCCAGCAGGCAGCTAAGTGCTACACAGCTGCTTGCTCACTCTCCCCAGGTGGGATGGGGGAGAGAATCAGAGAGGTAAAAGTGAGAGAACTCATGGGTTGAGATAAAGGCAGTTTATTAGGTAAAGCAAAAGCCGTGCATGCAAGCAAAGCAAAACAAGGAATTCATTCACTGTTTCCCATGGGCAGGCAGGTGTTCAGCCACTTCCAGGAAAGCAGGGCTCATCATGCATAGNAAAAAAAAAGTCCTTGGCTCTATGTAAACACTGCTCTCCAACAACCAAAAACATCACCACTGTTTTCCTTAAAAATTGAAAACACAGCATTGTGTGAGCCTCTGAGAAGAAAATTAGCTCTGTTCCAGCCAAAACCATGACACAATACCTCACCACCATCATAGTAAAGAATGTTTCTTATATCTAACATGAATCTACCCTCTTTCAGTTTAAAACCATTGCCCCTTGTACTATCAGTACATGCCCTTGTAAAAAGTCCCTTTCTAGCTTTCTTGTAGGCCCTCTTTAGGTACTGGCAGGCTGCTATAAGGCCTCCCTGCAGCCTTCTCCAGGCTGAACAACCCCAGCGCTCTCAGCCTGTCTTCATAGGAGAGGTGCTCCAGAACTCTGGTCATCTCTTCGTGACCATCCTCTGGACTTGCTCCAACAGGTCTATGTCTTGTGTTGGGGGCCCCAGAGCTGAACACTGTATCCCAGGTGGGGGCCTCACGAGAGTGGAGTAGAGGGGGGAGAATCAGCTCCCTTGACCTGCTCGCCACACTTCTTTTGATGCAGCCCAGGATATGGTTGGCTTTCTGGGCTGCAGTTGCACATTGATGGCTCATTTTGAGCTTCTCATCCACCCCCAAGTCTTTCTCCTCAGGGCTGCTCCCAATCCATTCTCTGCCCAGCCCGTATTTGTGCTTAGGATTGCCCTGACCCAGGTGCAGGACCTTGCATCTGGCCTTGTTGAACTTCATGAAGTTGGCACAGGTCCACCTCTCAGGCCTGTCAAGGTCCCTTTGGATGGCATCCGTTCCCTCCAGCATGTCAACCGCACCACACAGCATGGTGTCATTGGCAAACTTGTTGAGGGCATACTTGGTCCCACTGTCCATGTTACCAACAAAGATGTTAAATAGTGCCAGTCCCAATACCAACCCTTAAGGGATGCCACTCATCACTGGTTTCCACTTGGACATTGAGCAACTGACAGCAACTCTTTGAATGCAACCATCCTGCCAATGGAAGGATCCACAGGTGTGAGGATGTAACTCTGCATCTCAGAACCTCAGGAGAGTTTTCAGTATAGCTGTATTGGGACTCTCAGTCCTCTTCTGAAGTGCGCATGTTTATGCTCATTTTCTATATAGGAAAATCTAAGCACTGAAGTTAATCGCAGGCAAATCCACAGCAGAACTGGAAAGAACAGAACAAAGGTGCCCTGGCTGCTGCTCTAACTGCTGGACTACTCTGTGAGTGGTTGGTAATTCCCTCTTTGCTATCTTGGCTGAAATTCTGACATAAATTATTCCCTTATCTTTCAGCCCATGCATACTTGTAGCAAACAAACATAGCCTTAGCCCTCTCCACTGGAGAGAGCTGATAGAGAATTGTTTTATAACATGTGCTAGCAATATCTTTTGAATCCCTGGATTTTAAAGACAAACTGAAATGATACCAGTGTAACTGTAGTATTGCAGTTGGAAATATCTTGCATCTGAATATTTTATTTCTATCCCTTTGTATAAAGTGAAAGCTACCGGGACAGTGAACGTTTCTAGAGGAATGATAGATGTGAAAAGAGAGAACAAGATAGGTACCAGTTAGCATTGATTCCTTCCCTAAAGATGAGGCCCGCTTGTTTTGTGGCTCCAGGCAGCTCCTTAGTGTTTCTGCCTATCTCCACTAATGTGGGGTTGTGGAGTTCAGTTAAGAGAACTCTGTGGAATGGCTGGAGATCTGGAGAAGTACTGTTATGTACATAAGCTCTGCATTTCTATCTGGTGTAAGATTTTTAAAAAGATAAATGCTATGTGTTCTGGTTTGTTCAGTTTGCATTATGACCATTGCAAGAAAAAGAGATGAGTACTGTAGATCAAAGTTCATGTATTCAAATACAGATGGGCGTGTTCTGTCCCTATAGAATTTAAGGAAATAGCATTGAAAGATACCCAAGTAAAATGGAGACTTTTAGAAAAATATGGCTATAATGCTTTTTTCCTGCAGGTAAACTTTTACTTTCTTGTTCTATACCAGCTGAAGGACACAAGCATTTTCTGGGATTTTGGGAATGATTTCTGAGGTTCTGGGATTAGACATCAACTTTAACAGGATGATATATAGCTTTGAGGAGACACATTTGATGTACCACTTAGCCTTCTCATAATTTACTACCTGCCTGTGGTCTCTGGAGGGCAAGGGGTTTATCTACATTCCAACCTGACTTTATAAATAGCAAAGCAGGAGAGGGAAAAAGAAAGTAGGCTGGGGACCTGTCTGCTAAACTGTTATGATATGACGGTGATGCAGGTAGGTGTCATTAAATGCTACTGTCTGCATCCTTAATTATGAGTTGTCATCACCTTGGCCATTTGAGGATGATAATGTGCTGTTCATATTCCGGACTGCTATTTTTATTCATAGGACTGTACGTTCTAATGTTCAAAAGCATATGTATAATTTAAAAACAAAACCTCAGGTTTTTTGGGAGTGTTTTTTCAGTGGAGAGGAGGAGTAAGGGAAGATGACATGAGTGTACCTTGAATGGTTTTGCATGTAGTTAATTTTCCTGCCTCAGAAGTGTGGCAAGCTGACAGTACCAGAAAGCCCAAATGGAAAAATGGTTACTTCCATGACTTAATGAAGATTAAAAACAAACAAGTGGGGCTGGGAGGTAAGGGGAATCTTCCTCTACAGTCATTTGCCATTTCTGATTTTGCAAATAGCTCTGCAGTGTCATTTGATCTGTGCTTCAGCATAATTTTACCAGGAGATACTTCTGGCCTTTTGCTTTACAGTCAGATCCCTTTGCTGGGCTGTTAGGTTGAAAATGCAGTCAAGTATTAACATCAGAACTGTTTATGTAACCTCCCACTGCATGGAATCCCTCCACAATACCTTGCAATTGAGCGAGGGAAGGGGAACGAGAGGATGAAAAGCAAGAGCTGGATAGAAATAGTGCCTGCTCTGGGATTTAAATAGGTCAACTCATTTCAGTAAATAGAAGTTAGGCTGTTGATACATGCCCATCTAGTTAAACTGTTGTCGAAGTTCACTTAGCTGTATTCCAGCAGAGACTGTTGGCCATTAAAGAGACGCAAAAGGCATTGTTACAAAGGACTTGAAGGAAGAGGATGGAGGAACAAAGAAATAGCTAGGCAAGGAGATCATACAAGTATTACACTTTCAGATTCTTGGTGGCACTGAAATGTGTTTAACTCTTTCAACATCTACGTTCAGAACATTTCAAGTTCCACGTTCCTACCCTGCCCCTGTGTTTGTCCTTGTAGGATGCTCGCATATAGTGTAAGTCTAAATGCTCCTTTTTCCCTTTTCTGCTGGAATATATTTAATTTCCTTTGAACAAGAGAGAATCCAAATCCCAGGGCCTCTGAATAAGGGGGAGTTTTGGAGGGGGAATACAATGAATGTCTTAATCCTATGTCACCCTGTCTTTGAGACACTGTGCTACATTAAATTGATTTTGCAAATGAAAGCTAAAAGCTAAGCAAAAGCCCCCAATCTATTTTGCCTAAAGATGATTTTAGTGCTCTTTATGTTCCCCTAAATGACAAACCAATTTGTTACCTGCCTACATAAACATTTGCCTATATTAGTACCAGAAATGTTTTATTTTTATTAGCCCAAACTTTATCTTTTTATGAAGACACAAGGGCCCAATAAAATTAGTGTGCAAATATAATACCCAATTTGCATTTTTCTGTGGTCAGCAGAAAAGCTGAGCAAAATCAATTTGATATTAGGTCAGCATATACATCAATAAAGCATATGCACACACAGGACCATTGTAATGGTCCCTGTAATTTCTACGCTGCCAGAGTAAAGAGATTAAATAATATTAAATGCTCCAAAATAGCTTTGCTTTTGAGAGGGATGTAAAAAGAAAAAGAAGAGAAACTTTGGCATAAAATGGGCAATAAAGGATAATAGTTGCACAATCTCCAACTTTAAAACATTGTGACAATGATCTCAGAAGTAGGCTTCCTGCTAAAAGGCCCCAATTCAGCAAAGCTCTTATGCCAACACTTACATTTAAGCCCATTTTTAAATACAATAGAAGTCTGTCAAACTAAATCATATTTAAGTACCTGACAGAGTCAGGGCCAGAGCCCGAGTGAAAATCCGGAACTTGAGAGGGCTGGATCCAATTTTGAGTATGACGTGCAGGACCGTTGCTGGGCAGAATCTAGGCAGAAGTGAGACTTCACTAAACAAAAACCTTCTGTGCTCCAGGTGGGACTGACTAAACATAGTGGAAGGTGAGGGGAGTCAGTGAGCAGCAAGGGCACCCTGTAGAGGTGCTCCCCCTGCATGGAGCTGACCTCCTGTGGATTCCGCATGGGAGCCAAGATCCTGCTTCCACCTCTTCCAAGTGACCAAAAATTTTGGTCCAGTGACCAAAAATAGTGTTCTTTTGTAGTGTGTGTTGCTGAGATGTGCACTCTTACCTGAAATGACATTTGTGACCAGAAGTAACAAAAACATATGGAACTAGGTGCTAATCTGGTCTCTCAGGAAAAACCAGAGTCCAGTAAATGCTGCTTGGATTAGATTTGCTAAAGCAGTTTAATGTGCAGAGACTAGGCAGCCAGGAGAGCAACGACATCAGTGTTTGCTTTCAATGCAGATGTTATAGTTCTGTTGGACAGACGAACAGAGACAGCACAATGAAGTGTAATGCAATATAGTTCTTTTTATTTCCTCTGTGGAGTCTTCAATTCACAGGGTTTTGAATACGAACTACTGGCAACAGCCCACCTCAAACTGCAACGTACATGAGAAAGGAAGACAATATGGGATTTGTTCTGCCAATGGATGCATGTATTTCATGAAAATATGTGGGCATGAAAATCAAAATCAAAGTAGCACACATGGTTTTTAGCGTGATGGGTTTCCATTTCTTCTGATTAGAGCCTTCAGATCTACTATGAATGGCATGAAATGTGGGAGAGAAGAAAGGCAAGCTGTGCCTAGTACCTTGTCCCAACTTTGCAGTTCTCTGCAGAGGAGTGGAATTTGCTTCCACATTCTCCTGCATGGGCACCAGCTGAAGGCTTTCTGAGGTAGACTGCTGGGATGAGATTACTCTTACTTTGTAGTTCACCAGCCTTAGTAGCACTAATTTGTGAAACTGCATACCATATCATGACTTTAGGAGCACAAATCTGCCATCTCTCTGTAGTTTTTCTGAACTGACATGGTAGCAGGAAAGATCTTGGATGTCGAACAAATTCTACTTCAGTTCTGTTACAGATCTTTGTTGGGGTAGTGCAAATGTGACTTCATAAATTTAATATTTCTGCAAGAAAATTGTAGTTGCTTATTTTCATGGTTTTATAGCAGCATAAAAATGAAATGAAAAAGGCTAAGTGAATTTGCTACCTTCCCATGAAGGTTCAGATCTTGATCCTTCTCCTTTTAGTAGAAAATATTTTCTGAGGGACTCTGTTTTAGTGGCACTAGTGTAATCCGTAACCAAGAGTGGAAGCTGTTTTTTACCAGGTGAGAGCTGGGGGAGTGTTGCCAATGGGATTGCTGGAAGTGGTTGATTGTATATGCTATAGCATTAGAGGAGAAGGAATGTGAGTTGTGGGCCAAATAATGCAAGTTGTATTCAGAGTGGTGAGACTTGAGTTGCTTGCTAGCAGTTAACTGGGTTTCTTTTCAGTACGACGTTCGCTTGGTGTTTATCACCATCTCGGTAGCTTTAAAGGCAGAACAGATATTGAGCTTAGTGTTTATTTTGACTAGCACCTTAAACCTTCATAGCTTGGGCCAGTGGAATTCTCCTCTGTGGCAGAGTGACTAGACGGTGGTAGGTGAGTAGCAGGCTATGAGGAAGTAACACAGTGGCAAACTGTTTAGGTCCCAGTCAAATTCTTCAGTCAAAGGAAATATGATCAATGATCATGGTAGTGGTAGCCTTCAGAGGGGAAAGAAAATGTTCAGTTCAATCTTCAATACACTTGCTGGAAGAAAAAGCAGAAAAGTTATTGCAGAAATTGATACATTTCTTTTCTTGGAGAACTTTTTCATCCAGTAGTTTCTACGATTCACTTCTATGGCAGCTGGAAGGATATAACGTATGACAGTAAAATGTAGTTCTCTTCGTTTCTGAAATTGGAGAAGTCATGGCTAAGGGGGTTATGCCTTTCTGTAGTTTTGCTTAAGGGCTTTTGGCATCTACTGAGAAAAGCTGTACATATCTAATATTTTTAATTTCAAGTGCTATTGGTCTCTTCAATTCTGAAGTGGAAAATAAGATGCATTTTCAGTGTAACATTTAATGAGATGATGATTTGTAGTTGTATCCATTACAGGCTGGGTGGGTTGGCCTTAGCCAGATGCCCACCCAGCCGCTTTCACCTCCCCCTCCTGAACAGAACGCGAGAAAATCAGGTGAAGAAGTTCGTGAGTTGAGATAGAGATGGGGATATCACTTACCGATTACTATCACAGGCAAAACAGATTTGACTGGGGAGAAAATGAGTTTAACTTATTGCCAATTAAAATAAACTTGGGTAGTGAGAAACAAAGACCAAAATTAAAATGCTACATTTTCCCAGGATCAGCTTCTCTTAACTCCTCTCGCTGCCTCCCTGCCCTGAGCAGCACAGGGGGACGGGGAATGGAGGTGGTCGGTCTGTGCCAGCTCCTGCTGCTCCTTCACCTCATGCTCGTTCCCTGCTGCGGCGCCGGTCCTGCCCATGGGCCACAGCGGGGTCTCTGCCCCGGTGCCTGGAGCACCTCGTCCCTTCCTCTCACCCTGGTGCTCGCAGGGCTGTTTCTCATCTCACCCCACACACAACTCCTCTGCCTGTGCGATGTTTTTGCCCTTTCTTACATACACCTTCACAGAATTGCCATTGGAGCAGGCCGGAGCCAGCTGTGACCAGCACCGGGCAGCCCCGGCCTCTCCTCACAGCAGCCCCTGCAGCCCCCTGCCAGCGCCTGGACACCGGCACCCGGTGCAATTGGTAAAGAAAAGACAACCCAGAGCATCACTTTCTTTTATCCTGAATACTGTAGCACAAACATAGTTATACTTTGCTTATTCTTTCACCTTTTCATTTTTAGGCTACATATAAAAACAGAGAAGGAAGACAGTGCTGTTGCCATTTGGACCTGGCCTGTAAACAGCAGGTGCCCTGTACCCGCCAGGTTCAAAGTCCGTTTCTCAGACTCCTGAGTGTTGCAATATTAAATATGAACTGGTCTTCAGTCTGGTCTCTGCTCTCTGATGACTGAATTGTGGGAAGCACTTGGTGCACCTTGTCCCATAGGTTGGCCGATGGACATCTGCATTGCCTCATATGTCCTCTGTTTACCAGTGTCTTCGGAGAAGCTGAGCAGTGATGGAAGAGGCCCAGAGGACATTGAAAGCTTGTCTGCCAGTTTAGGTTCTTCCCTTATGTTTGTAGAGCCGTTGTATGGATCTGGGAATTGCTTTGACAGGGACTTTACTTCCCAAAGCAAATTCTACTAGATATACCCACATTCAGAAGACATGACTGGATTTTCTAGCCTTTCCAAGCTGTTTTTATTATATCTACTTTTCCAAGATGTTAATGGAAACATTTAAGAAATGCTTGTGCAGATGCTGACATTCTGAAATCCAAAAACGGATAATGCTAATGACTCTTAAAACAAACAAACAAAAACAAAACAAAAACTTAAAATTTGGTCACATTATTTCACCCAGCACAAAAATGATAAAGAAATGTGTGCACAGGTACACATGTAGTATGTTACATTGTTTCCTTCATTCATTGTATGAATAATGCAGGATATTACTTAAATAGATTTTTAAAGGTATTGTTGGGCTTGAAAAACGGAGAGAAAATATCTGCTATGTGAAGATGGACAACCAACTGTGCAGGTGCTCATTTTGAGCACTGTGTCCAGGAGGCTGAGTACTGTGGAATGGTCTGCACAAGGTTGTGTGCTGATGCTCTGCAGCAAGCATACTGAGGCAGAAAGTGATGATCAGGGGATTGTAGGCTACAGTGGAATGAAGTTGTTTGGCAGTGGGGTAATTTGGCATTTTCTGTCTGCCAAGAAAGAGATAAGGGAGGTCTCAGTTTGCAGGCAGTGCTGTATCTGCTGTTGTCTCAAGCAGCTTTGCACTGGGACACAAACAGAGAAAGCTCTCTTCAGCTGCAGATGAAAATGAATGGGCTAATGATTTTAATAATGGTTATGGAAAGTAAGAGAATAAATAGCAAAAATGTCATTTAAAAAAAAAAAAAAACCTAATCCTCTGCAAAGTTTCCTAATTGAGGAGCTGTTCCAGCTCCAAATGGGCCACCATTTTGTTGGGTGTTTGCTGAGCATCGCTTTTGTACTGAGTCCCTGCCCCTTTAATGTAATGCTGTTTTTTTCTGAGAGGAGAAAATTCCTCTCCTCTTGCAGAAGGCATCTCAGGATTTCTCTTTTGCTCGTTAACTTTGGTTTGCTATATCTTCTTACTCCCACAATAATCAATGTTAATGCAAATGATTGGGGGTGGTCATCAACTTCTAGCTGATGGTGTTGTGTTCTTTTTTTGCTGCCTCCCACTTTTCTTCTGCAGACAGAATTGACCCCACCAGCTGCTATGTTTGTCAGAGACATTTTCTTTTTTCTTCCCCTCTGGGGATCAAAAACACCAGAGTGGTGAAGCTGGAGTATGAAAGAACAAATGAATGGTTCAGTTGCAGGGTGAGCAGCTGCAGTACATTTAGAAGGGCTAAGGAAATAAATACCCTGCTGAGATCTGTTGTCCAGTTGCCTCCTGAGAACAACCAAAAATTTATTTATTATTTCTGTGATTTTGTTAGGTGTGATTTAGTACTGGGGAAGCTGAGCATTTATAAGACTCAGGAAATTAAAAACAAACAACAACAAAAAACCTTCAGGTGTGGTCTCAGACTCTAAATATCTTTGTTTGGGTATGTATGTAATGCATATACCTAATTTAAAAAAAGTTTGGATTTAGTTTTCAGTAGCCTTTCAGTGTAAAAACTTTTTTTCGCAGCAAAGATTTAAATTGGATCCTGCTGTGTCTAGTATTACTCCTGCTGTGGGGTGTGGGTGGGTGGNNNGGGTGGTGGGTGGGTGTGTGTGTGTGTGTGTGTGTGTGTGTGTGTGTGTGTGTGTGTTCAGATCTAGATATGATATCTAACTGAGGTCCTGACCTCTTATGGTCTTTTAAGTTCCCAAAACCACGTTGAAGGGGCATAATTTTTATTTCCTGTTTGTTAAATGCTGTAACTGCACAAACAGGGAAAACATCCTGCTTGACCCATGCAATTTACTGCTAAGCAAATGGCCAAAGCAGTGTGGTTTCAATACTGGGGGACTAAACCATGTTAAGTTCAGTTAGGATCCAAGTCTTCCTTCTGTTTAGCTGTAATTTGGAGGGGACCTGGCTTATTTTCACACCCTCACAGGAGAAGATTGCTTAGTGCACCATTAGCCACCTTTTAATGTCTACCTCAAAGCTCCTAACTGTTTAATGTCACGGGGCCAGTAGTTTTCTTAATGTGTTTCATATACTTATTGTCTCTTCCCAGTTTAATTCTGATATTTTCCATACTTTATTGTTCTTGAACATCTCTTTCAATCAGAGCAGATGCATACCCAAATAGTTTAAACACAAAAGAACCCCAAAATCCCTCCAGAGCAAAGCTTACGCTAATAAATGTCATTTGTTAGCACTTTACTGTTGTTTGGCACTGCTAAGGCTTGTATCAAGTGTAATGCAGGGTGCAATTGGCTTTACGATGTGAATGAACCCCCACTGTTCTTCTTGTCGCCCCAGGGGGACATTTATCACAAGTGAGAGAGCAATTACAATGCAGTTAAACTCTCTGTAGTAAATCTTGGTTTTTAAAAAGAGCTAACTTTGTTGCAGGTTTGGCTGCGTGTCATTAGTTTTGCAGCGCTTGTGCAGTCTGCTGTTATGGCCTGGTGCGGAGACCCAGTGACGCTGCCTACTTTAATTATAGATTGTGCTTATTTATAATGTATGACCAATTTTGTTAAAAGGATATGCTTTAATATTAATGTTCCTTTGTGCCCTACATATGGGACCCAGTTTAAGGATCTTTGTCTTTTTCCTTCTGTCACCTGCCACCCCCCTCTGCTGCAGTGAACCTACGTCCAGGTGCTGAACAGAAAGTGGTGTTCATCACTGCACGAGTCCACCCTGGGGAAACGCCATCTTCCTTTGTGTGCCAAGGTGAGTGCCTGCAACTTTATGGTTTTGTAACAAAAACGAAATATCAGATCTGGTTTTCTATGGATGCACTTGTTAGATTTGCCTAATTTTGTTGGTCTGATGGAAGGCTGAGTTCATGTGATGTCTTCACTGGGGGAAAAAAACAGTAGAATAACCTCTCACCACTACTCAGCTGTATCTTGTCTTGAAGTCAGTGGGAATATATCATCTCCGAGACTTGTGAATGTTTGCTGAATTTGGTCAGAATTGGACAGTGGGCTCTGAGGTTATTCAGGAAGACTCGACAGCCTGACATGCACATATGCAATGTAATCCCATAAGGCTCCTTTCTGTAGGAAAACTGTCTGGAAAAACTCTGGGAGTGGTTCTCTGTTAAGTGTTTATTTTTACTTGCTGTCTACTATTTTCAGTGTTTTTTTCCACCGCAAAGCAATGGCTCTGGTCCTCCAATGTAATTCTAAGAGGCCTCTATTTGTCTGAAGCTGCTGCTCTGAGGAGCACAGCTCCCAGTGGCTGACAGCTGTTCCCTGCACAAAGCATTCCTGCTAAAAATAGAAAGCAAATTACCCAGCTCGTATTTATAGAGAGTTGTAAATCTCAGGCTTGTGGGTACAAATAAATAATCCTTGCATGTGTTCATATAACTTCATTGTATAGGTCTGAAATATTGTATTTATTGTATGTGATTTTTCTGTGGTGGTAAATTGTTGATGGTGTAAATCAGTGTAACTTCCCTGAAACCAAGAGAATGTGCTAATTTACTACATCAGCTTGGGTATGGCCCTGCCTAGCCAATGAGTTGCATCAATCAAGCATATGCAGAGCTTATTACACTGGCTGCCTGTAATATTGCAGATTGGTTTGCAACTGGCTCTGTTGGTACCTAAAGACCTCAGTATCGAAGGTCTGGCACAGTTTCATGGTCTTCTCTGTGTGCTTCTCATCCTGGCAAAGTCTGATATCTCTCAAAGGCAAAAGGTCAACAGCTGTCACTTCTGCTGTCCTAGGCCGATGGGCTAAGAGATATTGGGCCTCTTCTCACCAGCCTGTGTACTAGCAAAGGTAAAACACTTCATTTAAGACAACAGGGCTTCAGACTGAGAGTAGGGAAACTCAGAGAGTTTCTTATCTCCTGTGGTGGCATAGTCAATGCAGGGCATTATAATATACATGGTGTTTGTTAATGAATATGGATTTTTAATTGGATGCTTTGATTCTGTTTGTGGCTGTTGGCATAGCCCTGTGAAATGAGGGCTGAGGCATGCTGCTGAGGTGGTATTTTGTAAATGAAGTTATTTTATTTTGATAATGGAGAGTTTATTCAAAAGAGTTAAAAAAAAAAAGAAAAGAAAAGAAAAAAGGAATGTGAAAAAGCAGGTGGCACGTTTAGCCTGATGAAACAACTGGATGGAAGTCATGCTCTGATTGTCTCAGAGAAACTGTGTTTTGTAGGGAAACATTAAAACAAAAAGGGGGGAAAAATAAGAAAAAAAGAAAAAGGAGGGGTCGGTCTTAGAGAAGCACATCAGAAACTCGCTGTGACTGCAGTTATAATGCACGCTTGACTCACTTGGAAATGCATGGATCTGAAGGCACTGAACTCCGCTGTGCATCGAGCCACTCTGCCCAGTGCAGATGAAGCTGCCTTGTGTGTATAATTAGTGTCAAGACAAGTAGAAATGGCAAACATTTCAAGGCTGTTGCTGCGTTGTTTCTAGCATTGCTAGATGTGAAATTGGGTGCTTGCTCCATCTTTGGAAAGTTTCATGTGGGAGGGTCCAAAGAAGGGTTGAAAATGATCCCTTGGGTAGTCAACTAAAGGCACAATAAGGGATTTTATTTCTGGTGTCCTGGGAGGCATTTTGGCAGAGTTAGCTGTTGCACATTTAATATCCAAGTGCAAGCCCAGTGCATATGGAATGTGTCAGGACTTTTTTTCCTCAGTAGAGAGATTTCCTCTTGAATACTTGATTATGCTCAGTACCTCAAGTATTAAGATGTGGAAGCTAATCCCAAAGATTCCCCAGGTGCAAGCAACATCTCATATAGAAAAGCAGAGTTGTGACTGCCCAAGCCTGGAGAATCAGCCAACAGGGGAACCAGTGATAAGTTACAAGTTTTTTATTCTTTTTTTCTCCAATGTTTCATTCAGTTCAGGGTCTGTCTTCTTTAAGGCACTCTAAGCCTTAACTAACTCCTTACCTTGTCTTTGGGCTGGCCAAGTCTCTTCCTACCCTCTTTGGCCTGCTCTCTAAGGATATACAGCTACACGTAGTGCCAACACCAACTTCCTTGGGCCTAACACTGGCTTCTTATTGTATCTTCTCACTTTTTGGTTAGGTGAGATACATTGAGAAGAAAGTTATCTAGCCTTGATACATCAGTATATACTTGGTCCTGACTCTTGATCCCTTGTTCTCCACCTTATCCAAAGATGAGGCCTAAACAAGCATCTTTGTGTACCTGTGGGAAAAGGCCATAAATGCTTCTCTCCATTCAGAGCTGTATTGTTTCTGTTATCTTTGTTTTTCATTATGAAGAATCCACTGAAAACTGGGTTTTGGATACAAATACCCCTTATTCTTGTTGATGTACAAATATTGTAAACTTAGATACACACCAGATTCTCCTTACGCCTGTGAAGTGCTAGCAGCAGTAGCCAGACGTCACTAGAATCATTAAACACCTTGTCCAGCAGTTAAAAACATGTGCTATAATATTTCACACAAGGTGCAGCTGCTGAGCTGTAGCACTTCCTTAAAAGGCAGACAAAACCCCAAAGGGCCTCTTTGCAGAAAGATGGATTAAGAACTGTTTGTTTCTCTTTCGGTCTTTTAAAAGTTATCAAAATGCTTCAGGTTAGCCTTTTTAGGAAGTTTTCCTGATAGTTCTTAAATGCTTGTTGGGAAGTTCAGGGTCAGAGATGGAGAGTTAGCCACCAGAGAATATATCGCATGAGTACCCTTTACATCCAAAGGTAGGACAGTGCTCTCTTCCTCAGGCTGTGATGGTCATCATGAGCACTGATGCTTGTCATGTTTGGGGATGACTAAGTAGGAGTAGGATCTAGCATGAAGAGGACTCTTGTTTTCAGTTTACTCTTACACACCATTTTCCAACAGACTGGAGTCGCTGCTGCTCCTGGAGTGCTTTTATTGTGCAATAAAAAGGTGAGAATTCATCTTACAACTTGAATTCATCTCTCATGGGCTGTTCAGATTTCTGAGAAGTTTTTCTGAAGTTCAGATAGGACCAAATATCAGATAATGCCTAGATACATTTGCAGTGTGCATGTGTGTAAAATGCGAAATCCATATACAAGTTCCTACCCTCTAAAATCTGGTATTAAATCATCTTTCCAAAGATTTGTATTTCATCCAAGATCTGGCAATAAGAGTATTATTCCAGTGTTCTTATAGTCTTGTTTTCCTTTGTTTGGCTGCCAGATTTTCATTGTGTGAGATAGCAAATGCATGTGGAATGTTGTAGGATACGTGGTGGCTAGCATGCTTAAATTTTCCTGTATACTTTGGCTTCTGCCAGTGGTCAGCAATTGCAAACTTAAGCATGTCTAGATGTACTTAGGCAAGTATTTTCCTCATAGACTTAGGATGTTCTGTTAGAAGGATGCTGTTGTCTCTGTAACATGTTTGCCAGTATGGCATCCACCATGCCATTTAAATGCAGAAATTACAATTTTTTCCCTAAGCATTTTACTTTAAATAAGGTTTGCCAGGCTGAGAGCCCAGAATGGAAGACCCAGTGAAATAAGGGAGGGAAAGGGGGTTGCAGATACTGAGCATCTTGTACTAAATGCAATTTGACCTGAAGCCGACCTTGAAGCTTATGGGCTGAATAGGGAACAGCCGTTAAAAAGAAAATGTAAGGAAAACATACACCTGGGACTCTTATCCATAAGAAATGGAGCAAAAATGACTTTTCAATCAATCTCTTTTCATTACAGCTGTTTAAATGAATGCTCCCTCTCACTTCACCTTAAATCAGTTGATATGAAATGAAAAACCAGACTATGCAGGTCAGTGTCTTTTGATCTTCTGTGAACGTTCTTGGTCTGCATTTTTAACCCACCTACCTTCTTGCCACTAGAGGGCAGGAGAAAAATCTGAAAACTTCTGTACAAATTTTGAATCTAAATTTTTTAAAAAAAAAAAAAAAGTAGAAGCGGACAGACTGCCTGAAAACTAGTTTTCCACTAGCTGTCTCTGCTATTTTATGATAATTCACCAAGCTAGCAGGTTTTTGAAATTGCTCTCTACATGACTAAGGTGCTCTTTTCCTCCTCCATGTGCTGTGAAGGATCTTATTCCAGACAGATTCCAAGATGTCCTCTTAGAAGTGGTGGTAGTTATCTGGATCCTTTCATGGAGGCAGTGCCTTCAAATTCTTTGAATTTATTCCTGGAGGATCCCTGACAGCAAAGTTGCTGCAATAAGATTGGAACTTTTTTTGCTTGTGGGAAAGGCAGTTTTATATGTGAAGAGTCATTTTGAAACATGTTGCTTCTGCTTGGAATTTCTGCCAACCTTTGTCTTTTATTATGAAGAAATAGGAGGAATAAGCTGTGTCTGGGTTAAAAGCTGCTTTTCTGCTTCCTTCAGTAACCGTAAATCTTTGAGCATTAAGTGAAGTGATAGCTGAAAGACAGGACAGGGCATGTTTTAAATGCAAGAGTAAATGCAGCTAATGAAGTCTTTAAGTGTGAAAAGAACCTTTCTGAAGTAACTGAGATGATGATCTTGCTTAGCTGTTCCAGGGGATAAATTTCACTTAAAGGAATGAAACTGAGTTCTGTAGGCATTGGTAGAGGATACTTTGGTAAGCAGCTGTGCTGGAGAAAAACACTGTGCCCAGAAAGTGCCTGTTGTGGTAATGATGGGGGCCTCAGAAGCTTGAGGGCATTATCTGTTGGACTTCACATCAGACTGAATTTGTCTGAATAAATGCATGGTGTTAGTTCTAACCTCCTTCTAGATACTTCATTTGTTGTACTTTTCCTTCTAGCAAGCCTAGTCTTCATTTCTCAGCTGTATTTCCTACCAGAGGAGGAAATAAAATAAGTTCCACATGCTATATGGAATCCTATACATGCATGTTTCTTATTACCTTAAGGTTTCAGTTCTGTCTTCTCTGCCAAATGAAAGAGACTAGAAGCAAATGCTTATACTCCGCTGGCTACTTCTAGACTCGAAGTGAATGCTTCCATGTGTATCAAGACTTAGCTTGTGATTCATCTTTGGATACAGAAGGGCGCTCTGCCTTGGCTATGCAACAGGTCTGGTGATGTTCTCAGACACAGGAATGCCCTTTGTGGTACCATTGCCAGTGTTTCAGTTTGTCAGCTGTATTTCTAATAATGAAGAGAGCTGAACTAAACAGAAGCTCCACTTTAATGTGCTCCACTTTTGTACCAGAGGTGCAAAACTGAGCTTCCATTCCCTTTCAGTATTTGCTGTACCCTTTGCAAACCTCCTGCAATCCATAGGAAAATGCATCTGCAATTGCACAGCTCTACCCAACTACACAGTTCACCCCAGAGGTGACAGGTCTTTGTCAAAAAAAGAGCAATTTTTTTCTATAAAATGAATGGTATTCTGCATGCATAAGATGTTATGCATATGTTGCGGCAGGAGTGGGTGGGAACACTCTTCTTGTTTAGCCACAGCTTAGCACTTACCAGCAGTGAGGGAACATGGTGAACAGAAGCTGCAGTTCAGGGTCTCTTATAGGGGTTCAGGAAACCAAATGATAAGCAGACAAAGACAACAGAATTCAACAGCCCAACCATAAAATGAGCTGCAGGGCTCTCTTAAAGTTGTTAGACTGCATTCATCCTTCTCGCTGAGACTTTTTTTCTTTAAGTGCACAGCTCCTAAGCTTTAATACAAAGGGAAACACTCTCCTTGACTTCTAAAGCAACATGAAAAACACTATTGTCTGTCCGTTGTAAATCTCCTGGATGGGATTTTAGTGTGAAGTATCCCAGGGGAGAGAGGTTGTTCTGAGAATATAAAATGCCCATATTGGAGTAATGGAAATAAAAGCTCCTCTTAAAAATGTTGATGTAAATAGACCATTAGGAGAATTTCTGCTACCCAAAGTGGCATTAGGTGTTACAAGGTACCACGTTTTGAATCAAATCGCTATGGTGTTGGGCAGGCACGAGAGTTTACATAACTGGTTTCCTGAACTGGAGGAAATTTTTAATGAGGTTAAATTTCTCTGGCTATATATTTTTGTGGTTCTCTCTTACTATGTGTGCTCTCTGGATGTGCCAGGGAACCCCTGCATGGAACAGAAGGCACAATGGTGGCAGGGTGGGTGGAGAGGTTGCACAGGCCTGGGGGCTGCAGTCTGTAAAGGGAAGAAGGAATCCCCAGAGCCTAGGAGAGCCAGGCTGCCTTGCAGGAAGGAGTTGGGACATCTGGGGAGAAGGCTGTTGCGTGGCTGAGACACCGCTTGCCACCAACAGCAGAAGTTGCTCTCTTCGCTTGTACCCCTCAGCAGCAGTGGGAGTGGAAAATTGGACTCACCAGGCAGGCTCACCCCCCTGAGCCTAGGCCTGCATGCTTGCTTTACATCTTCCAGTAGAAGGAGTGGATCGGTCTTAACTCCTCATCCTTGGGACAACAAGGTCAGCTTTGCCTATGTAGCTAAGAAATGTCAAGTGGTTTTGTTTGATTGTTTGCTCTTTGCCCAGGGCAGGCCTTTTGGCTACCTCTGCTCAACTAATCCTCTTTACAGTAATCAGAGTTAAAGGAGCCCTTAGTTTTTAAGAGAGAGAATTGAGAAAGGCTTCACTGCACAACAGCAGGCAAATTTGCTTTGTCTCTGGGTGGGATTGCCCAATTAATCTCTTAAACATACTGGTTTTGCAATGTTTCTTGACTGCTCATAGTTCTGAATAACATTAGCTTAAAGATCATTTCCTTCCGGCCCTAACCAACCTGCCTCTAGGACAGAGTACATCATCTTTGCAACAGCGCACTGTGGCAATTTGGTTTTTGAGGATAGGAAAAAGAGGAAATATTGATTTCATGGTCACTTACCTTTCCTTAATATGGTCTGTTTTTTCTAACTGGAAATTGCAATCCAGGTGGATTTTGGAGATGCTCATCTCTTCCCGGTTATAAAGTCAGGACCATTTTATGTGCGTATTGCTCTGTATGGCCACGGGCAGCAAGTTGTGATCTTATAGGGAATGGTGTCATGCCCACATTGCACAGCTTCTCTGGGCCTGCGTGGAAGAGCAGGCCTGCTGGAAGTACTAGATGCATTGCTTGTGGCATTTCCTGCTGAGTCTGTGGCTGTGCAGCAGTCCAGCTGGCTAAGAGCATCCAGTGTACTGTGCATGCAAGTTTCCCCAAGGAACTGGGCTTCACATGTGTGGGTCAAATGGTACTGGAGTATCTGGTGCTGGTGGGGAAACCCCAGGGAGAAATCTTGAAGTCCTGCCCCAGTGCAATTAGACCACGGCATGAATATGCAAAAAACAGAACAGGGCTGTAAAAAACATAGGAAGCTGGGGGTTGTCTTTAGCTCTCACCTGCATGGCTCTGCTGTCAATGAAAAAGGAATGGCTCAGAGTAACTGTCATTAATTTGAAGGAGTCTGTTGTGAACTGAAGCCCTTTCTGTAAGGGCAATAGCATGTGAGATGTACTGATCACGCTGCAGGTGTTGTACTGGTATGTCAGGCTTCACAATTAGTTCCCTCTTCTAGTTTTTATACTTTAAGCTTTTTCCTTCTCCTTCAGTAGTGTCTAAGCTCTTCCTCACAACCAATAGTAATCTTGCTGGTCTATTGTTTCCAGCTTTGTCTTCTGACCCTTTGTTCTTTGCCTGCCCTGACTTGGTTCAGCTGAATTGAACTTCTTGTTTTCATTTTGTTTCCAGTTCTTTTGTCTCCGAGGTGCCCTGTGCTTGCCTTCCTGCTCCTTCTGCATCACTATAGCTGCTGCTCTGAGGAGCTGGCATTCATGTGTGAGTAGGACTTGGCTGCTGGAAACTTTTTTTTGACACAAGGGCACCTGGGTGAAATTCCTCCCCTGCCCCTGCACAGATTGCTCACGTGCTTTCTGTGGGCCTGTCGCAAGGTATTGTGTACATGTTTATAGAGAGGCATGCCTCCTTGACTTCTGCAGCTTAAAGAGGAAAGGGCCTAAATCTCCTCTGGAGGGCAAGTAAAGGGACTCATGATGAAAGCGAGTTCCTGCCTGAGAGAATAGCGCTTCAGAGGTGGTCTTTGCACTCTGAGGATTGAGAGGAGGGGGTAATGGGGCGCATGCTCCAGCCAAAAATGGGCACAAATACTTAACCAGTCCTGCTTAGTTTTATCTTGGAAGAAATGTAGGCACTAATTGCTTTGATGGAACCCTAATACTTGGGCTAACTTCTATTACATGCTTTGTGGACAAGGAATTAGAATGTGTATTTTTGATTTTAAACAATAGCATGGCTCTCTTAAAAAGTCACCTTTCCCAGGAAAGTTGGCTCTTTAGTGGTAGATATGACCACTAAGTGACAATTCCAGAGGTGTCTTATAGTGCCCAGTGCAAGGATCCCATAACATTAGCACTTGCTGAGCATGTAATAAAGCCTTGGTATCCATGCTCTGTTTTCATGATTACAGTTTTAATCTTTGCTGCTTCTATATGTAGCAGATAATTTGGAGATGGCTGAATTTTTTTAAATGCCATAGGTTTTTAAAGAGTGGTTTATTTGAAATATTCTAAAAGCTCACTTTTGTATTTCTCTTTTCCTGTCTCTTTTTTTCTTGTCTCCCTCCCCACATTTTTGTCACTTAATCACTGAGGGAGGAAAAAGGAGGGGGAGGGGAAGGAAACAGTAAATGTTGGTGTCTTTTCACAGTTAAAAAGGGAGGAGAGGAAAAAATCTGTTGGACATTGGAAGGATTTTCTTCTGTCACGAAAAAAAATTGAAGGAAAACTCAATTTCTAACCAGTGGTACAGCCTGTACACGAAATATTAAAAAGCTGGACCCTGCCTTATGTTATGGTCAAACATAAGCCAGGTCTTTGGGTGACTACAGAACAGATGTGACACAGACAACAGCACAGCAAGTTGTTGTTCACCAGGACCTCCACCTAGCTAGAATGAGCTATTTCTGGCATTAGTGAAACATTCTAGTCTTCATGGTTATTAAATCTCTACTGCTGTGATGGCTTTTGTATGGCACTAACCATTACTGCAAACAATCCTCTTACAACCACCAGTGCTTGGTGTCATAACAGCAAAGAGAGAACAGGAGGGTGCAGGTTCCCTGGTGCAGGAGAAGCCATTCAGCCTTGTTAAGGTTTAATCATCATCTGTCCAATGGCAGACACTGTGGCAGAGAAAAGAGTGGAGCTGGACATGTTGTGACCCAGCCTTCTCCTAAGTACCATCTTTTCAAAGTTGGGTCTATCTTCTCCTGGGGAGGAGTGGGGAACAGCAAGCTGTACTATCCTGGAACTGGAATCCCCTTGGAAATTAACCTCTAATTCGCTGCAGGCAGATTTCCTGCCCCGCACTAGGTATAGCAGCTGGGAAGTGACTTGCCGCCACCATCCTTACCTAACAGACCCCTGTAGTGGCTTTGAAATAAACCATTATTCTGCAGCGTGCATGTCCGTCTGGGGTCTCAGTTTGTCCAGTGTTTTCAGTGGCACCCCTCCCTTCTGATGTCTGTGTCTTTCATGCAACAAAAGAGGCTATTTATTAAAGCTGCATTCTTGTGGTCAAGATGTTAAAATTCTATCTAACTATTCGCAGTAGTTAGATGTTCTTGGCCTCTGGTTACTTGTGAACTCTGATTTTTTTTTTTTTTCCTCTTCTTGGCAATTTTCCTAATGGCCAAGGATAAGAGGAAAAATAACACCTTGACATTAGCTTATGTGGTCACCGTGCTGCTAGAGTCTAAACCCTTCGCAGCTAAAAGTGCTTGGGGAGAGGTTCTGTCTGAGGGCTTGCTGGCACTTGAGAGTTCATTTGCATCCCAGGCAGGCTGTGAATGTAGAGTGCAGTAGGTTATTTCTTGAGCAATTCTTATTCTGGAACAAGAGCATCTTATTCCTACTTAGTTTAATATGCTTCAAAGTAGGTTCTGCAATGAGTGTGTCCAAACAGAATTCTTTAGGAAATGGTGTGTTTTTCTTCCTGAAACAGCAACAACAAAACTCCTCAATGATTAGAGAAGCCCTGAAAGTTGTATCTTGCTAACTTCCTCCCTTGTGCTCTTCAGATGGGAACATGTACTTTATACCCTCCTGGAGAATTTTACCTCTTCACAAGCAGAGATGTAGTTGCTTGTGGCAGCCCTACTCATGTGAGGACAATTTATTCTGAATTGATAATTACCATCACCTTCAGGATTTGCACTGCAGCTCCATTTTCACAGCAAGGTTTTCTCTGGGGGGCAGATGGGGGCTTACAAACATATTCTGCTGCTTAGCAGCCAGGAGCTCATCTTTGCTGACAGGAGTGGCCCTCATTTTTTTCTGTGGAGGTTATTCTTGCCTGGATATCATGCACTGTAAGTAAAAACAGATCTGTCTCTACTGGTGAGGGGCAGGGCAGAGCTGTTGCAATGTTTTTTCTCATGTAGAGATGTGGTCACTTTTGTTTTTTAAAACAAAACAAAAAAATCACAAAAAAAGCTGTTCCCTGCTGGAGCCTGGTGTAAGCAGCTACCCAACAAGTCCCCTCCAGCAGCTCTGGAGGCAACCTGCAGATATACAACTTTCATCTCAAATTCAAGGGGAGAAAATTCAGATGCAGCCAGCAATTTCTTGGCCATCGTATCTTCCCAGAGGATTAGCTTTTTGTTTAATAAATCACTTTTTCCTGAGTCTGGTCAGCTCATAAGTCACCCAGAAGTAGTTCAGGTGTTGCACACAGTCCCTGCTTTTGTTGTCTGCAGAGACTGAAGTTACAGACTTTGCTGTGCAAATGGACTTGTGTTTCATTTCAGTTTTGACTGTTCTTTGCTGATAAGAATTGCTCAGCCTCTGCCACCAACTTACACATATTGAGAGGAAAACGAATGCAGACCTACTTTTCTCTCACAAGCAGTTGGTTTTACTTGTTTGATGCTTTCAGATGTTCTTCTGAGGTGCAAACCTGGAGCAGGCAGAGAGCTTACACTAGTTTCAGGGGAAAGGTGGCTGCCTCTTGGAAAGAGCAATATTAGCTGTGATGCTGATACCCCTCTCACCTTTCTCATGATCAGAAGACAACCACAGAAAAGTATAAAGTAGCTCTTTATTGAATTAACAGGACTCTTTTCCTGTTTTTGGGATGTGATGGTTAACCATTTTAGAAGTACTGCTTCATCGGGTGACACCAGCACTGCATCGTGCCTGTGGACTTTGTTCTGCCCCACTTTACTTCAGGGGTCTTACAAACGACTGTGAGTGGAAACAAGTTGTCTTGCACCTTTTTAGTTGATTTTAATAGAAGAACAGGAAATTCCTATAAAAGTGAGGCAGCATAAACTGCAAACCTGGTGGAGTGGAAAACAATGAAACAGCTAAAAGGTGCCATTATAGCTGGGTTAGTGTAAGTTTTCACATATCAACAGTGACAGAAGGTGATCACTTCACTTGTCCCCCCCAGGGGAAAGGAGGGCAAAAAATCTTACAGGTTTCCTGTGGGGGAAGGCTGTCACCGTTAGGATCTGGGGAATGTATACATGTGCTATCTTTTGTACATGAATGGCAAAGCAGCAGCTCCAGTAGAGGCCAGCACTTGGGGTCCGGTCCTGGAGAGTTCACTCCTCAGCTCTGCTCTTCAGCTGAGTGGGCCAAACTTCTGAGCTAGATCACAAGAATATGCAAGTTGTGCTTCTGCACAAGTTCCTCTCAGCTCAGCTTCCCAGTTCATTCTGAATCCCACATGTATCCCACATTGAGAGGCGCAGAGCGTTAGGGCACTGCATCACCCATGGACACACCTCCTTCCCCACGTGCTCTTGCTGCTTTCCAGCATTATGTGCTCTACTCTCACACTCAGCAGAGTTGCACCAGCAGTCTGTCTAGCTGAGTACCCTACTTGTGACAGTGGCCAATAGCAAGTGTCTGTGGACTGTTAAAGGTCAAGGCAACTTAACAGAGATGCTCCCCAATATACTCTTGCAGCACTCTACAGCTGAAGGAAACTGGAAAGGATAGTTGTGAATCACTGCTGCTGCAGTGCCCATCTGGCCTCTATCATACAACTTGGCGTGCCTGCCTGCTTCATACCTATTGCTCCTGATCTACCTGACTGAGCAGCACATTTGCAGATGTCTGAAACCATTTTTAGAATGTTTAAAAATACATATTTTTCATTTTTCCTTGCATATTTATGCAATGCCTTTTTTCCACTGCGTATTAGATTTTCATATGTAAATGAATTCTGTCTCCCTCCAGAGAAATCTACCTTTTGCCTTCTTGGTTTATAGCATGTTCTTTACTTGGGCTGATCTATCCATCTTCTGTAGTTCTTATTTGTCTTCTGTAGACTTCTGTAGTTCTTATTGCTACAACAGTTAATACCATAAGACTAAGAGCACGATGTGGTTGCTTGTTTGCACTTACTGAATATGTAAAAATGCACTATATGACAAGTCCTGGAGGGACATGTTAGGTAACTAATTCATCCCTCCATTCCCACTGCCCACCTTTGTTAAAATAAGCCCACTGAAACCCCAAAGGTTCCTGGTCCCCAGAGAAAGGCAGAGCTGCCAGACACTGAGAAGGTAACTCTGGGCTTAGGGAGTGCTCAGTGTCCTGGTGAGACGATTCGGCAAAAGGCTTGAAAGGATATGTGTTGTCATCTTTGGCTATTCCTTGTAGTCAACCACACTTGAGTGGTTTCCCAAGCAGAATGAAGCCTAGTCCTCCATGAGTCTATAAGAGTTTCTTTTCATTGCTTATAAAGCTCTTCTGGGAATCATTTTCCTGGAGCAGGCAACTTGGGAAACTTTGCACTTGTGGTGCAGTCCCCTTGCTGGCACCAGAAGGGTTTCTGACTTGCCAGTGTCTAGCTGTCATGGAGGGGAAGAGAATAGTCATCTTCCAGCCTTTAGGGAGCTCAGACTGGTCCTCAGTGGAGCAGCAATAACATAATGAACTAGATTCTTTCTGTCTGCAAGACCCTTAGTTCCAAATAGAAAACTGGAGCATGAAGTGACTTTTTTTTCCCCTTCTGTGCTAGCACTGTGTGAGCTGTTGGTGTACAGCTGAAACTGCCCTTCAGGGCCATGGTCAAAAGACTGACATTTTGTAAGTTGATGGGGATAGCAGGGAATAATGCAAGGATGACTTAGCTGATTCTGCAATGAATGCAGAATGCCTACTTAACTCTAGTTCATGCATTCTGGATCTTCCTATTTCATGTGCATTTTTCCCCTTTTGCCATCAAGCCACTCTTCTGGATTGTGATCCTCTTGTCTCACATATCAGGGAAGGCAGAATCTCCTGCATATTTCTGTTCAATTCTAAAGCTTAAATTTTAGCTGTATTTAACATTTGTTAATTCTGTATTAACAGAAATTGTGTAAAAAAAAAAAAAAAAAATTTGAGGCCATAATCCAGCAAATGTTTAGTGTTATGTGGAGGACTTGCACTCATGGGAAGGACAGACTTTGAATAATAATGACTATAATGACCAAACACATCATCTTCTAAAGTAACATCTTTAGAATTATTCTGATAAATCCCAAGTAATTCATTAATAAAGCAAAATCATCTGATTCCTGCAGTGTTTCCCCAGGAACTCTTTTGTTTCTTCCCATGAGGAAGAGAGAGTCATCATCCAGGGCATGTTGGTAGACTCATTTTGATGCAAAGAGAACTCCAAGCTCCTTACAGCATATTAGGAAAATTAAAGAAAACAAAGCTAACCAACAAAGCCACCCACTCAGGTTGTGCTGTGCACTGAATTTATGAACCCTTCGGGCAATCCTGCAGCAGCTGTACACTACTGCCAATATGTTCTCTCTTTGACAGCCTGACACGTTCTTTCAAGTCAATTCCACAGGTTTTGCTGTTGTGCCAGTTCTACTGGAGAACTGTATGACTGCCCATGGGGCCTGGGGGAGATTGGTTTGTAGTTAAGCAAGCTACATCAGCCATAAGGGAAATTAAGTGGCTGAGGTATGGGCTTATTGCTGCAGAGGTCGGGAGGCTGTCTGCTCCCTTCTGTTCAGTCTTCCACTTTTTACCAGATTAATCCTGCCTTGGCCTCATTCTTCTTCCCTATGTTGATCTAATTTTTTTGAAGTTGGTGGCAATCCCATTACTGTAAGGAAGAGAAGAGAAAAATACCATGAAATAATGGGAGAGATTAACCTGATGTACCACCTGCACTCACAGTGAGTACCAGGCGCTGCTGGAGAAAGCATATGAGTCCCATGTGCCTAGAGCCTGCAGTGGGTTGAGGTGGGTGGGGCCAGTAATGTCCTGCTGCTTCTCTTATCAAGTGTTCAAGCAGCCTGCTGCTGCCATGAACCCCGAAGTTTGAAGCTGTTGAGAAACTAGCTTTTTTTCATAGTTCCATGTCTTTTTCTAAAGCCTGAAAAGACCCATAATCCAAAATCGATCCCATCAAAACTAGTCCTGTGGCTGTAAATTGCTGGCTGCAATGAATGAGAGGAAGGTTGAAACTGCTAGGTTCCTCTAGGTCTCCAGCTGTTAAACAACTGCCGAAACATCAAAGCAAATCTTAAGACATGCTAGAAGACTTTTATCAGAGTAACCTTACATAAATACCACCCAGAGGATGGCAGTCTTTTGTAATGAGATGATTCTTGCAGTCTTGTCTCATCACCTAAGTTCTGTTGACTAATTTTATATTTCAAGCAGGACTAGGTTCTGGTTGTAGTAAAGAATCTGGAAAATTTTCAGAGTAGGAACTAGACTTGCCCTCACAAAATGATTTTCTCTTTTGTGGTTGACAACTTAGACAAAATTCAAATACCACATTTTACCCTCCTGGGGTTATTCTATGAGGTGATGAGCACCACTTGTGGTTTGTGGAATGCGTTTAGTGTTCATTGATTTCTTTAGAAGAAAAGATGACAGTAGTGCTGAGAGTATTCAAGCCTGCATTTCTGAAGTGACCAGCAATTCTCATTGTCTCTGTTACTGAAAGGTTTTCCATCTTGGACTCTGTAGGGCTGGGTTTTAGAAAGTGCTTATCTTTGGGGCAGGTTAGGGGAGGAAATGGACGACTGTCAATGGCACAGGTCTCTTCTAGTTACAGCTGGGTGGAGAACACAAAAGTTTCAGAATTTGCACAATACCTTGCAAACCTTTTTGCTGTTGCCACTTGCCACATTTCCAAGCATATTCAGCACCAATGAGCTTCATGAGTTTGTTTGAAAAATCCATCTGCTGGTTTTGGCCCCAGAGATACTTGCTTTGCTGCACTGCAAATCTAGCCATTGCTATCTCAAGTTGAACATAGTGAAATAGCTGGCTTTGGTAGCAACCTGCCAAAAATCAGCAGTGCTAGAGACCACGATCAGGCATTCTGGCTCCCGGTTCCACATCCTAGCCACTGGGAACGCCAACTTCAATTATGTTTTACTGGCAATGTAGATCTAATCTTTTCAATACTAAATCAGGATGTTGTGCTTCAGCCCAGCACCAGCAATCACATGTCTTCCAAAGCAGATGTGAATCTTTTTATGAGGAAAGAGCCACAGCTTGTAAAAATACATAGGAAATCCCAAACACTTGTCACTTATCTTTTTGCATTGAATTGATTCTACTTCTCTACCGCTGATTTGTGGCTGAGTTGGTTCTGCTTATATCCATTCATCTACGTGGTAACACTGCTTGAAATATATCTGGAGCGCCGTGTTCTGGGATATGGTTGGAATTCTTTCTTCAGTGTTTTAAAGCAGTGCTTGCATGGTCTAAATGTAGACATCCAGCTGAAAGAATAAGATGGTCAATGCACACCAAAGGTAGATGGTGTAAGTGTATCCCCTTTGTGTGAAAACGAGTATCAATGTAAGCAAATTCAGAGTTTTCCATCCTGCTCTGTCCCATACATTCTTAATCAGCAGACCCATTAAAATGTGCAAGAAGGCCTGCCTAGTGGCATCATGTGGTCCCTCTTATCCAGTGGTCCTGGGTGATTTTACTATGGCAAGATGTTCCCAAATAACTTTTTAATTTGTAATCCCAATGTCATTTGGGACTGTAATGGCAGAAATATCTTCTGTTTCCATACAACAATGTAAAGAGGATTTTTGTAACTTTATTGGTTGTTCTGGAACACAGTTGAAATGTTTGGGTCCCAGAATGGCTGGAGTTGTTTAATTACAGAGCTGTGAAATAATAATGCAATTGCTAGTTACTGTCTTCATGAACTATGATCTGCTGATTTGTCTAGAGAGGCCTGCCACTCAGTTGTGGTCATCCAGCAGAGACCTCTTTCCCCTCAGATCGTTACATGCAAAAGAATATATTGGACAAACCTGGAGTGGTGAGGTGGAGGTAAGCAGGTGGGATGCCCTGATTCGGGTCAGATGCCTAATCTTGCTGGCAGAATCCATTTGGGAGGCTCTTGACTTCTGTTCCTCCCTCTTGCTTCCTTTGTGGGGGCTTGTGTTTCAGCCACACCAAGTGCCAGATGAATTATTTGTGGGAACCCATGCTAACTGGAGGAGAGAGGGAGGAAGAGGTCAGAAATGATCTTTTTTTTTTTTTAAACGTTCTTTAAATCAATTACTCTGTGCTCACCAAGCGCATTAAAACTTGAGTTAAAATCCATAGTACCTTGCTCTGCCATTTTAAGCATTTGTTGCTAGTCATTATCAATTCTTTTGCAAACAACCTGTACAGCAGAAGCACAGTTTTCTCTGGAGCTGACGGTAGCACTGTTTCACTGGGCTGGCAAAATGCAGTGAGCTGGTGCGTTCCCAGGGAGACTGGCTGTTTTCCATTTATTTCACTGTTCTGGAAACAGGCCTAGCTGTAATAGCCTAACATATCTTAAAACAGGGAAATTACTAATTCAAGTCAGTGAGCATATTTTCATTTTAAAAGAGTAACAAATTAAATAAACTCCCTGCATTTTGCATTTGAGACCTTAGTGTTTCATCTGCTGTAATCTAATTCACCCATTCATTTCCTGCACATTCATTTTATCCCATTATTTGAGATTTCCTTTGCTTTTAATCCTGTGTTTTGAAAAGACAGTTACAGCAGAGAATAGATGAGAGAGAAATGGTAAATAAAAGAACAAATATGCTATAATATAGTTTGATGTGCTCCTAATCAATATGCTTATCATAGCTGAATCCTTAAAGTTAAGCATGCAACTTTTCTGTCTCTGGTTGATTCAAACTTCTTTAAAGATAGCTGAAATGGGACCATGTGTACAATCCATCAGGTAACTGTTGCTATGTCTTTACAATAGCAGTGATGGCTGCAGATTGAAAAACAAAAAAAACCTTCTCAGATGACCACAGGGACCTACAGACTTTTCAGGGTGCTTTTAACCAACCACACTCAAGCAATGCCATGTTATTTAACACAAATATTTACTCATCTAGTTGGGGACAAATTGTACCATGATTAAAAAGGCCTGGTAATCCAGATCAACCCATCTGCGTATGTTAGATGAACCATAACTAGGAATGCATCTAGTTCATCTTTCTAACTCTGTATCACCTGTCTTGATTGGTTCCTATTTGTCTTGTCATGGGTAATTTCGTTGTTTAGCCATTGCCTACTTTGAGACCTTCACGTCCATGGGAACAATTGGCAACTTCTTTGTATCTTCTAAAACTTGATTAGTTTTCACCACGTGGCACCCTCAGGCCTGTGCAGTTCTGCTCTGAGCCTGTCCTGGGGGAAGGTTAGATGAAATCTGAGCATCAGACCAGAGGAAACAGAAGGAGCAGGGACTGAGTTGAAAGGTGGGATCTGATGAATACTCACTGATGCCTTGTGCATGGTATTGCATCTCTCAGAGTGTAAGCATTTCTCTTGCACTTACATGCATACAGATGATGGCCAGAGAGGGGGTTAATGAAAAACAGGGAGAGTGCTGGATCTTCCCACTCTTGCTTAATTGCAGTAACTACTCGGGCATATGCATGCAGATACACATCAGGATGGGCAACTGGCAACTGTTGACTGATATATTTCAGGCAATGAGTTTTCCTTCTAACACTGTAACCAGTGTGTCTGCTTTAGTTTTGCACTGCTCCTTCACCACTCATATTACTTTAATAATTTTGATGAAATAAACTTTATTTTTGCCATGGGTTCTAAGGGGACCTTTGGAAAGACAAGGAAACAAATTAATAAAGGATCATCTATAAATCGCTTTTGTATTGATGTTAGGATAAGATCCCTTGTTTTCTCTTTAACTTTCTCTAACCCCTTTTCCCTCTTCCATCCCAATAAACATGTTTCTAAAAAGTGTAAATTTAAAAAACAAAACAAAAAACAAACCCTAGCTGAGTTTGGTGGTCTGTTTTTAGGTATTAAGAGGAGGAGCAGCAGCAATATGAGAAGGAGTGCAGTCAGTGTCTGCAATGATCCTGTCCTTACGGATCACTCTATGTGATGATCCTTTGTAGGGATAATTTCAGTGACAGCATGATGTTAGATCATGTCAATAACCCTGCTGTGAGTCAGCTCCGCTCATTTATCACCGTTCACATGCTTTTTTTTTCTTCACCTCTTGCTGTTGTGCTGAATATTGGAAACATTTCAGGATAAGACATTATTGGATTGTTTATCTATTGACTGGTGCTGGAGGCTGTCCTGAAAGCACAGATATGCATTCTGCAGCCACCACATTGGTCCGGCATTGCTATGACCTGTGCCAAGTAGGGTTCAGTGCGAGTGCAACACCTTTCCCACCATGCTGGGTTGGTGAAGTGTCCTTCGTCTGTCATTTTTTCTCTCTGCGGCCCCAAGAAAGAGGATGAAGGATGAACAGACGAGCCTCTTTGCCAAAAGAGTTCCCTTCACACCCAGATAGTGACAAGACAGTTCTTGCTGTTATTTACTGCTTGTGCTGTACTTGTTCTGTGGAGATAGGTCCAAGCAGCTACAATAGCCTGTCATTTGGTATGTTTTACCATCACATTTAAACGAACAAACAAAAAAATTAAAGAAGCCAAACCCCATGTTCTTGTTTTCCTACTTCTCACAAATGTGCAAGTGTAATGGCTTTCCTATTTGTTTCCTATGTCTTGTAACAAGACATTTCAATAGTTTTATGCAGGCGTGAGCATTCAATACTCCCTTCGTATTTGTTTTCCAGTAAATATATCCTACTGTTAATGCTTAATTGTTGCATTAGCTGTAACCTGCAGGCTATGGTGAGCTGACTGTAGGACACCAGCAGATATTCAATGTTAGGAAATGGGTCTGAAAATATTAATCACTTCTTTCTTGGTGTACACTAGACACAGTGCAGGATATGTTTGCATTAGCAGTTGCCATATTGCATTAGGATCTGTGGTAATTAGATTTTCAGTAATAGGAACAGGGCAAATGTATTATATAGTTATACAGTTAAACATTGTCAGACAGTGAAAGGATGTGGTGAGGGAAAAACAGGATAATACAGGCTTTGCTTTGGAAGGAGCAAATGTGGAGAGGTCATGTTAGAGATGGCAGGAAGTTTAAACAGAGTTTAAGGCAGTTGATTGAGGAAACTGATTTCTGCTGTTTTTTCTTGGTAAGCAGAGAAGGTTGCTTTGCCACATTATAGGAGAAGGAATGGTGGGAGAGGGTTCTAATGAAACACTATGAGCTGGGTTAGGGCAGAGAGGTGTCACAGGATCTGATGTTGGCGTAGGTGAGAGGTGCTGAGCTGCAGAAGGCAAGAGAAATTCCAGAAAGTGCATTTGGCCTTGAGAAGGAATAATGTCAGAGAAGTGACTGTAAGTAGAGAAGGTCTGGTCCTGAGTTAACGCAGTTTCAGTGAAGCTGTTTGGCAAGAAGGACTGATTTAAAAACAAACAAAAAGCAACAAAAAAACAAAAAACCCACCACTGCTAAAATGTTTGGAGTCGTTATGACTGCATATCCAACAGTTTGCAGTTGTCAGCATTGTTTTCCCTGTTTCCAATTCTTTCATTCCTTTCCCTCAAAACAACTATGGAAAGCTCCTTGAAGTTCATGTGAAGACTACAGTTGATTTTTTTTTTTTGTGTGGACTGTGAATGAGCCTCTTATGTCATGGCTGATTGCAAATTTCTGAGCTGTTCTGATTCCAGGCAGCATCTATAATTGCATATTATTATTTGAAAAATAATTATTTTAATTACTTTCCAGAAAGGATGATACCAAAATAATCTGTTTGTTCCTTTTGATTGGAGAACTTTTGCACACTGTAATGTGCCCAAGTAGACCTAGTCCATCGTGTTCTCCATTTTACTCTAAAGGCACTTGAAAAGCCAATACTCAGTTACTGGGCCATTTTCCTTGATCTCTACCTGTAGAGATTTGTTTTTAAATAATGCTTGTCTTATTTTTCATAGCTGATGTGACTGATTCAGATTGGATTATTTCATTTGACCCAAACTGGGGCTGCGGTTCGAAGATCCAACCAATCTGTGGCCAGCCTTTTTTTTTTAATAGCAGAATAATTGGCAGACCAATTAATCTGCTCATCTGTGAAGAGAAAATTTATAGCAATAAGTAGTTCTATTTCCAGAAGTCATTCTCTAAAGTAACATTACAGTGGCCTTGTTTACTTCATGCCCTACAACACGATCCAGTGCTTCAACAGTAGCACAGGTCAATTAGTGGACAAATTAAGCAATTATTAGCCACTAACAAGGGTGACTGGCATCATTACCCTTCCTGTTTACCAGCAAACTGTTATTTTAATACAAAGATCAACAAGTAAATTAGGGCATCTGTTGTATTGCCATGTCTGCCTCGAAGTAAATGATATTAAATGGGCTTTGGTTGCTGCCAAATTCTTAACCCCAGCCTAATGAGATACATTGATATGTCTCTTGCTGATTATAGAAGCTGTAAAATTTAGTTTGTATTGATTTATTAACAGGAGGACCGAGTTCTCTGGGATGGTATTTTTTTAATAGTCTGATATCTTTTTACACTAAATGTTATTGATCCAGAGACCATCAGGTTCCTCTGAAAGACAAAAGTATATGCTAATTGTATTGATTATTTGGATGCTTACAATAACTTTATGGTGAGATTTATATACGTAGATGTACATTTTCATCTGATGGTTCTTTTGTGCTCCTTGGAGCTGCTTTTGCTTCCGGGTTAGGCTTCTGTGAGTCTGTTTTTAACTCTTGCTTTCTGTTTCTATCATTGAGTAAGACTTACTCAGATTTGAGCAGTGGTGTCTTAAATAAGAAAATAAAGTCAATCTCTTCTGACTGTGTGAACGTGTCTACAGGACCTCCTAATAGCTTGAGGGTACATTGGGAGTCACTGGATCTGTTTTGCCACCAATCTACTGAGTGTCCAAGGTCAGTCTCTTCCCTTTTGTCTGGTGTGCCTGGTGCAAGTGTTTTATGAAGAGCCAACACTCACCCATTACATGTTTATACAGAGCCTTTCACATTACAGCATGTTCTTGGGTAGGGAATAATAATTCCCTGTGCAGAGCTGAAAACTGCAGCTTCTAGTTGCTGAGATGTCTTTGCCAAACTCTGTGAGTGTTGCTGCATCAGTAACAGAAGGAAAGTGAGTAGAATCTGGACAAGCCTCTTCCCTGGCACTGTTACAGCCAGAGCAAAACTGAGACATTGGGCTCTCGTGTTACCTCCTGAACAAAAAGCAGTCATGCTGTCCCTGAGGCACTTGTGGTCTCCCCCTGCTGCATGAAGAACCGTTGCAAGTACCCACTTGGTGCACTGCCAGATCTCCTGGCAAACTTACTCTATCAATGTCTGTAGTGAAGTGGTGATCATATTTTTTCAAATTAACGGAGCCCACAATGCAGTGTTTATGCAACTTTTATTGTGGCTGCTTTGAAAGCTCATGTGTGACCTGGGGTGGAGTATGTTCTGGACATATTAATTTCTGGGAAGTTAACTCTTCCATGCCTTTTAGAAAACATGAACTGCTGTAGGGTTTTGAATCTAGTTGCAAGCTCTTTAAAACTAAAACCAGTATAGTGTCTCCAGAAGCCATGACCTAAGCGCAGGGTTATATCCCTTTAAGTAGTTCAGAACCCTCCAGGTGTGCTTGCTATGGATTATGTTTTAGATACTGCCGGAGAACAGTCAGAGCAGCAGTTTAACATAGATAAGCCTTTCATGTTTGCATACAGGAAACCTGGTTATTTGGGGTCCAGCTGTGTCCCTGTCATTTCTTCTTGTTCTTGCTGTTGTATAATGAACAAAAGACACAACAGCAGCTAAAAAGCAGAATGATGTTCAGTTTCCTTCATTGGGGGGAGGTAATTGCAGAAATATTTCCTGAAAAATATAATTACGTATATGCTAATTTGCCTTAGAAATTCAGGTTTAGTCTCTTTTCAAGTGGAAGACCCTGTTAGAGAAAGGGACTTTCTCTTCTTCAGTATTAGTCACTAATACATGAAAAATTTGCTGATGTTTAGAGTCAGTTATACCTTGATCATCTCAAACATTTCACAAACGTCATTTTTCTTCATGTGCCTCAGTAAATTAGAATTCATTCCAATAACAGCATAGGTTCAGATTTGTTAATATTTGAAATGCAAAGTGGGCCTTAGGAAATAAACCAAATGAAGGAGCAGTACAGAATGTGAGATTTTAGTCCCATTTTTATTGTATGTTTCAGCCAAGATATAGGCAAGTATGTTTAACCTGGCATATACCTGGGTTTTAGTTTGTATGTTTTTAAAGGTTTTGATTGCATCAAAAAATTGGGTCTAAAGTCAACTTCTGAAGTCAGCTAGTTAGCTCATGCCATCTCTTCTGTGCTGAATTATTGCTTGTTATATCTATTCCCTAGGGCTTTGCCCTGTCCAGCATTAAACGTTTCTGATGACGGGGTTCCACTCTTCCCCTGGAGAGACGATTCCACAGCCTAATAGAGATTGCCATTAGTGAAATTTTACTGATGATCAGCCTTAATTTTCCTCTGCTTAATTTTATCCAGTTGCTAGAGCATAGTGATTGATTTATTCTGGGGAAATTCAGTAAATGGTTCCTGCTTCACAGGATGGACCTTACAATAAATAGCAAATTGTCATGACCTATCTGTGGGTGTCCTGAGATTACACAGGAACTCAATTTATCTCAACGTTCATTCCCTGGAAGCTATTTCTGTCAGTACCAACTCAGTGGGAGAGTAAGCAATGAATCCAACTGCCAGACTGCCTGCCTTCTGCCCCAGCACCAGCCTGGGAGCAAGGAGATGTTTAGTTGCTCCCTGAGCACAAGGCCCAGAGGCAGGAGGTCCTGTGGGGTCTGGTGCTGACTGTGCCCGCAGGAAGGGCATTTAGGATCTGTTTCCCCCATCACTCGCCTTGGTTCCACATTAAGGGAGCTGCCTTGATGAAGTGGAGTTACTCCTGGCTTTTATGGGTGTAAAGCAAGTGAAGAATCTGACTTCATGCATTCCAGTCTATCAATCCCACAGTTCCTCCTGTGCCCAGTACAGAGTTTATGTAACTCTCCCAAAAACAGTGGGACACTTTAAACCTCTTTACACATTCAGGTGACCTGATCTTTATGTTCATGTATCGAGGGTAGGTCTAGATACGTACTTGAACAAATTTGAGGTGCCAGAGCTCAATAAATTGCCACTAATGAACTGAGCAGCAGTACGAGCCCATGTACACTCGCTGGCCACGTAAGGGGATAGGTTTAAGCTAGTAGTCTTTACTTCACCATTTCACCACTTGAGGACAAATGTTTGTTATTGTGGTTCAGCTGATGAGCAGTAACTTGTCCCTCTGTGTAAACCTGGCTGCTTCTGATGTTGTGGCTATACTGTACTTGTGTTATCAGGATGGACTGAGGTTAGTTGTCCTTAAGGTTGTTATTTCTGAAGTATTTTAGAAAGTGAAAAGTGCTACATGATTGCAAGTGGTTGGTTCTGTTGGAAGCAGGAACATTGCCAGGAACCAAGAGGAATGATCGTTTTAATCTTTTATATGTGAATTTCCAGATAGATATCTGGAAATTGTTGGTGCTGTAAACCTCCCTCTTCAAACTCATCTTTTGTTTTTCTCAGGTATAATTGATTTCCTTGTGAGCCAGCATCCTATTGCAAAAGTACTGAGAGACCACCTGGTGTTCAAGATTGCACCTATGCTCAATCCTGACGGAGTATACCTAGGAAATTACAGGTATGGTATGGAGTATTAATCTGCATATTTTTATATCTACCTTGTGCACCCTGCCCTGTTTTGTCACGGAATGGCTTGTTTCAATTCGTTCCTCTTAAACTGGAGGTTCTCATGTGACTGTAAGCTTCCTGAAGTTCCTATTGAGGAAAGGGACTCGATGGCAAATTTGCTTGCTTCAGGGGGCAGAGAGCAACTCTCCAAGACAGCAGGATATCTGCTTTGCAACCCTCCTTTAGGTGTGGGAGCTAAAGTCAGCTTAGAGTTAGACCTTAGCTATGTTTTATGAATGCATTCATTATGCTGCTCATCAGCCTCTATGTAAATGTGTCAGTCAATCACAGTTTCCTTCAACTACCCAGATCATCTATTAAAGTCACAGATTTCAGTCTATTATTGTACTGTAATAGATAGCGATACATGGAATGGAATAATCATCCACCCTATGCTAATTTTGCTTCATTTTAGTATTTGAATTACTGCTTTACCTCCTCCTCTGTTGAGAATGTATTCAGATAATCTTTTGTTTTCCCTAAAATTGTTTGCTCTTAATGCATTTATTTACAAAATAGATGTGCTGCTGGAGGTGATAATGAAAAGCAGTTGATTAGTTGATGATTTGTTTGTGGGGGCAATTACATCTATCACATATTTGTCTGAAGAAGTCCCTGAGAAATGTAATATACCGTATGTGGTTTTGCTTACAGTGCAAGACTAAATAACACAGTACACTGTATCCAGGCTACTTTGAGCTTTGATCTAATTAGGTATTGCATTGCTAAGCAGAATAAAACTGGATTATTGTGTGGATGGGGAGACCACTGAGGAAGAAGTTAGAAGATGCAACGTTTGGTGCTACTGGCTCTGTTCTTTGTTTTGATGCATGGTTCTTAGCACTCCTGTGCTTTGCTCCTTCCTAAACTGAAGTAGTGGGGAATTGCCCGGGTAATTTCACAGTGTTTACACACATTTTTTACGTGAAACTTCTAAAGACACATGGTCTCCCTCCAGCTACACTGATTCTCCCTCAACTCAGCTAATCCAAAAGCAGGCAGCAGTATTGCAGTAGTGGCATCTCGCAGCACTAGGAATTTATCATAATGGCTATGCCACCTTACAGGAATAAAGCCCTAAAATGGCTCTATAATCTCATACTACATTACCTTACTCTGTTGCAGGTGCCCTGCATGGAGGCAACTCCAGTTGCAATTAAGTAGCTTTCTTTTCCTGCCATAAATTCTCCTGCCCTGTAGGTTTTACTCCTGCATTGTTATTTATACTGTTTCAGAGGCATACAGCTTTAGACATGCATATGGCTCATAACCTGAAAAGCCATCTGGGAACCCAGGTATTATGAAAGGGCATATGAATTTATTTGGAATTGCTGATAGTATGCTATTGTTTCAGCCTTTCATGATATGCAGAATTTTCAACCCTCCTGAACTAAAAGGACTTTTAATGAGGTAGTTGGAAAAGAATTTGATTTTCTTGCAATTCTTCACTTTATTTACAAAAGGCCTAATGTAACTAATAACTTAAAAATGAGGGTAATAAGCAAAATGCTACCTATTATCTCGAGAAGAATATTAAAAACCCTAGTAATGTGCTGGCTTTGTAGTTAACTAGTGTTGAGTGAATAATTTACAGCAAACATTTTATTTCCTTCTCATACAAAATCCACAAGCACATCACAATTTATTTGCCTGAATTTGTTAGATGAATTTAAAAACAAACAAACAACAAAAAAAAACCTCTAAGGATCAGTTGCTGGTATTTGAAATTTCAACTCTGTGGCTTCTCTGTGATTGGCTAGATAAGTCTGTTTCATCTCTTTTGGTCTTTTTTCAGATTAGCACATAAATAGGACTTTTAGAAGTCTTCAGTGTAGCACGGTATAACACAGGTGTATCAGCTGGGGACAATCCTTGTTTTGCAAGCAAGGTTTGTGGTGCCATAGGGAGTGAGAGCAGTTCTAGTCGTTTGAACTTCTACTTCTTATCTCCCTCCTTCTCAAAGCAGCAGCTACTGACTATTTTTTGGTTCATTGAAGGTGCACATTGAGCTATGCAAGCTAAGATAATGAAATGGGTGATTAAACCTCATGCTTGAGTTTGTAAATTGATGTCCTGTCAGTGTGAGAGGGCTTCTTTTACCCCACCAGTACACAGCTTTGTACAATTGGCAAAGTATACTGTCAGATGCACTTCACTGTCCTCTGAAATCCCAGGTGTAGTGAGCACCATTAAAAGCCTAAGTGTGTCAGCAGTTCGTGTAGAAGGGATGGGGTATACTAGTTCTTGTGTTCTCCAGACAGAAACTAATCACTCATTTATAAAGGACAGTATGGACAAACAGTTGGCTGATGGGATTTTCTTCATTGCTGCTTTTGGAGATGCAGGACTCTTGTGGATGCTGTGAGTCCTGTGCTCTTCTCCAAAATCTTTTTTCCTTTGTTCTGAGTGCTTGGGAACTGAGGTATAGGAGTTTAAGCTAAAACTGCAACTATAATACCAATAATTGTCTATTATCTATAAATTGTTGCTCATTCTCGAGAGAACAGACCAAATGGGTTGTGACTCTACAGGGACTTTCTTATGGTGAAATGTTCATAACTGGCAACGAGTTTAATATCACAGCTATAAAGCATGAGTGCTCATGGCACAGAAACATCTGTGAGGAAGGTTGTTTATATGTTGCACATACTTTGAGGTGGCTCTAAAATAAATGGTCATGGAAATGAACGTCAATTCCCTATATAAAAGGATGCGATGTGTTTGAGAAGTGTATTTGTGGACCCATGTATTTGGGAACAAAGACAACATGCCTTACGAGATTAAAAGGCTGGTTAAGCATCCCCTCTAATTTAGAATGTTTGGGAGGTCTATACACAATTTTGAAAAGTATTCTTTAAATTAAATGGACAGAAGTTGTGATTTGGTTGTAATTTTAGAGTATAAATCTTCTAATAGAAAGTGAACTAGTACGAGTGTCTCTCTTAACAGCTATTGGTTATGTACATAAACCAAGAGAGTTGGTGAAATTACCTCTACTAGACTTCATCTGCAGTGAAATTTCTGACTGTTTAGAAATTGGAACATTTAATGTTTGCTTTCATCTGTCTTTTTTTTCTGAAACGAGCTGAGAAATGAAAATTCATGGGGAAACTACAACAGATCAGAGCTGGCTGTAGTTGTCAGAGAAGGTGCAGAGAAGTGGAGCCCTCAGTGCAAATTCACCTGCAAGCCAAAGTGCTGAATGCCTAATTGGGATTGCTCCTGCTTGCAGCACTAGCTGTTGTTTGCTAGCACCATACCCTTCTGTGAATATAACTACTGCACTACGCTTTCTTCAGTGAAAAAAGCTCCACTCTCCTTTTCTTGCCACGTGACTAGACCCAGCTCTTTCTAAAATACAGAATAACAATTGGGACCTGCTGTTTATTATGTTCAAGGATGTAGGGTCTCTCCCAAAAGCTGAAAGACAGGCTTGATTTCTTTCTTGAAGTTCCTTAAAGCCTGGTGTTGCTGTACTTCTAATGTAACTGGCTTTCCAGTTGGTGTGTACAAAATGTTGTGTCACGTGGGCTGGTTAATTAAATTGCATAGGAGTAAGTCATAGGTCGTCCTAGCTAAAACAATAAAACAATGGCTCTTTAGCATGACTGGTCCTCTGTTCTGGCTGGTTATTTGTCCTCAGCTCTCACCAAAATTGAAAGACCCTTTTCGATGGGAATGGTGCATGACTTGATTTATTTTTTTTTTTTTGCTTTACAAAAGAACATGGCAAAAATAAATATACTTTTGAATTTCTGCCTCCCTCTCTGATGGATTAAACTGTGAAACAGTTTTAGGAAGTAAAGGAAAAACTACTGCCAGGAAGAAATATTTCTTGACTTTTCTCTCAGCTTGCGCTATAGCATTATCATCTTCTGAATCTATTACCATCCCCAGGGAGGTGGGGTTAGACTAAGAAAAAAACGTGTTCTTGATTTAAAAGTCGTGCATCCCCAGGCTTGGCCTGAACTTTCCTTTTTTGAGAGCTTGTTCTTAAGCTGGCATTCTGCAGCTGAATGCTGAAATGTGTCCCTGCAGGCGAGATGACTGTACCACACTGTCTTAGATTAGTTCCAATTTGTCAGCCTCACCTTCCGGAGATGAAACCCCATACTGGCACTGAAAGAGATGTCTTTCTTAGCACAGAAAGGGATGTGTTTCTTCTGGGCAGCCCTTCACCAAGGTATCCCAGAAACGCCATGACAAGGCACTTGAAATATTCTGACTGTTCTCTAAAGGCTTTGTTGCATGACCCACTAAGGCTCCCCTTCCTTGGTATTTCTGTGTTGCCTTCGATTGGTAAGCTGTGACAGTGTCACCCTTCTGTAAATTAAAGCCATGAATTAGTTGAAATGTTCTGATCTGTCATCACTAGAATATCCTTGTATCTTGATTGTAGGGTCTTCATGAGTTTGCATGGATGGGGGGAAGAAGACATACCGATTCTAATCCTTTCTTGTTTTACTGTCAGGTACAATGTTTTAGAAGTCAAGACAATCTTTACTGCTCACTTGTGTGAGGGCTTAACAAAACAATTTGCTGGATGAAAAGAAGGCCAGCCCTACCAAGTCTGGAAAGCCAAATTCACTGTAAACAGTGGCAGAGTCCATATGGCAATGACAGCTGTTTTGGGATGAAATGTTTTGGACAAATGGTGTATTTTTGCCCCAGAAATATAGTTTCATAAGAACTTGAAACTGCTTGTGGAAGTGAGCTGAATGTGGCAATTTTTTCCAAGGGGGGAGGTGGGAGGGGAAGGGAGAGGGGAGGGCTAGAGAAATATTTTAAATGATTCATTTCAGCATTTTATAAGGACAGTCTGATTGTTTGTTTGCTAATGGCATGATCTGTTTAAAAACTGACCTTTTTTCTTACGATCTGTTTTGAAGAGTCTGAAACAAAGAGAAAATTTGGCTTCAGGTCAAGTGAAAAGTTTCAGATTGATCCTAAATAGGTATTTGTGGACTTTACTTCTGTGACTAATAGTCCAAGTTCAACATTCACGTTCACATGTAATGGGTGGTCATTTGATGGTAAAAACATAAGTGGACTGGACTTTATCCAAAATGTTTTAGCTTTAAATCAGAACTGTATGTTGTGATGTTGGGGTGGCTGATTTTGATCTTTGATAATAAAGCTTTTAGGGGATATGCTTATACCCACATACATACTTATATGTATGTTCGCAGTGGCTGGATATGCTATGTCGTCCTTGCTATCACTTGTCTAATTGTGAGACATGGCTACTCGTGTGCATATTGTCATTTGCATAATATTTCTCGATTTTTTTCACCTATTTTTCTGGTGAGAAGGTTTTTTCTTAGCTTCATTTCATGCATGTGAAACACACGCATTGTCTTGAATTGAAAAACAGAGTATCCATCTCAGATGACAAGATGAAGCTCTCAATGGAGTTTATTTTTCCTAATTAGGCGTTTGTCATTGTGTATTCTATATAACAACATATAAGTAAACAATCATGGACCTTTTGAATAAATTTATTGGTTTTATTTATGTTACTGGGCATAAAAAATCTATAATTACCAGGTACAGCCGCAATATAACTGGTATTTAATGACAATTACTTTTTGTTACCATAGAAATGAATCCAAAGTAGTTACCTATAATTTCTCATTTCCAAACCTCACACATGTTGTATTGCAGTATTACCATAGTAATTGCCTATTAGTCATCATAAAATAAGCAGTTACCCAGAAGATATCAAGATAGTGTGAAATTTCTCATCTTCTTCAAAACTTGCAGCACATGCTGCTTCTCGTCTTCCTTCAGTGGGATTTTGCTTGAGTGACAGAAATATTGGTGGTACATTAACCCAAGGGATGAAAGGATGTGATTGAGAGAGAATTATACTCTAAAAATGCACCATGTCAGGAAAAGTATGTTCCATCTCCTGAAAATAGAGAACTATTTCTTATTATTGAAAACAGGGAATTTTCAATCCCACGAAATGGAGATTTGTTCCTCGCCATGAATTTTCTATGGTGTTTTTTTTCAATTCGGTTGTGACCAAAGCAGAGTTATACATCAGTGTGCTTTCCCCCAAGTACTTTCCCAGCTTCCTATGATTTTCCTTTCAGACATTTCCTAAGCTGGTGGGATTTCTGTCTTGTTAGTAATGTGCAGTGGATCAGCTTTCCTCGTACTTGTCTGATTTGTCCTCGGATGGTAAGTGCTAGCGCTTGCTGTCTCCTCTGGCCCAAGGCTTCTCAGCTCCTGCCCCAGTGCAGGAAACACTATCTACTTCAGGCTGCTGTGAGCTTCATGGACTTCTCAGTGGCCCCTCTTGCACCTTGTTAGTCTTCTCCGTTTAGATTGTGGGTTTATTCAGGTCAGTGAGTCTTTCTGTACCTGCCTAGATCACATTTAATATCAGCCATTTCCTTGTATCACTTTCTTCTGTGTGGATGTGGGAGGGGATGAGGCATAGCAGAAGCTTTCTTCTCCCTCAGCTCCTGCTCAGCATTGAGGACTGTTTAGAAGTTTTCTGTTCTGTCCTTCCTCTGTGTGTGCTTGCATCTGTTGCAGATCTTCTGTGACATGTTGGGTTGGGGCCCTAGAAAGCAAAGTCTGCGGTGGATCCTCAGCTGTGATACAGGAGCACTGTGGGCAGCAGCAATGGAAAAGAGCAGGGAGGCAGCAAAGGTTTTTTCTGGCCTTTACTTCCATCTGGCTATGAGCCAGATTGCTGTTCCTTTCCTGCTTGGAAGCTTCCTTGCCATTGTGGCTTTTATTGCTCATAGTGCTGTGATCATAGAACAGTTACAGTAGTTGCTGTTTTGCTCACCATTAGTTAAAAAAGCTTCCTTGTGTTTAAAAAAATAAAATTGTCATCCTTTATCTTAAAACAAATACCAGGCTTGCAAAAGGGTTCCTATCTACTGCCATTGAAAATGCTCTTTATATTGATGTGGTAACTGCTCATTTAAACCATATTACAGCTCCTGAGTATTTTTCAGTTGCTATTGATGTGACAAATTCTCTTGCACAGAGGACTGCACCAATCAATAGTCAGTATATGTGCTTTAACAACAAAGCCACATGCCTTGGGGTTCCAGTTGAATCTGAACCTTTTAGTAGCATTAAATAAAGCTATATTTATTTTGCTTTTGGTACAAGGGAAAAAAAAAATCTAAACCCAACCTAATTTAATACAACTTGTTGCAAGGGCTTGAAGGCAGCATTATGGGACCATTTCCACATGTGATGAATACGTAACTAGTGTTGTAGCTGCTATTTTGTTGTTGTAAGTGAACCCTTCTCTTTTAGTTAGATTGATCTGAGACTACAGAGTAGCCTTTTATTTTTAGACGAGCAGGGAGAGAAGTCATAATGAGAAATATTGAAACCATAGCTTTTTTATATCTGCCATTATTCCACTGAGTATGAGACATGATGTCCTTAAAGAGACAGGGCTATTTATTTTCGATTTAAATAGGACCATTTGTGATTATTACTTTTGAGCTGTTATGCAGAGAATAAGCACCCAACTCATGAATCCCATCCAAGTGAATTGAAGTTTTGTACCTGAGTGCTATTTATGTGTGTGTTGCTGTAGGAACCTATTCTTAACCTTCACTGACTTAATTTTTTGTGTATTTTTCTCTTCTATAATGTATTTGTAATTAACAGGGGGTCTTAAGTGTCAATTTGGTTAAAATGTTTCTTTTCCTACCCTACTGAACAGCTGATCTTAGGTCTGAATATCTTGTTTAGATTTTTTTTGCTTTACTTTCAGTTAAGTAACTAAATATGTTGGGCTTTTTTCTATTTGTTTTCTTTTGTCTAGCTTGTATCTCTGAATGGTGATTTGAGCTCTTGCTTGTAGTAGAAAACGAAGGAGCACACTCTCCAGTGTTTTTTGTTTTTTTGTTTTAATTTCGCAAATGACTTGCAGTTAACTTCAGCATATTTTCTGTAGATCTTTGCTTTGGTTTCCCCATCTGCAGTTGAGGAATAATTAGGTCTCATATCTAAGATTAGCTGTGCAGCTACATTTATTAGTGAGTGTAAAAAAATAAAAAAAAGTGCATTCCATTGCTTTGAGGGCACTATGTAGGTACCAAGCAATATTGTTTAACAAAACGATATCTTTAAATATACCCATGCAACCAAAGCAGTGGTTTATTGTTAGTTTTGCAAGAGAGAATGGAGAGACACGCTGAGTTTGTCTCTGTCTAATGTCATAACGAGCTGAGCTCTACCTCTTGAACAGCAGTTGCCAGGCCGCAATCCATGGCATTTAAGAGCTGATAGAAAAGACTGGAGGGCTGCTCCAAAAAGGCTATTTGCCAGACACAGGAAGTTATTGCTGTGACACAACCCAAGAAGTATGCCGTGTATTCACAAGTGCCATCTGCTGGTATGGTTTTCTGAGCTATTTTCAAAGACAGGTGCGAGACATGCCTGGAACTGGCTTTTTTTATCGGAAGTCTGCAGGCAGCTGTCTGGTTACATGACACACATTGTTAACTTCTACCATGCACTGCACCTAGCTGCAATTGCACCAGAGATTCTCCCACTCTAGCAGTTGCCAGCAGGATGCTGTGCAAAACTGCCTTGAAAGAGAACAGGTGTCAGCGCAGCAGCAATGGGCAGGGTAGATGTCCGTGGGGCACTTATCCCAACAGGAGATGTGTGGTGAGGAAAGTGTTTGCGTAGCTTCTAGGAGTGGGGACAATCCAGCTTCTAATTCCCAAGGCTTTTTCTCTTCCCTTCTCCCAGTTGAAATTAATGATACTGCTGCTTTGCTGAAGATCTAGTTCAGGGAAGTGCTCAGAAGCATCTTTTGCAGTGACAGCTGTGGCTCAGGGGTGTGTGAGATTTTCTGTGGGCTTTTTTCTCCTTACCTTGCCCTTTGTTTAGTTTTCCCTCCTTAACACAATTACTGGCCCAAACAAGAGGTGTGGTTTCTTGCAGAAATCACGAGCAGCCAAAGCTTAGTGTGAACGCTGTTGCCTTTGTCTGCATTCTACTGGTCCTGCCAGCAGCATCACTGAATTGTTGTGGACTCCTCTGGAGCAGAACCTGAAGTGTAGATGAGGTTGAGCTCAGTTCTGGCCCTGCCTGTCCACTCCTGTCCTGGGACGTAAGGGCTGCATGCAGCCCTGCAGACACCCAGGCAGTATATGGGGATTCAAGCTGTTCTTGTGCTATATCAGGGTTATTGAGTGGAGTTGTTCCCTAACTAGACTTCTCCATCCTTCCCTCACTTTGAGTTACCTTGGAAGAGATTTCTGTCCTGGCTTCTGTCTTGCATGGAGCAACTTTTGACTGTACTCTCGTGACTCTTGAGGATATCCTAGATGCTTTTGTCTGTTGGTCCAGGGGACACAACCAGGCTACTTTTGTATTTTATCTTTACTGGGGTAAACAAAAACTTTACTGGTTTGAGTGCCAGTTCGTGCCAACAGGGTTTGTCTTTGCAACAATTAAATGAAATATGTAAACTACAAGTCAAGGGAAGAAATCATTTACTGTAGAAATGACCAATATGAGGTCAAATTCTGCACTGATGAAAGCACCTACTGTTCTTTCTAGGGAGCAATTTAAAGAGGGAGAGCGAGAAAGGTGTTTTGCCTTCTATCCATGAATATAGGAATGCCCAGCATGTGCTTAGTATGTATCTCAGTTTTGGATTGTTTCACCCCAAGTAGTGTCTTAGAATCTTTTTCATTGTAGCTGATGTTTCTGTTCCCCCCCCCCTCCTATTTAAGCAACATCTGCCTACATAGGTCTACAGATTTACCTGCCACCTGTCAGGGAAGGCAGCTGAGGGAAAAGCTTTGTGGACAGAGATCCTGGGATTTTCTGAAGCTGCATGCATTTACAGATCATCAGCAGCCAATGATCGCTCCCATGGCCTCTGCAAGAGTCCTCTAGCTTCTGGTCAATTTTTACGATAATATGCAAGGAAAGGGTTCAGTACTCACCTTCAGTTTATGGTGGAAAGATTTATTACATATCAATAGGGATGTCCTGTATTCCTGTTCCAACTGCTGCTGTGTGGGTGGGGAGGGGGAAATCCCATCCAGGTTATTAGGAAAACAACAGCAGCCTAAGGGAATGTTTATTTCGCTTGCTTTTTTGTTGTTTTCTTTTCCTTCATGACAGCTGTTCTTTTCTTTTTCTTTTTTTTTTAAATTGCAGCACTTAAAATGATGGCAGCTTGCTGTATAATTTATAATATTAGTCCTAAGGGCAGTGTCATGTAACATGAAAACAATCCTGAGACAAATCTAAATAGTAAACATCCATTATCTAAAACAATATTGTATTAATAAAACAACATTAAATAAAATGACGATGTGTATCACTTCTGGGGAGTGTAAAGGCAGCTGCCTGCCTGAAGTTCCCACTTGCATGTCTCGGTCAGCATGTTGGCTGTTGGACCCCCTAATTTTTGTGACGTGGAAGAGCCTTGTTTTCACCCTTCCCAGTAACAGATCTAAGTGGTTTGGTGTTATGATGCATCCTCTGTTCTGTCTGGAGATGATACATTTTTGCCTGGGCTAATTCCCGTAGGTGAAGTCTCCCAAAAGAAACATGGCTAAGTGTTGAGTCTTAGAAGAGTTTGCAAGGTGCTGAGCTCTTGAAAAAGTAGTCTTGGTGCTGGTCTGAAAATTTAGGTTATGTCTGTAAACCTTTTTATTTAGCTACTAGTACACAAGTCTTTTCTGCTGAAGTAGAGAGAGACTGGAGATTACTGTTTTGCAGATACTTTAAGCTAAGGAAGCTGTGCTGGAACCCATAGGGGCAATTCACTTCACTTCTCCCTCCTGGCCATGCATCCCTGCCATCTCCTCTGCGCCAGGACTGGTGCTTGTGTGGCAGTGCTATGAGCCAGGAAAGGACTGATTCTGCAGAAAACCAACCTGACAAAACAGTTTGCAGTTGGCTGCCTGTACAGGCAGGAAAATGGTCCCATGACAGGAAGGAGGAATGAGCAGGGACAGATCCCTTTTTAGTGGCAGATGGGGCGTAGATGGGCTTAAAGCAATTTTGAAGCTGGAGCCTGAGATCTTGTGCAGTTATTTCAGAGGCCCTGCAGATGGAGGGCAGGGGTGACCACTGATTTCCTGGGTGTTTGTTGGTATGTTCAAAAGCAATCTTGCCTGTATGATCTCTTTCTTAGGTTATTGTTTGCTAGTAGGTGCAAATGATTATTTTTACTACTTGGGAACAAGCTCGGTGGCTCAACATGCCCATTCAGGGAGAATGGGGTCTTTATGGCGTCAGAGGCTGGAGACAAGCTGTCTCCATGCAACTGTTATGTCCTATTATGTATGTGGTGAAAAACTGGCCATGAAATCCACTTCTATCTACACCCACTTTAAATATAGCAGCCAACATAACTGTGCTGACATGGCAGAGGGAGAAATTAATCTCACAGCAGATTACCTCTTCTCTGCCACCTCTGGTGCCAGGCAGAGGGGGGGATGTCAGGATATCCTGGGAGGAGGCAGATGTGACAGCTGATGGCTTTCCTGGTTGGTGCCTGGGAGCTGGAGGAAGAGTGCTCTGCTGATGTGGAGGGTTTGGGGTCAGGAAAGGGATGGAAGTGACATCTCTGGATACAGGTCAAACCACAGAAACAGTCACCATCTCTGCCAGTGTGAGTGGGACAGGTGCTCTGCCTCTTCTTACCCTTCCAGGCTGGAAAGGATGTATATTAAAGGAAGTATACACAACTTAACGTGCAGCTACTTGGTGCTAACTCAGGTCCCCGGGGAAGAGAAGAGCTTATTTCAGGTTGCGCAGATCATAAACCTGCTGTCTTGTGTGGTACGTGTGTTCTGAATACTGATGCTGTCTTTCCCTTTTCTTTACTGACACAGTCATTGAGCTGATGAATTGTATAGATTATACAATGATAATGGATGGGGAAGGGGAATTTCATCTGTCTCTTTAACCAAAGTATGAACAGTAAATCCTGCCTGTTTGCTGAGAACAGCTGTATTTCTAATAACACTGGAATGCTGTTGTGGTGGGGGGGGGGCTTAGCTGCCCCCTTCCTTTCATCACTGCTGTTCAGACATCCAAGTGCTTGCAAAAGGACAGAGCTTTCTAACACCCTGAGGCTAATGTAGCAGTTATCCAGGGAGTCTGCTAGCTCTGTTGGATCTAGGAAAAGTCTGAATCTCTCCATGGGGCCTCTGTGTGATGCCTGTGGGAAGAAAGGAGGACAAAGGCCTTGCATTTGATTCTCCAAGTAACAGCTGGGTGAGGAAATGGGTTTTCCTTGTAAATAAGATCAGTCCCTAGTTGTGGAGTGGGCTGTGATCTGATCCTGTGCAAGGCAATGAGCTGTGTTATGGAAAGGCTTATGGTAAGGTTGTGTGCATTTTCGGGAATCTCAGGAACTGTAAGAAGGATGTCAGAAGAGTGCAAAGCCTCCCAGGCTGGCCATATTTTGTATTATTAATAATAAATTTTGTATGTTAATTTGAATTGCAACAGGTTAGTAAGGAAACCTGAACGTTCAGATGATTGATAATGCATTGACACTGTGGTGTTGACCAAAAGCCACAATCCTGTTCTGCTAGATGCAGTACAAGCACATTGTAAGTGAGCCTCACTTTCCCAAAGTGCTTTCAGAGCTAAAAGTGTGGCACAGCAGGTGGACAAAGCAATCAAGCAAGCTGTTATAGCAGGGGAAGACAAAATACTAAATATAATAGGATGAATAGGTGGTTTTGTTTTGTTTTTTTGTTTGTTTTAGTTTGTGCTTCTTTTCCCCCTCGCCTCTGGTTAGTGGCAGGAAACACAACTGATAACTATACAATCAGGCTAAATAACCTTCATATATCAACTGATACTAGGACTTCTTTAGATTTAGTGAAGCTGGGGAAGGAGCCTTCTGTGACAAAATACGTTTGCAAAGGAAGGTTGACCCAAAAGATGTGTTTCTTCAGAATGGATTACCTTCAGATATTCTCTTGTTTTTCACTGCCTGGGCACGACTGTGGGGCTCTACTCATCTCCCAGTGCAAGCACCATTTCAATTCTAGCTCTAGGATTTTTGTTACTCTGTTGAAGCTGAGCAGTATTATGGTTCTACCCATTGTTTTGTGTCTGGATTAAATTGTCATTTTGTGCAGCTGGTGGTAGTTTTGTTCAGTAGGTTTTGGAAATCCACATATGTTCAAGGCCCAGTTGATCTTTTGGCAATGCTTGCTAGTGAGGAAGCTACACAGTGAGAATATCCATTCCATGCAAGCACTCCCAGCAAGTTTTGCACCCCAGCAGTTGTCCTTGGATAGATCTTCTGTCTGCTCTTCCAAAGCTGAAAAGAATCAATTGACAAACTGCCAGTCTATCTCCTTCACTTTCTGCTGTGCCTTTGCAGATCTTCTGTACAGTTTCAGCTGCTAAAATCTTTTTCGTTTTTAATTCTTTTAGTAGGGTTTACTTTTAGTCCTGCTGTTGACATGAGAAGGAGGAACTGATGTTCACGTAGGCTTGCTCTTGACATCTCCATCTTGCTCATGCTTTGCTAACTAGTGTAAAAGAAAGACAGGTCACATCCAGGAGATATACACTGTTATTGGTATGGGTGAGAAGCAAGCACAATCCCAGTAGACAGTTCTTATTCCTTATGTTGGTCACCCTTTCAATTACAGATCTGATCTGTGAAAGTCTCGTCACTCTCATTCTAGTTTCTGTTAATGAAATGCATTTAACTGTCAGCTCTTGTTAACAGTAACACCACAGCTGAGGATTCATAAATTCCCATGCAAGTCAAATGACTGCTACCTTAGAAGAACTCAGTCAAGTCCTTTTTCATGTTGAAGCTGGAGAAGGAGAAAACCACAGCTGCTCTGATCTAGCCAACCAGGATATTTTGAACAATCAATTTATCTCAGACTTTTGTCTGATTCCTGTCTGAAAAAATCTAGATCAATATTCTAAGAACTCTGTTTTTTTCTGGTCCATGTCATCATTCAGTTGTGCTCTTTGTGTCTTGGGTCTCTCAAAACTTATTACTGGTTGTCAGGAATATTCAAAAATTCAGCTTCTTAAAAGCCAGTCAGACAAGCACAGTCTTGCTGTACACCATGTATGTGCATACAGTTGTGTTTGGCACAGCTTTGTCCCATTCTGAGGAGCCACAAGAATCAGAGTAGAATTAGAAAAAATGCTGTATGGTAAGAGTGTCCTGGAGCTTAGTTTTAGGGTAACAGATAGCAGGCAAAGGAATTATGTGATCTAAGACCATATGTGGGGACTTATTAGTCCATGATCTAAGTCTGAGTCCATACTTAAGAAATATACTAGCATGAAATAAAATGAGGGTTGCTTTTCAGTATAATAGGAAGGGCCTAAAAGGGCAGAACCAAGAATTTCAATGCTGATGTTCAAAAAATAAAGATTAAAAAGTCCTTGAAGGGATGATTAAAGACTGTGGTGTATTTTCCCTGATGGACTTTTTTGAAATCAGAATATTTCCTTAAAAGTTCTGGTGTGTTTTTCTTTTTTTTCTGGTAGAGGGGAGAAGGGGGGTTGGTTATTTTTGTGAATGGGCATTGCTTTAAGGGAGGTATTTTTGTGTGTAGTGTATGGTAGATCAGGAAAGCTGATCATTTAGCCACTTTCTAGCTTTAAAATACATGATTTTCAAAATACTGTTCAGTGCAGATGGATTTCTTTTGCAAGAAGACCGTATGCTTGATGATCTCTTGGTCTTCCTTTAGTATATGTCTGACTGAAAAAAATGGACATAGTGCATGCTTAAATCATTTAATCCAATTGAAGTATTCTACAAGTTCTGGAGACAATTCCTTCCTTTCAAATGACAATTTCCATTAGAATCAGTAGAAGCTAGAGGCTTTTTCTTTCAACTGTCCTCTGCAGAGGGCTTTAAGGGTTGATATCATGTACGCTTAGTAGGGTACAGAAGAAACATCACAAAAAATAAAACTTCTTAATCTCTTAGAAAATCCAGTTAACTTTTGCTGATGCTTTCCTGAACACTTGTATTAAACAGAAGCTGTTGGGTTGAAGATGTATAAACATTTTTCTCTGTAGTTGTTCTAGGTCTGCGGAAGCAGGATAAAGATCAGCTTTGACTACTTTGATCATTGCTTGCATGATCAGGAATGGTTTGTACCTGCATATTCATGAATGCCAGTTCAGTTCATTAGACATGGAGCTTTGTTTTAATAGGTAAACATGGAAGAAAAAAATTAATTGAAAACATACAATTTCTAACCTATAAAATAAAAATGGTAGTGAGAACAACTAATTAAGCTGAAAGTGGGCCACGACTAAGTGTTGGCATGAATTAAATAAATAAATAAATAAAAACGTACACGTTCTTTGTAAATGGATCTCCCAGATACTCCACATCTCTCTTATTTAGTCCTGGAAACAATACTATACTTTCCTACATCTGGGGACAGAAATTGTATTATACTCTGAATTCTTGAATGGCCTTAATGTGACTTTGACCAGTTGGTCAAGGTGAAAACTGGTATTTAGTTTTGTCAAGAACATACTATTTTTTCTTTTGTCATCTTAATTAAAATGATCACCTGAACTTCTCATGTATGTGTTCATGCTACCATTTAATCACCTGAAGGCAAGTTATCTTGCAAATTAGAATTGGTGCCAACAATAAATTGAAAAATACTCTAGAAATGCCAGGTGGTCACTTCCATGATTGGAACTATTTCAGTATAACTGGTTGATATTAAGAGCTTTGTTTTATAACACTCCATGATTCTTAATCAGTATCTCAAGAAAACTGCAAGGGAGACTGAGTCTAGACATCAGTGCTCTACATATGCTCCTGTGCCTTTCTCACTGTGTCCTGTTGTAGCAGGATGGTGCAGGTATCCAGCTGGACAGTCCTGTTCTACTTGCGAGGAAAAACTCAGGTTTGCACTGGGTTCAGAAGCTTGAACTCAGATTTGCGTAAGCAGATGGTGCTTCTCAGGTGCTGTGGTTTTGGTTGCTGACACTGAGATGTCAAATGGTTCTGGAGCCCAAATGGGGAGTGTTTAGCATTTTTTAATAATTCAGGCCCATCTGTAGCACATTAAATCAGACACCTAAATAGTTGATTGTGAAATTTTGGGCTTTGGAGTTCGAATTGTAGCATTTCATTGATCCCATGTAAAGGCTCTACAGTTATTTGTGAGAATTGGATTTTCAGATGTATGGAACTTTCTCATTTGACTCCTGCTTTACGGCTCATTCCCATTTTGGGCGCATATGTATTGATGGCCTGTTTGGCATTTCTCATCTCCTGCAGACCAGACACCCAGTTCTGACCCATAAGTGGTGATAACGGCTTGGCTTCTTGACACAGCTACCGCCATCAGATTTTGTTCCTTTACATGAATGAGTCCAATAGGACAAGCAAGCCTAAACTAGCTGCAAGTAAAATTTCCCAGGGGATTGCCTGCAGGCACAAGTGCATCAGCCTTGAGACCAGAGCAGCTGCCTCTGTCCTGTTAGCTAAGGATCTGTTTTGGGGCACAGGATGGGGCACCTCGGGACACACAACATATGAGGAATGGAATTTGGAGGAGAGTGCTCAGCTGCAGGACAGAATTACACCTTGGTGTACTTGCTTTTTTTTTTTCTTGAGACTGTTAAACTTATCTGGAGAAGTTATCCCGAGCTGCTATATCTGTTTGTTTAAAAAAACAAACAAAAACAAAAAAAAAACAAAAAAAACAACAAAAAAAAACCAGGAATCTTTGGCAAATACTGTTTGGGATGTTTTCTGTTGTTTAAAATTTTGTTTAATGAATGGGACTCTTCTGGCTTCTTATGAGCTATCATTAAAAACTACCAACCAGCAAAGGACTTTCTGTTAAATGGCACCTTTGGATAATGCTCTTAATGATATGCTTTAACTTTTGGTTAGCCCTGAAGTGGTCAGGAGGTTGAATCTGACGATCTTTGTAGGTCCCCTCCAACTGAACTATTTTATTCTATTTCTAGAACTAGCTCTGTAGTTCTCCTTCTGTATATAAGTGGATGTGGTTTTATGTGAAAATGCATTTCTGGGAGCAGTCAATGCCATCACAAATAAGATCCTGGTAGTCTCTGCAAGAAATGATTAGATCTGTAAGTAACAAGAACATAACAGCTACGTGTTTAAAGGCTCCACTGGAGGCTATTTACAGTTGTCCTATAAGATCATTGTGCTTTGAGTTGTTTTCAGAATTCTTTTTATCCCAATTTTTTAAATAATCAGATTCCCTTAGAGGAGATACCGTTAAATGGGCATTTGGCTATGTAGCATACCTATATAACTATACCGTGTAGGAGTCTCACAGTCTTTTAATCTTCTGAAAAGGCTGGACAACAGGCCTTTATTATACAGACCTGAACAGGAGAGAAGGTGCTGTCATCTGTTTTTCTCTTTTTGAAATACCAAATCCACTGGCCAGAGTGTTGTAATACCTAATTGAATTATGAGCCTCAGTGTAGTCCTGAGAGAGGACTTAATGAAAATTCTCAAACTGATTTTGGCACTTAAATTAGCTTTCAACTAAGGACATTTCCTTTATTTTGAGTACCTGGACTACAGCTACTCTGGGGTGAATTTTTAAAGGTAATCTGTGCCTATGAAGTCCAGCAACATACCATGGGACAGAGCCTGCTAACAAGAAATTAAGAATTAGCTACCTTATAACGAGCTGAGCCTGTTGCAGACAAAGACGTGATTTCTACCACCCACAGACTGTACCAAAGATGAGCTCCAATAGGAAATAGAAGATTGCCACCAGTGAGGTTTTTTTTTTTTGGTGTCAATCCTTGAGTAAAGACCAAGTTCAGGAGACTTTTGGGGATGACTCTGGGGAGCAGAATCATAATAACATTTGATACTTTGTTTTATTCCTGGGCAATAAACAGAGCTAGAGTGTAAGAGCTAAAATCTGCTCTGAGCACGGATGATCATTTGCTATGAAGGAGGGAGGCTTTCTTTTTCCTTGCTTGCTAGTCTGTGTTGGTGTGATTTGCTTGCCTGTTTCTTGCATCATGTTGACATGTGGTTGAAATGCATCTGCCACTATTTGAGGGTGAAATGCTGAGTGGAATAACTGCTAGATACTGTTTATTAGTCTGGACTTGTCTAACACCCTCCTGAAAGTGCGGGGAAGTGCATGAAACATATGCATGGTGGACCACACTGAGATATTTTAGGTACCACTGAAAAAACTTGGCTGAGTCACTGGGCTAATCCTGTGCTCTCCACTAGCTCATACGCCTTGTTGTACTGACTCTGCTTTTGGAGGTATAAAATGAGTGTGGAAAAGAATCAAAGGTCCATCTGAGGTCTGGAAAACATCTCTTGTACTCAAGATGGAGAGTTGCTATTTAATATAGGAAATTGGTGCCACCATCATGTGTGAATTCAGGCAGAGGGGCAAGGTAGGTGCTGAAAACTTCTGCAGGGGAGGATATACCAATAATATTTGGAGAGTGAAACTTGCAGATAGGAAAGGAAGTGTTTCAAATTGTGGAAAAAAATACTGAGGCAAGTAGCAGGTTGTCCTCTCATGAAACCTGCAGGTGAAAACCAAACTTTGTCCTCCTTTATGTGGCAATATCTGTAGAAGCTTGGTGTCATTGAATGGTTCATTGTTTAAAACAGGCTAGACAAATTAAGGGTCTGCCCTGGCATTTCACAGTACATGAATATTCTGAAGTTCTTCACAATTTTCAGGGTTCCTCCAATTTTAGTTTTCTGGTTCAGTTCTAAAAATCTTCAAGAGTGTGCTCTACTCCCCAAACGATCAACAGCATTTTGCAGCACTTGGCACCATGCTGACCAGGGCTTCCTTTTATAAAAATACGTTCAGTAGAGAGAGAAAACTTACTGAGAGAATGATATAAAACTGCAGAAGCAATAATTATACTCGCTCATATCAGAGCTCTTATAACAACGAAAAAAACATTTACTTTATCCTTTTTCAGGGGCCAATAAAGGATAATGTGGCCATATTCAAAAAGAATCTTTTTAATGCTCTACATTGCCTTCATTAACATTTTTTTCTTTTCTTATTTTACAGCCCTTTTAATTGAAGGGGGCGAGGGGGGTAGCATATGAGGGACATGTTTTGGAGGAGGAACAACTGGGAAATAAAAGTTTCCTCCTAAGTAGTATTGGTTCCACTACAATATCAAGAATACTGCTATCACTCTATTGCAGCTCCTTGGATTAGAGATTTCATTAAAATCTTTCACTGAAGGTTTTTACACACACAGGTTTTGTGTTGTTTGTTGTTTGTTTGTTTTTTGAAGTCTTGTTTTATCCAATTAACTTTTTTATATCTTTGAAGTTCAGCCAAGATCAGCGAGACAGTGACTGCTGCTTCCTGGGAAGCCACATATAGTAGCACAGAAGTCACACAGGGTAACAAACTCATTTAGTTGCTGCAAAAGAGGCAAGGAAGATTTGAGAGCCCTTCAGCTGTGGAGACCTTTTGCCACTCTTGAGGCTCATTGGTTAGAGTGCTGTGGGAAGGGACTAGCCATTTGGGTGGTCTTTGGCTGCATATGTGAGTTCAGTTGCCAGAGCTTTGACTATTAATGTGATCTTTAAATTTATTTGATATGCAGTTGTGCTCTGTATGCTTGCATTTTTAAGAGGGATGAAAGTATCCTTGTACACAAATTTCTTGAGTATAGAGCAGCATCCAATGGAGAACAGACCTGATAACAAAAGAAGACAAGGTAGTCAGCCAAAGCTCTCGACGTTTCCCCCAAAGGGTAGGCTCCCAAAAGTTAACCTAATTAAGGAGGGCACTTAGGCCATGGGGTTAACAGCTGTTCTGGAGGCTACAGAGAGCTCCTTTAGGAGCTGAGGTTAGGCTTTGGAAATAGCTCCTCATGGGAGTATGCAGGAAAATTGCTGTGCACGTGTGCATGTATGTGCGTAGAATTCAGAACAAAGTGTTTAGATGCAGCAGCACAGACAAGGATGGAAATAGGTCAGTCAGTCGTTTAAGTGCTCTCTACGTGTTCCTTCTCTGTGACAGCTCTGAGTAGCAGTTGGAAGACAGCCTGGGATTTCATTTAGAAGCATGAACCAGAAGAAAAAGAGAAAGGAGGGGGTCATTTTGCTTGTTTTGATGCCCACGTGTCCCATTTTCAATTATCCCTCTCATCCACTCTCACTGGGATGCAGTGAGATGCCTACAAATGAGCCATGAGAGAATTTCAAAGGTTTGGATGCTCCATTCTGAAAACTCAGGGGGGTTGGAACTGTACACCTCTTTGGGTTGTAAAATTTTGGCTTGAAATTGCTTGAGGATAAAGTTTCCCTTGGGATTTTAGTATTTTGAAATATGTGAAGGACTTTGTGTACCTGATCAGGGGATTACTATTTTCACATTGTCAGATCTTGCACTATGGATTCTGAACTTTACATAGTAGGTGTAACAACACTTGCACTCTAACTTTTTAAACAAACAAGATTGGTGTGTTCTCTTTGTTGTTAGCAGCTACTTCACAAATGATAAAATAAAATTGAAATGTGAGTTGGATTAATTTTGTTTATCTTTTAGCCAAAAGTCAGTCATCTGCTTTAGATTGGTGACTTAGAGCTGTCTGTGATCAGTGGCACACTCCCAAGAAGTGATTTGTATCATCTATAATAAGTGGACTAAATTGCTGTCTGGACAGATTTCTCTAGCCCTGTTAAATTGGGAGGTGGGGGCGTGGGGGATAAGGGTGAGATTTGTCTGCCTTAAGCTATTTAATCCAGGTGGTATAAACTTACTGACATCCTTGCACAACAGTTAGCAACAGAGTTGCACCGACTTACACTGACTGTGGATCTGGCCCACTGTTTCTTTTGTGTGTGTTTGGTGTATTTTTGTTGTTAAGTATAACTGTACCAGATGTTGCTAGCACCAGACTCTAGTTCTGGCTCAGTTACCATATATGAACGGTCAGTCTGATTCCTTATTAGCACTGAAATGTTTTCTAAGAATATGAGAATTACTACAAAAGAATAAACCGACAGTCTTAGGTAAGTATCTCGTTTGTGCTAAGAGCTAGTACAGTGTGCTGGCATTGACCTACTGGCCTCAGCAATGTGTTAAGTATTTTGTTTGTTTTCTTTCTGTATGGCTTCCTCCTCCTCCTTTCTTTCTCTTAATTTTGAGATAATTCCAAGCACAGTTTTACCTGTTTGTCTCATTTTTGCCTGGCAGTCTTATATTTGTTATGATGGAAAAGGCTACATTTTTGGGCTGAGTTTGGACGATGCTGTAGAAATAGACTCAAAGACAAACTTTGTGATTGCTCCTATTGTCCATATGTCATAAACACACGATAACCTCTAGCCACTCTGAATGCCCTCTGGCTAGGCACTTTGCTTTTTGTGAATAGATGTGTGCTCAGCAATTCCTTTCCTTTCACCTTTATCACTTTTATTCTTACTCTGCTTTTCTTTACTCCATATTCCCTTAGTCTCCTTAGTTTCTTATAAAAGCAGTAGATCAGTTATGAGTATCTCTCTTCCCTACACATGCATCTGTACCCACAAATTGTAGATCTAAAGCATTTGCTGCTATTTGACAGTGCTTTTCAATTGTCCTTCTTACCCCCTTTGCATACAGCTGTCTAGTCTTATTTAATGGATAAATTCTGTGAGTCCAGAGCTGGCTATTATTGTGTAGTACTCCTTTCAGTCCCTTACGTCTGCAAGTTTATCTTTTCAAAATTTCTTGTCATCTGCTCAAATTCTACAGCAAGCAGTATAGTGTGGCGAAGAAAGAAAGAAACGGGGCTAGAGAGATTTTGAGATGTCGTACTTTGTCTCAAAACATCCTCTTCTTGCAATAAAGGATTAATAAAAGCCATACACCCCTTGTTTTCAATAGGAATTTGGTTTTTACATCATCAATTTATTTTTTCAGTTTGGACAAACCATGAGCCACATTAGCCATCTTAGTTTGAGCAGCATAGCCACAGAGATGGCTGCAGAGCACTGAGAATGCCAGTGTTCACAAATGGAAGTCCTGACTTCTAAATACCAGGGATGGGGGAGACCAAAAAGAGCTGTGAACATAAATTTGGAGAGAGAAGTTTGTCTTTGAGAATTGTCCCAAATATTGTGTCAATTGCTTCAGGTAAGCCACCTTTCAGTTTTCAAAGATATG